>JAODLL010000006.1:2866304-2909541 GCA_026546735.1 Forbesichthys agassizii | reverse complement strand
ATAGAGAGAGAGAGAGAGAGAGAGAGAGAGAGTTTACTGTGCTCCAAATATTTTCGTTTAGAAGTTTTGAGGTGTCACAGAAGAAAGTACTATTAATGTGTTCCATGCTTTAACATGTTTGGAAACCAGTGGTCTATTGTTGTTTGTAGCCGGCAGTAGACATTTTACTAAATGTCATAAGCAGACTTATATATAGTAATACATATAATATATTTAGCCTACAATAATAATAATTTGGCTTATAAAACAAAGCAAGAAAATAGAAATTCCAAGATTAAATACATGGAGACTAGCGATGTTTTCATTGATCACTAGAGGGCGGTAAAATAGAAACTTAGGTACATTCTCTCCACTCAAACACTCTTGGTAAAAGTTGTGTTTTTGGTCATACCAAGATGTCTGCGCCCTGTAGACAATGTGAATGTAAACAAGCATGCTACTGTAACATTGTTAAAGAAAAGAAAATACAGTAATATTAGGTAGAATATTGCAATCACTAGGGTAGTTATCGTTATTTAAGCCCAATGGCTTTCCGTGTCTGCAGCTGGATTTTAAAGAAATCGACCGCGTTTTCAAGGGTGGCACGATGTGATAATGCGTCATCGTTTTCTAAAAATGGTCAGTTACAAATGTATGATATTGTGTCAGTGGCTGCTATTAAAGTCAGCGTTTGATTGACTGCTTTCTTTTTAAAGAGATTCCTTACACATATCACAAGGTCTTTATTAATAACTGACAGTGTCTCCTTTATCGCTTATTATGTCTATAAGAATGGCACAAAATGATGTCTAGTTTTAAGATTATTTGGTTGAAATTATTTTACTGACCTTTCATAGATGTACCGTAATGGCGTGATGCAATTGCTGATGTCTTTCAGGATTTGATGCCTGCTGCCGAGAGAATAATACCTTTACCGTCACTCCTGCGTGTTTCATTACATCGGATGCATTTTTGAACCGACTGACGAAAGGCAAAGCAGAAATAGATAATAGCCACACAGCCTTTGTTCCACATGACAGCGGTAAACACAGCACTCAGGCTTACGTCAAACACTTTTGATCATCTCTGACCAGCCTGTTACAAATAATGTAGATTATTGAAGATATTTCTTAAATTTACTGATGCCATTGCACATCCGTGTCTCATGTTTGCAACGTTTGTTTTGATAACCCCTCATAATATTTTTTAATTGCATTGCATTTTCTCTTAGGTGAACAAATATCTCTGTTAATGAAACACCCTGACCAGCCAGAGAAATCAAAGGTTTTGAAAGTGGTCATAATAGGGTCTCCAAATGCAGGGAAGTCCACATTGTCGAACCAACTGCTTGGCAGAAAGGTATACATCACCAGTGCAATATCATATCGAAAATGTGGCAGAGAGTATGCAATATTCTGTTTATTTTGTGGAGAGATGCGTCCATTGGCTGTGTGGCTTAGTTGTGTTTGATGTAGACCAAAAAGTAAAATGAGATCGAAAAGGAAACATTAGTGGCCAAAAAGAATGCCTCCTTGATAGATTGGAATTACTGTTGTTGTAGCAGTCCAATATGACTGTTAAGTCAAATACATTTTGTTTTTAAAATGTTATGAATCTATTTGGATGCATTTTCCCATGACGTTTGTGTTTATACTTATGTTTAAAAATATCCAAATTAATATTGATGTTGCAGTTTTCATGATCAATATTGCAATATCACATTTTGTCAATATGGTGCAACCCTAATCACCACACCCATCATCTGTGATGCATCTGTCTGTTGTCCTCATCATAATGGTGGTTATGTTTTATAAAAGGTTTTTGCTGTGTCCAAGAAAGTCCATACCACAAGGTCAAGAGCCCTTGGTGTCCTGACAGAAGAGGGAACACAGATAGTGAGAGACCTTTTCCTCTATAATATGTTAAACAGCTTGAAGCACAAGACCCATGCTAAATGTTCCTCCCTCCTTGTAGATTCTGCTGGACACCCCTGGTCTCACCACGCCATCAAAGGTCAAAAGGTAATTTCTTTAAAAAAATAATAGTTTGTTGTGTCAAAGATCTGGCCTGATTGCATTATCAAAATATCAGACTAAATTGGCGTACCTTCTTCACAGACACCAGCTGGAGAAGTCCTTGCTAGTGGACCCCTGGAACACAGTCAGAGAAGCTGACTTGAGTAAGATATTACCAGAGAGACCTAAGGAGACATGCCAGTAGTAGAATCCTGAAATGCCTAATATGGCAGTTGGAGGCACATATCCCGTAGCCTGGCTCCGCCCGACATTGTTCTCAGATCAATTTATTTCGCTGAGATTACAGTCTCGAGATTCTGATCATGTTAGCATTTGCATAGCCACACTGCTGGCAGCCTAAACAGCGTGGGTTAGTGAGATGATGTTGAAGTCAAGAGTGTTGATGAGGCGATTGTAGCAACGCCGATTGGTTCAGCGCTGACCAATAGAATCCAAATTAACCAGAGGTCTACGCAAAGTAGAAGGATACGACTGCGAACGCTTCCCAACGGAGCGTGGCCAGACCTATTCACAAAGTGAATATGGTCTGGTTACACCAGGCTACATATCCCGCCCCTCCCCACAAAAGAGCCAATCATCTGCTTTATAAATGCCAAGCATGAACCTATTTAGCCAATCGTATGGTTGCACTGATGCAAGCTAGCTGTTGTGCACGCGTAGTAGAAGTATCACCTGTTGGAATAACAGCTTTTTAAACCATATTTTGGGACTGAGTCACCAAGCGTTTTCATTTTTTTTTAAATCAGATTGGACTAGCGTTTGTATACATGCAGTTATTATGCCCCGGTGATTATTGAAAGGGCTCTCATCCCCTATTCAATATAACAGTCTTCCTAATAACCCCCAGTCTTCCCCAGAGGTGTTTCTAAGTTGTCTGCAGAGTGGCGAGACTTGCCTATAAGGACTTTGATATAACCTTTCTGTCTTTCTCAAACTGTGGGCCAGATCTCCCAGAGGTGTTATCGCAAGGTGCTTTCATGTTTTGCTTCTTTTCGCTTTACTGTGAAACTGCGGTTCATTCCACAAGACTCTAATGGGCATTCCATTGACAGTGGTGGTCATGGTGGATGTAGCAGACAAGTGGATGTGCAGGAGTCTTGACTTTGAGGTGCTCAAATGCCTGGCCAAGAACCCTGACATTCCTGCAGTCCTGGTCCTTAATAAGGTATCTTTCTCAGCACATATTGACAACAATGCTTTGCCAGAGTTATTTTCATTTTGATTATGGACTTGTTTAAACATATAACTAAAATATAAATAAAAGTAACCTAACAGGAATTTGAAAACAATAACCAGATTTTTTTTCTCTTTCTTTCTTAAAGAAATGAGAACAAAATAAAAATAAATAAATATAGCTGTGGGGATAAATGTTCAACCCACTAGTGTCAATAAACCTTGTTCTGGGTTTCTGTCCAGTAACACTGACCTAACGCCAGCCCTTAGCACTGATCTGACCTTTGCTACACCTAATCTGATATCTTACTGTATATAAGGCCCATACTACAGCCTATAACGGCTCTTATCGGAGTGTTCGCATAGTTGGTATGTTCATATTAGTGGGGCGTCCATGAGATACTTGTGCAAATATCGTGGTGTCTTTCAGACGGACCTGCTGAAGAACAAGAGCAAGTTGTTGGAAACCACGGCAGAGTTGACCTGTGGGATGGTGAATGGACGGCAAGTTCAGATCAGGCCAGCGATCAAACCTCCCCGGGCTGAGCAGAGGCCGACCAGGCACGAGGTACCGGCCGGCAAGGAAGGAAGCCAGGCTGACGGTAGTGTTGACAGCAAGCCTGGCCTGCACAAAGAGCAGCTGAGGGCACTGAAGGGGCAAAAGGGCTGGCCTCACTTCAAGGACGTTTTCATGCTATCCTCGGTGGACCAGCAGGACGTGGAGACGCTGAAGGTCTGTGCTAGGCAGAGAACACGGCTAACACTAAATCAGTAAAGAAATTGCACTCATTTTGGGAATGCACAACAGTCGAAGCAAATATTTTGACAGTATGAAATGAACTATATTTTGAAAAAGCATTGTGGTACACAACCACCAGGAATTCTCAATATTCCACTGGGTGACTTATATATAATATAATAATATATTTTAATATGGTTAATTAGTTATGTTTACTCAAGCCAGTGCAAATCATTTCCTTATTAGAATAATTAAATGTCACACATCCCGCTTACTGCTGCTGTGTAATGGGATAGGAAATAGGAGGGTGATGTAACAGTTGCACTCATTTTACCATCCTGCATATCCGGAGTCGGGTCGTGGGGGCAGCAGCTCTAGCAAGGGAACCCAAACTTCTCTTTCCCGAACCACATTAGCAAGCTCTGACTGGGAGATCCCGAGACGTTCCCAGGCCAGTGTGGCGATATAATCTCTCCACTTAGTCCTGGGTCTTCGCTGAGGCCTCCTCCCAGCCGGACGTGCCTGGAACACCTCCAAGGGAGGCGCCATGGGGGCATCCTTACTAGATGCCCGTACCACCTTAACTGGCTCCTTTCGACGCAAAGGAGCAGCGGCTCTACTCTGAGTTTCTCACGGATAGCTGAGCTTCTCACCCTATCTCTAAGGAAAACGCCAGCCTAGCATTAAAAATGCTAGGTTGTTGTCAAAGTGTTGACTGTTAGCGAGTGTATTGCCGGGAATGAGCGTCGCTGCTCTGGGAGGAAGGTTAGCCTTCAAGTACACTGCAATCGACTATTTTTTCTTTACAAAAAATAATAAGATTTTATATTATTGCGTGACAGAGTATCTTTGTAAATAACCCGGGGTTATTTAAGAATGTAGGCATAGTTAGAATGAAGATAAGTGACGTGATGGATTTTCTGTCCCAGAGGTACCTGGTTGTTGCAGCCAAGCCGGGCACCTGGCAGTACCACAGTGAAGTTCTGACTGACCAGACTCCGAGAGAAATCTGCGGCAACATAATCAGAGAGAAACTTATGGAGTATCTTCCTAAGGAAGTGCCCTACACAATGACACAGGTGAATATTAGGCAAGGCTTTTTGTTCATCCTTTATATCCAAACTCATTTTCGGAACGCATTGGTTATTACATGCAAAATGTTCACATGACCAACACTTGAAGCGGATATATAAATCTTTGATGTAACATAACAAATAATGTTTTCTGAACTGTAAAAAATGTTACATACCTGCTTGGTAATATTTCTTAAAACTTCAGGGCATTTCTGATGTTATAAACCAGCAGCGAGTATCTCTTAATTTGAACCTAATTCAAGCTAAGTATTCCAAACTTAATAGGTTCTTCATTAATGAATAATGGCCTTTGTCTTTAGTGCATTGAATTCTGGCAAGAAACTGAAAATGGGGAGCTGGATATTGTGGTGAAACTTTATGCCATGAAAGACTCTCACATGGTATGTGTTGCCTATATATACAGTGTATATATATATATATATATACTGTATTTATATTAAGTTAATGGTTATTTTAGGAGCTAAGACCGATGTACTTGATATTTTAGCTACCCTAGCTCTGAACTATTTTTTAAACCAGTCTATTTTTCTTATTATTCCCATCGTAACTTGTAAATATTTGAACACCCTTTCAGAACCATACATATTTGATGTCCATATGTTTTAAACTTAGATATACGGTGCTGGAATGTGTCTACAGAACTCCTCCAAGGAGTGACTCCGCTTCTCTTTTTGTTCAATTATTCTGTAGCTTCTATTCATTAAGTAATGGCAGCGCGTGCCTGCTAGACCTTTAAAAGTAACAAGTCACATATCAAAACCTTTATAAATTGAAATTGTAGAGTATAAACCTCAACCTAGAGAGATGAGATAACAGGTCAACTTTAAAAACATTGTGGTAGGCTCCTCCTTGTTTTTAAAGAAATGTATCGTTTCCATGTTGCTTTGTTTATGTATCTGTAGAAAATGGTGATTGGAACAGCTGGCCAAATGGTAGCACGGTTAGCCCGAGAGGCTGGAGAAGACCTGAGCAGGCTCTTCTTGAAAGAAGTCAAACTGAGGCTGTCTGTCAAGTTGAAGAACTGAAGAGGACAGTAGGCTCAATGCACTGATAGGACTGTATAAAAAGCAGAGATGCTTGAGGTTAAAATTGTCTACAGGAAGATATCTATTACTTGGGAGGGAGAAAGTATTGTTGTATTGTGTCTCGAGTGTATGTATGTTGTATTATTTTATGTTTGTCATATAGGTAGATCTAAATATGACTCTTTTATTAAAAAGCCTGCAAGTAATACATTTATGTGAACCTGATGAAATTCACATGCTGGACAAACATGCAACTGTCTCCCAATACAGCATTTGTTCCATTGTGTTGGTTTTCAAGGACTTCATTTATGTTCTTGAGAAGTTTGACTGTCTGTTTGCAGTTGATTTGGCAATGGTCTATTTAGAAAACAAACCACGCAGACTGTCACTAAATAGAAACTTTGGCCCAAGTTAAACACTGTCTGGTCGAGCGTGGCAGGCAAGCTGTGAAAAGGTTGATGGCTTATCTTGGGCTCTCAGAGCTTTTTGCTTGGCGGGAGTCTTGGTGCGTACATGGAGGCAAGATAACCGAAGTGGGACCAGTTATGCACCGTCACGCTCACTCAGATGTCGCCGATGCAGTATCTAGCTCTCCCCTGCTCTCCACTTTAGTCTCGTCTGTTTGAAGTGCAGCCATCCCTTTTGAATATCCTCTTCTTCCCCCTTCCTTTCACCATTCGGCTTCTCTTTTCCCTCCCTCTCTTTTCTTCCGTCTCACACAAAAGCCTGGCTCTGCCCCCGAGGACTGAATTGTCTTCCTAATGGAAGGCAAAATGGAGCACTAACCCGCTGCTAAAATGGGTCAGATAATGGTGATTAGATTCATTCCTGCTCTGTGAGTTAACTTGACAGCTTTTTTTAAATTTTATCCAGGGCGCCATAATGAATAACCAGCCAGGAGCTGAGATGGGGTGGAAGAGAGCCAGGGAGTGGAATGGGAAGGGAGGCTAAGGGTCTCACACTGTCGGCTGCTCCCCAGCGATTAGGCAGGCAGTTGCACAGCGAAGATCACTACTCAGACAAGCTAACTGCTGCCTACTAAGGCTGCTAGGTGACGCTAGCCCACCAGCACATGAAAGTAATGAAGCGAAACATATTTTGGAATATAAAGGCACTAGATCAGAGCATGTGTGTCACGTGCAAAGTAACGAGATGGCTTGTTTTCACATGTTTACACATTTTATTTCAATAAGCAACAAGTACAATGCAGTAAAATAACATCTTTGGAACGCAAGTTCAGAAGTATTTATTCAGCATAACAACAAAATGCATATTAATCGTGTTAGTCCTCTGGGTCCAGACGAGAGTGAGGGAAGGCCATATAACCTTTACCATTGCTAAAAACTCAGTAATGGTAACGGTTTGATGGCCAACCTCGTAGTTGCGTACTGAGTCATGTCAGTGTGGTCTGGGAGCCGGTGGTGGAATGTAACCCTGGATAGTACATCATCTATACTGTAGTGTCTCTTTAATGAACTTACAGTATATGATGATATCCTGTCCAGGGCACAAGACTAAACGTTTACCCCATGCGTTTCCATGGCAACGGGACCTAGCAAAAACACATTGCGAAAAAGAAAATCAACTCACTGTGTGATCATGCCCGTGGAGAAGTGTACGGATGAAATTACCCATAGTCAGAAGTGTAATCGCTGGCGGTACATGCAATGAATCACTGAAACTGTTGCAGTGAACCCCAAAAGACTTGACCCTGGTCAGTAAAACTACATGTTCGCCATATACTCACCCGATGTGTTTCCATTGTCGGCTACTGAATGAGACATGGTGTATTGTGGCTCTGGGCCTTCTGACAGCTTGCTAAAGGGCCTCCTCGGAACTTAAAGGATGACTGCTCATTTGCATATGGTGATGACATCTGGGTTGGACCAAGTAAAAGTTAAACTTTATCTTATCTGCTGCTCCCAACCTGGCTGCCTTCAGCTAATTATTGCAAACGCCCTTTTTGTAAAACCATGTTGAATCCCAACAATTTTATCTTTGGATCTTCTATCTACAATTATTTACCAGTTTCTTTAGGAGATTTTCTCTAAAATTGTTCTATTATAATTATTTCTTCAATCCTTATTTAGAGGGCTATATGAATCCTGTATAGGCCTGCCATATTATAAAACCACCCACCAAAGGCCTGGATAATTATATATAATTGTCTATTTTAATTTCTTGAGTCACAAAAGCTGATTAAAGTGAACATAGAACTTTGATTACACTTCAGTTTTGAAAATTGTTATCCATATTTTGGTTAGAATCAATTTTATTTGTGAATTATAGTTTTTTGTTTTTGTTTTTTTGTGGAAAATCTTATATTGAAACTAAGATACTTCATAAGTGTTCTACAGAAGTTACAGTATGTCAATAGAATAAGTGTTCTTCTGTTCACCAATTATTTCCATGTACAGAATATGACTGCTAATCCTTTTAATGATCACGACTATGTATTGGTCCATACAGTTTTAAAGCATAATGTTTTGTTTCAGTCTGGTTACTAGATTTATTAAACAGGCAGATTTCCTTTGTATATTCAATCTTAGCTCCAGCTATGTACATCCCAGATCCGTCTTTATTGATTTTTGCAGTCAGTGAATCACCATGGTTTAATAAGAGATTGATGATGTTGTGCAAGAGCAGATTTCTCCACTTCAAATTTGATTTGATCCCTGTGATCAATCAACCGCATCCCTACAGTTTACATCTCTTGATTCTTGATTTGAATATTAAAAATGGGCATAGTCTTATAGTGTTATGTGTTTGCTGTATTATCTGTGGAGAAGAGCATGAGGTGAGACAGATCATTACCATAGTAACACACACTGTAGTTTGGGCGTGGTTACTGTTGGGGAAGGGGTGTGTGTGTGTGTGTGTGTGTGGTGTGTGTGGGGGGGGGGGGGTTGTCTGGCTGGAGCTCCAGATAAAGATTGAGGTATAGGATATGGAAGGGTAGGCTTCACTCCCATTCTTTATCTGCAGGACAACTGCTTGCAGTCTTTTTGTGAATGTTCCAATTGCATTCAGAGATAAGTACGGTTTTCTGAGCTAAACAGACATGCATAACATGTATTTGTCTAAAAGAATAGGTTCTGTTCAATGGTATAAATACATTGAATGCAGATACAGTTACTTTGTTGTTTATTTTAACAGTTAAGGTCCACAGATAAAACATTAGCGCATATTAGTTTTGTGTCGTCCAGATTGGCATATAGTACTATTTCTTTTATTTACATGCTTTGAAAGTCAGTATGGCAGATTTACATAAACACTCGTTATAATTAAATGATACATTATACTGAAAACCCATCAGAAAATATGAAGACCAACATGTTGAAGCAAATGTATAGACATTTATAAACTAAATAAAGCTTGATTTATAGGAAAACACTCATATAATAGGCTACTGTTACTCTAATGAGCATTATAAAAACAAAATAGTATCATATCTAACTCCCTTGTTGCATGTCTTAATATTTCATATTAGTTTTTTTATTTATTTAAGCTGTATAATATTTATTAAAGCTTTAATTAAGCTTTAGTTAACAATGTAATGTCTCTTAAAATCTATTTTACTAGAGTGACCTCCAAGAGGGTATATAAGTTTCAACAAACCATTAAAAAAACAGTTTATTCATGCAGTTGACGTTAGATGGAAAGCAATGGATTTTGTGCAGTGACTATCACTGATGTTCTTTTCCATGTCCAGTTAAGATCAATTCAAGTTCCTTATACAGTTCCTTATAAAGTTGAAGGTAACTTGACTTACTTTATTTAATTAATGGATTAATTAATGAATTAATTCTTTTTTTTTTTTTTTGCACAAGACAAAATGGCAACCTTCCATATTATCCATACAAGAAATAGTTAGTCTACTTCATTAATTAAGTACTGTCAATTTACTTAACATTCTAAAGACACATTCTAGTAGAAATCGTTTTAGCTGGTAATGACTGGACTGCCCTCTTGAGGGTTATTTTGAAATCGCACTGTAAAGCACTAATATAATAACCCATATGATATAGCCTATATGTCACTGTATATTGCGTCAGATATTGTAGCTTATCAATTTTAATTTAAAAGTATTTTTTTTATAGAATGCGGTTAAAAGATAGATGTATACTACAAACAATTAAAACATAACAACCCATCCATTCATCCATCTTCTCCCGCTTATCCGAAGACGGGTCGCGGGGGCAGCAGCTTCAGCAAACTTCCCTTTCCAGAGCAACATCAGCAAGCTCTGACTGGGGGATCCCGAGACGTTCCCAGGCCAGTTTGGAGATTTAATCTCTCCACCTGGTCCTGGATCTTCCCCGAGGCCTCTTCCCAGCTGGAAGTGCCTGGAACACCTCCCAAGGGAGGGGCACAGGAGGCATCCTTACTAGATGCCCGTACCACCTCAACTGGCTCCTTTTGACGCAAAGGAGCAGGGGCTCTACTCCGAGTTCCTCACGGATAGCTGAGCTTCTCATCCTAAGGGAGACGCCAGACACCCTTCTGAGAAAACCCATTTCGGCTGCTTGTACCTGTGATCTTGTTCTTTCGGTCATGACCCACCCTTCATGACCATAGGTGAGAGTAGGAACAAAAATTGGAAGATCGAGAGCTTTGCCTTCCGGCTCAGCTCTCTTTTCGTCACAACGGTGTGGTAAAGTCATTGCAATACCGCTCCCGCTGCTCCGATTCTCCGGCCAATCTCCCACTCCAATGGCCCCTCACTCCCGAACAAGACCCCGAGGTACTTGAACTCCTTCACTTGGGGTAAGGACTCATTCCCTACCCGGAGAAGGCACCAGGGGCGGAGCCAATGGGGGGGCATGGAGTGACATGTGTCCCCCCAGAAATCGCATGTGCCCCCCTTATTTTAATTGAATGATCAGTTTAAAAATAATTACAGCATTTAAGTGTTTTCTTCTTGCCCCTCCTGTGCCCCTCCACTGAAAATATTCTGGTGCCGCCCCTGGAAGGCACTCCATCAGTTTCCTGCTGAGAACCATGGCCTCAGATTTTGCGGTACTAATTCTCATCCCAGCCGCTTCACACTCAGCTGCGAACAGAGGCAGTGAGGACTGGAGGTCACAGGCCGATGATGCCATCAGGACCACGTCATCTGCAAAATGCAGTGATGAGATCCCCAGGTCACCAAACCGCAACCCCTCCCCACCACGACTAGGCATCGATGTCTTGTCCATGAATATCACAAACAGGATTGGTGACAAGGCGCAGCCGTGGCGGAGACCAACCCCCACCTGAAACGAGTCCGATTTACTGCCGAGAATCCGTACACAGCCCTTAAAGGGGATCCCCTCGCCCCATACTCTGCAGCACCTCCCACAGTCTCTCCCGAGGGACCCGGTCATACGTCTTCTCAAGATCTACAAAACACATGTAGACCGGAATAACATAACCCATTCTGGGTTATAGTCCTCAAGGAACTGAATAACTTTCATCATAATATGCGCCTGGCTGCAAGTTCAATCTTGTCTTACGTGCTCGAGAATGCTCTTATTTTAAAACATTTAGGGGTTTATAAAATTAAGTAAAATGTCTAGGATACTGCCGGCGACAACAACCACTAGTTTCCAAACATTTAAAGCATTTAACAAATGTATAAAATGTCTTATTAAGGAACCCCAAAACTTATGAACTAAAATATTTGCAGTAGCCATGGGCAATGGCTAGTTAGGCCTTGGCTACCGTTTAAATTATTCACGTAAAGATTAATGGAACAATAACGAATTAGTCTACCAGCGAGAATGACGTTTAATTTAGAAAAACTATAAGATACGGCTACTCTTGAGAATCAATAAAAATTGGAAATTTTAAAACACTATTTGTTCCCGAGGTGCACATTTAAAATAATTAGAATTGCTTAAGAGTAGGCATAGTGTAATTCGATTAGGCTACAACACAAAAAAGTAATATCTCAAGCAAAACACTAATACAAGTATCTAATGATTTAGGCATTAAACACTTTATTATAATTTTAATAAAGATTTATTTGGGTTTCATACCTACCTATTGATTTAATATCGGAGTTATATTGAAACAAACACTGAATAACAGGTCGAACACGTTCACGCCAAAGCTGTAATGAGCAACATATAAGAAACACTGGTAAGAATGCACATTTATTGATTTTGGACGTTTGACAGGTTTTCAGATAGATCGGCTACGGTAAGTTAAGGCATTCGTTTTTTGTCTTGAACATTCAGGAATCACGTTCAAAACTACTTGAGTAGATTAAAGATGCTTATGGCTGACAACAAAATATGAATCTTTGGCAAAACGTGTAACGTCCCACAAATAAACGGTGGTCATACACTAACATTGGAAACATTAAAAACTAAATCTAAACTAAAAAATATGGAAACCCAGACAAAAAATGATGTCCTCCTGGCAAGATAAACACATTTGATTTACCCAAATTCAAAGCTGGTCAGTTTGTGATCATTGCCGATACATTATCATTTGTCAGATGTTTCATATTATGCATTGTTTATAGAAAACTATTTTTGGCAATTAAATTGGAAGAATGTTTTATTTTTTAAAGTATTTCTTTAAAACATGAGTTTTCAATTAGATACATCTGTTGTTTTTGAGTTAACTATGTCAACTCAAAGCATTTATTAATATATAATTATTGATCTTGCAGAAAGGCAATAGGCTACTTAGCCATTTATAAAGGTTTAGAATAATTATTTCATTCACTGTTATAAACAATAACAAAAATCAATCCAAATTTGAGTCACAGATTGTTAATATGGTTAATCAGCCAGTATGTGTAAACCTTTCTACAGCATAAAACCATAAATTGGTCATCAAACCTTTTTGCCACAGGCAGGGTCAAGCAGTGTGGTGAAACAGTACAGTTGATTGTATGATTAGTCATGGATAACCACATAGAATTGTATGGCCACATTCACTGCAGTTGCATACAGTAGCAGCTAAAGGCATTCCCGCTTTAAAGAGCGAACAATGAACCCATATTTCAGAGGTGAGTGTTTCGAGAGGACTAGAACAAAACGGCATTATCTAAAAACCACAATCGCACATTACTACTGAAAGATTATAAGCACAATGAGGCGGAAAGATTGTGTTAAAGCTAAATACATGTCTGAGATCTATACAAGGACCTAATAAGACTGTTGGATCCCAATTTAAGTTAAATTGTAACAATAGATTTCATGTTAAAGTATTTGCTATGCATTTAAGTACCCTGTTTGTACAAGTCACAAAAATGGAAGTAGGAATCAAAGGACTAATGTGTTCCGGAGTGTTTAAACATCAATATTAAACATGGGGTTTTGCTGTTTCAATTCAAACGAAAATCCAAACCACTGTCCTACGGGCATGTGAGTGGTAAACAGGCACTGTACATGAAAATAAGATATGATATACCTCGTAACAACACAACAGAGAACATACATCAAATATGCCAAGGCTCATAACAGACATTTTACAATCACAGTGAACAAAGAACCAGCACGCAGGGAACCAGTGACTTACAGCGAGTTGTCATCAGGGTCACCCTGATGGTCAACAATATAGCTACATGGATGATATATGGAATATATAAGGGTTAAAAGTTATATGTTCTTCCTGCACATACATGCTTCATTGATTGGGCTCTGGCTTTCCAATGCTCTGAGTCAATGATAAACGACACATTGGCCTACTTATATAACAGAATAAAAAAAGAACAAGTCTATGAACACATTTTCATTCTAACAGCCTTTGTTTCAAGACAAAACCCACTAAAGGTCATCATAGAGCACACTAACACAAAGTGAACCAGCCCAGACTTTCACCAATGTGAAGTTGACGACACGCTGAATTGTGCACGTGTGGGACGAGTTGTTAGGCATACATTGGACAAATTAAGTTTCTCATGCAAGTTAATTGATAGTTACGTGACGATTAACATGAGTTATACTGAAAAACGTGTTACCTAAGCAAATAAATGTATCACAAGCAAAAAAAAGAGTGCAAGGCACAGAGCCCTGACTCTTACAACATAACGTGGCTTGTTCCCACAATGCAACACAACTTCACATTCCCTACTGGAGCAGTAAATCCACCTTATGTTTAAAATGTGGAAGTACTATTTGGTGGTTGGATTTCCTGTATCTGAATTAGTCATTGCTACATACTGAATAATAAACACAAGCATACACACATACGTACACATAAGAGGGTGAAGTGTCAAAAATAATTGTTAACTAATCATAACTACTGTAGAAACCCCACAAAAAAAATCCCACTGTTACACTCAACAATGAGGAGAATAAATGGGCTTAGTTATAAAACAACTTAAAATCAGTCAAAACATACATATAGTCTGGTCCTTTAGTGGTAAGGCACCAGGAATACAAAACAATATATATTAAAAGAATGATCTCAAAACTATAAAAACTCATTGGTTGGTGTCAATTGTAGAGACAGTCGATATAAAGAGTGCATATTACAGAAGCAAAAAGGGTTAGGAGGTCAGCATTCCCCATGCTTGATTGAGGCAGACACCCACAAGAGGCTTCCAGAGTTAACAGTCTGCTTCATCAGGTCGCTGTTTGAGCCTGGGTTCCGGTTATCTTCTGGAGCAGGGGGATCTATGGGTTGAGAGGAGGGGACAGCTGATTTTGGATGTCACAATTTGAAGACAGCGCAGGAATTACAGCAATACATTCATTGAGCATGAATATTACCACAATATAAAGTAATAGACGTTGGCCTAAGTCATTTGTACTTTCTCTGGACACCATCTGAAGCAAATCACCATAGTAACTGTAAATGTATTGTTTGTATTGTTTATTTAGAAGCACTGGCTTCTAGATAAACGTATGCAATGCTTGCACATACCTGATAATATACAGTACATGTTATCAATACACAAATCAGAGGAAGAAACACAATGCTAAATAAATATGATTCATTTATACATATATATTCATACGAAGAGGCGTAGTGTACATCTGACCTTAGTGAGGTCCACCCCAGTGAGGGCATTGACGGACACCGGGAGTTCAGCCAGCAGGCGGTTGATCTCCCCAGTGACACGGCTGCCGTCTCCGCTCAGGATGACGATCTCATTGGTCCTGGCCAGCGGGGCTGCCACCTTCGCTGCGATCTGTTGAACAACACGACAACCATTAGGCTCTGGCCTTCTCCGAGTTGTCCACAGCGCGTCATCAATGAAGAAATGTGTTGCTTGTATCTAATCATGCCATATAAGCAAGAATATTGTTTAGAGCGCTTATAAAAGCCTTGTTGAATGGGTTTTAACCTTCAATGTGTGTGCATGGTATGGGCACTCTGGGGGCTATGAATACAAGTTAAAATGGGTAGTAAAATTATTGGGAAAGAGCAAAGAAAACAACTGGGATGTAAGAAATTTAGGTGAAACAGAAAGCCTGTCAAATTGTGTTTAATCCTTTTAATCCCCTTTTTAAAGAGTTTATAAAAGTAGTTTTAAAGAAAGATGCTAAAGAGCTGCTGCAATAATCAATAACATACACAGAAAAATATTTTACACTGAATAATAATAATATTTGTGTTAAATCTGTAATACATTACTCTCCTTGGGATCGCATTTGCAATATTTATTTATTATTGTATTTACTTTGATGTTTTTAATTCGTGAAGCCAAAGAATTCCCACATTTGCGGACAATGATCATCATCTACTATTACTATCGCCCCTTCCCTCGACAGACCTTGGGCAGAGCCTCCAGCACCAGGGCTGTCTGAGCTGCCTCTCCATACTGCTGGTAGGCCTCGGCTTTCAGACGCATCTTCTCGGCCTCTGCCTTCCCTATGGCCTTGATGGAGGAGGCCTCCGCCTCGCCGATGCGGCGGATCTTTTCTGCCTCGGCCTGGGATGTCAGCACCTTCTTGATCCTGCCGGGCGTCAGAACAGAGGGTTAGCCACGCACAAAAATGCGGGAATACACTGGAATACTGCAAATGAAAAACAGTTACACTGTGTTTACACAGGTAACCACAGTAACAAGTATGTATACAGCTGCAGAAAACAGTTGACAACTGCAGCAGTTTCAGATAGATGGATAGATGGATGGATAGATATTTTATTTAACGTTCTTCTTACTGTTTAGTATTCAACTTCTGCTCACCTAACTACACCTCCATACTACAACTTACAAACATCACACAAACAGCCAATGAATCAGCAAAATTGAGTTAAGTTGCTATTACTTTTCACAAACATTTAGAGATATTATAATAGAAATGTGATAACTTCATTAAATAATGAAAATAAATATAATACAATTTGAGTGGTCTCTAAAGAATTTAACACGGCTGTATACGTACTGTATACAGCCGTGTTAAAGTCTAGAACACTGAAATGTAAAAATAATCAATACAAATAGAAGTATATTTAATATAGCAGCTATGCTAGTGATGCTAGTCCTTGTGTGTATATTAAATATAGCAGCTATGCTAGTGATGCTAGTCCTTGTGTGTATATTAAATATAGCAGCTATGCTAGTGATGCTAGTCCTTGTGTGTATATTAAATATAGCAGCTATGCTAGTGAGGTCTCTTTGAAATCTCCTTACTTATGTCCTTCGGCCAGCTGCTGCATCTTGTAGGCCTCGGCCTCCGCAGGCCTCTTGACGGTAGCGATGAGCTCCTTGTCGGTGCGGACGATCTCCTTCTCCTCAATGATGATCTGCTTCTTCCTCTGCACCACCTCAATCTCCATCTCCTCCAGACGGATCTTCTGCTGCTCCTTGGCAGCCTGCAGCTCGTAGGCTAGCTGGGCCTCTGCTTTCTGTGACAGGAGTGAGAGGAGATGTGGTGGTGGGGTGCATTTGACACAGCCAATGACGATTTCACTGCTATGGCCATGTCTACTGTGACGTCGTTTGCGGCAATATATACCTTTGTGTTGACTTCCTGATTAAATGCAGCTTTCTGCATCTCCAGCTCTCGTTTGGAGTCGGCCATCTTTGTGTCCGCTTGAAACTTTATGTCCATCATTTCTCTCTTACACTCGGCCTCCTACAGGATGGGATGAGTAGAAGGAGTAGGAATGAAGAAGGGAACACAATCTGTTGTGGAGCCAAAGACCTTGTTCGGCTGCCTCCTATATCACGCTAGCATGTGTCCTTGCCTGATTAGCCACTCACAAGCTATGCTAACTGCTAGTATTCTGCCAAACAGCCTGGGGCAGTTGCAGAGACTTCATGTGTGTTCCTTGATTGGCTACTCACAACATGCTAATTTCATATCCTAATGCGTGGGCACAACACCATCACGGCTACTGTCCAATATGTTGTGGATGCAGTATGCAACCATTGGGTTTGATTTTAGAATCGGAACATGCCAGGTGAAAAGACTTAGCTAGTGTTAGAGCTAGCAGAGAGCAGCTGTCCAAAACAAACACCCCACTTCTTTTTAAGTGGGACACAAGTGTCACTGCTAAAAACCTAGTCCTTAGTGTCTTCCTGTCCACGCTAAAAGCCCACTTACCCTGATTCCTGCATCTCTCTCGGCCTCAGCCACACCAATGTCAGCATCTCTCCGAACCGCCGCTGTCTGGGTCTTCCCCAGGGAGCTCAGGTACTCCACTTTATCATACACATCCTGTCAGGAATAAAGCACCGCCATTATAGAGGCACAGTATAGCTGGATAACCAGCTCTGATTATCCAGTGTGCGTGCGTGCATGCACCATTTCCATTTGTGTTCCTTGCATTCATTATGTTAAAGATTGTTGACATTTAAAATGGACAAAAAAACACATATTTCCTTCAATGCCATCCATAGGGTGACACAGGCTGTGTATGTAGAGACCCTAGATGTTTTTAGCGTGCACAGAATGAGCAGCTACTGGCCCGTGACGACATGTTTGCCGAATTGGACAAAAAAAAAAAAAAAAGCGTCATTACCTTGCATTTGCTTACCCCTCCTTCATAATCCCAAGGCTAGCAAGTGTATCACACTGCTCTAAGTGTCTTATGCACATATACGTATATATGTGTTACCAAGCCTGGTTTTGACCGCCACTACCGCTTGGACATCTCCACATGTCCCACCTTGATGGTGAAGCTGAGGATCTCGATGCCCATGCGTCCGACATCGGGCGCGGCCACCTCCCGCACCAGGCTGGCAAACCTGTCTCTGTCCTGGTAGATCTGCTCCACAGTCAGGGTGCCTGGAACGCACAACAACCGTGGCTTGTGACACCCCATCTCATTTACAGACCCCAGAGAAGAGCCTTTGCTGTTATCTTAATCCCGCTCCCACTGAATGTCGGACCATTATCATGTGCGTGTTCCACTCCCGCCCACACCCACAAACAGAAATACACACGTTCAACTGTACAAATGTTAACGTTTTGCTTGGTTTTTGCACACTGCTGTAACCTTACGTACACTACGAGTAGAACTGCACTGCGCCTTCAGCACGCAGAACGATTTGGAAAAAGAAATAGTAGTGGGAAGCTATGTTCCATGCCGTGGTTGCCACGGCAACAAACAGCAACGTCAGTAAGGCTCCCATGTATTACGAACAAATAAATTGCAGGATTTGTTAATTGTTGGTCCCGCAGGAGACCCACGTGATCCCAATGCAGTCATCTACTCCAGAGGATTCAAAATATTTGATTTTGTTTTTGCATTACCCCCCCCCAGCCCCCGAAACAAATAATAAAATGTTGACATGTTGTATGTGGCTCTACCGGTGTTTGAGCTTGAGCATTTTGTGGTGTGTAAGTGTGTAATAAGGCTAAAATACCAAAACAGAGAATTCACTACATGAAACTCATGAAAGTGCATTTCAAACTTGATACGTGCTGCCTACAGAGGTTATACATGAGGCTAGGCTACATGCTGCCTACATGAGGCTCTAGAGGCTACATGTTGCCTACAGAGGTTATACATGAGGCTAGGCTACGTGCTGCCTACAGAAGTTAGGCTAGGCTACATGCTGCCTATAGAGGTTATATATGAGGTGCTAGAGGCTACATGCTGCCTATAAAGGTTATGCATGACTAGGCTACATGCTGCCTACAGAGGTTATATATGAGGCGCTAGAGGCTACATGCTGCCTACATGAGGCTCTAGAGGCTACATGTTGCCTACAGAGGTTATACATGAGGCTAGGCTAACATGCTGCCTAGAGGTTATGCATGAGGCTAGGCTACGTGCTGCCTACAGAAGTTAGTCTAGGTTACATGCTGCCTACAGAGGTTATACATGAGGCTCGGCTACATGCTGCCTACATGAGGCTCTAGAGGCTACATGTTGCCTACAGAGGTTATACATGAGGCTAGGCTACATGCTGCCTACAGAAGTTAGGCTAGGCTACATGCTGCCTATAGAGGATATGCATGACTAGGCTACATGCTGCCTACAGAGGTTATATATGAGGCTCTAGAGGCTACATATTGCCTACAGAGGTTATACATGAGACTAGGCTACATGCCGCCAACAGAGGTTATACATGAGGCTCTAGAGGCTACATGTTGCCTACAGAGGTTATACATGAGGCTCTAGAGGCTACATGTTGCCTACAGAGGTTATACATAAGACTCTAGAGGCTACATGTTGCCTAGAGGTTATACATGAGACTAGGCTACATGCCGCCTACAGCGGTTATACATGAGGCTAGTCTAACATGCTGCCTACAGAGGTAATACATGAGGCTAGGCTAACATGCTGCCTAGAAGAGGTTATACATGAGGCTAGGCTAACATGCCGCCTAGAGGTTATGCATGAGGCTAGGCTAACATGCTGCCTAGAGGTTATGCATGACTAGGCTACATGCTGCCTACAGAGGTTATACATGAGGCTAGGCTACATGCCGCCAACAGAGGTTATACATGAGGCTCTAGAGGCTACATGTTGCCTACAGAGGTTATACATAAGACTCTAGAGGCTACATGCCGCCTACAGCGGTTATACATGAGGCTAGTCTAACATGCTGCCTACAGAGGTTATGCATGACTAGGCTACATGCTGCCTACAGAGGTTATACATGAGGCTAGGCTACATGGCGCCTACCGAGGATGGAGCGCAGGTGTCCCTCCAGGGTCTGCAGGATCACACTCTTGATCTCCAGGACCGACTTCCCCAGGAACTGCTCGCAGGCATACCCCAGCAGCTCCCTGTCCGTCATAACCTTCACCTGGGGACCACCGAAGACACAGCAACATCAGCTGAACACGTATACATGGATGGAGACGGCCGGGACACATACAGAACAATATATTTGACGCGTGAAAACACAACACGTGCACACACACACACACACGCATGCAAACATGCACATACAGTCACTGTGAAACCTCCGTCAAATCAATAGAACATCATTTGTTGTACTACTATACAGTTTTATCATACCAGATTCATGCACAACATCTGAAAATACAGTAACCGAGCAATAATGTAGTGGAAACTCCAAAAATACCAAATCATAATAATGAGTAAGATGTCAAAACGCTCAGCACAATGCATGGCCAGGCCTTAAAGTGTAACTGCACCCCATCGCTGAGACTGACTTTACATGCTACAACACACCCTGCCGCTCATTAACATTCACATCTGAATTTGATGACATATGAGCAAACTGAGTGTACCCGATGAAAACCAGCCAGTTCCTGGGGTGATTAACATATAACGTGTAGCTGTTTTCAACACATAAAATGCAGCTTTTTATAAAAACGGAAATTTTGTCAATTTTAACACCAGCATTGTCTCATCACAGATCAGTAGTATTACATAGTTTACAGATCAAAAACACACATTTTAGGGTGCAGTTACACTTTAAAACCCCTTTTGAATGTATGAAGGTATATGGTGGCAGAGAATGGATTTTTACTAGTATAAAATCACCATGTCTTACACAACAAATCATATTTAAGCAATTGGCATTTTTAATAAGTCTAAATCAGGCAGATGAGTTATGATGCGTTCACATGAAACAAGGCAGACGACAAACACTTTCTGGACAGCACAGCAAGATGGCAAAAACTATTCAAGAATGACAATATGTTGCTATGGTGATGACACATTATTTACAATTAATTTATTAAATACAATTTCTTTGTGGCTAATATTTGATGTAATAATTTTAGTATTGTATTTAGTATTCTAGTGTTGTTGCACCAAAAGTATAGCTTCTCGTCCAGATCGACAATGTTTTCGAAGTTTGTGAGGGAGCTATGTAACATCCGGTTAAGAATGCCGCCAAAGAACAGCAAAAAGTTCATGTATATTTTGCCGCCATTTTTTTAGCAGATTTTTCTCAACTAATTTTGCCGTCCTGCGCTTGTCTACTAACATTTGGAGTTTGCCTTCTGCTGTGTTCCATGTCAACTAAGCATAATTACCTAAATCTGTCTTTAAAAAAAATAAGAATGACGGAGCTGTAGGTAAGATTTTAGAGCGATACATTTAGTGTACCGTTTGTACATTTTTCAGCTGTTATTGATATTCTCTGAGAATACCTGCTCTGGCTGAAAGGCCCTAAAGTCCATTTAGATTTTTCACTGGCCCGGAGATTTGACCAATCATCGTAATTTTACCGGCAAAGCTACCTCGTATGTCAATCACTTTGTAAATGGGCTTCACAATTGCAGATCAATAAGCTCCAGAGGGAGGGAGCAGTAAAGGAGAAGTGGGTTAATTTACAAAATACTGCCCTCTGTCACACTTTTTAGCTAGCTCTTCTTGCAACTATAAAATCCTACTTACAACAACTTTAATTAACACTGCTGGGGAAAACACAGCTCCACTGTTAATGACACGTACAAGCTTACGTAAAAAGGGTTTACATATTATACGTGTGCAAATCCATCCTCTACCTAGTTTTTCCATAAACAGTCCCGATTGTTAATTGTGTAAGCTAACTTCCACATTATATAAAAATGGTACAGCTGTTGTACTCCCATTTGATGTTAAAAGTAAACAACATTATAAGGCGCCCAGATAAATATATATGAAAACAAAAAGTCACATTGAAGAAAAAATAAAAAAACAGTGCATTCAATCAGAAGAGGTTCAAGATAAATCATGACGGGGGGGAATATTTAAACATTGATATAAAGAGGGAAATAACAATGGCCCAGGGCACTGGATAAGCCAGGGAGAAAGGTCACAGAAAAATTAAACAGGAGAGAGTACATATGCATCTTGGGTAATAATAGCGTATTCCACTGGAGCTGAAAGAGAGAGAGAGTGTGTGAGCTGGATCCGGAGGCAGGCGGTAGCTCTGGTCATGGGTTCTATGAGACATGCGCTCAAAGCAGGAGGCAGGGTGAGGTTATGTCAATCCAGCATTTACAAGTGACCGCAAATGCAGAAAAAAAACAATAAGCCAGGCATATTCAAATAGACAGCAGGGGGAGCTGTTCTGAGCTGTGAATCCCCAAATGCAACACTGACTTCTGACACCGATTAGGTCCCTCCCCCTCAACCACACCACACACTGAAACATCCATATCCATCCTCTCTCAGCCACTGTGCTTTGATAATAATGAATACATTGTGGAAGTAGCAAACATAAACAGTTCATCTAATTTAGTATTCAAATTATACAATATAAAAAGGGCACACCACTCCTGTTACTGTAGGTACCAAAAGAATGCTCGTTTTTACACTGGGGCCTCAACCTCATGACAGTTATCTTTATATCCTGTCACGGAACTCCGGAGAGTGGAGATGAAGTCAGTGTTAGGGTCACTCAAAACTGATGTCACCGTGAAATGAGAAATGGCAACTAGATGAAATGCTAATGCTCCTGGTAATTAATTAGAAGTATTTAAGACCTTTTCTACATATTAATCTAGGGAAATCCATTCACATTAAACTGAACATCATTCTCCAGTTTTCTATCTTCAACATGAATATTTACATATTTAGAATTATCCAGAATAAAAACAAATATATATTACACTAAGGCTCCACATACATTTTTTTTTTTTTTTAAGTAAAAACTTTTAGAATGTCCGCTTTAACAATATTAAGACAAACATTTTAAGATGTTATTCAATTTTTAAAAAGTGATGCTCCGCTGTTGCCAAGCCTTACATTTTATAATACTTCAAATGTATTTTCAGTGTGAATTTTCTATAGCTGATAATGTCATGTGTAAATGACAAAAACAGAACTGAGCAGAAAGGTATAACTACAGCACATGTCGAGGTCACATGGTTGCCGGCATGTGTGCGTGTGTGTAACATGCATGTGCACTCAATACAGCCAAAGTTGCTCTTGCATTTCATTATGATTCAAGGCAAAACACCAATTCTGCTCAGATGCCATGCATGAATACACTACATTTGGAAATGCCATGCCTACAAAAAGAGGTGAAGATGGTAATCTCACCCGCGGCCACTATCACATGTCAAACACAATGAATTACATCATTTAAAAGAAGAAAAAAAAAAAAAAAAAAAAAAGAGGCAAATATGTGTGCATGTCCTGAATGTGTTTCTTATTGTTCCCCCCTCCAAGATTTCAACATTCAACAGGAGAATCATTTTTGCCCCGTTGTGTCTTGGGGGCATGGGTGATCCTATAGTGTGCGTTGGGGACACGGGCGACTCTGGGTGGAGTCTGAACGCGCCTGCAGTGGAGGAAAGAGGCGTTCCCAGAAAGTGTGGTGATTTACCTGAGCCACCCCAGTGACTGTAATAGCTACACCCTCTGCTGTCTCTACATCCTCACACTTGGGCTGCAGGGTCATAATCTCAAGGGTTATCCTGTGAAGAATGTGAAAAATAACAAATAAAAATTGGCATGTTCAGAGGCAGAGCAAAAGGGAGTGTGGGGCCACAACACGGACGACAAAAGTGAAATGCGAAAGGAAACGGCGGTCCCCCAAGAACTCTGGTTCGTTGGCAACAGAGCGGAATAGAATGCTACCCGGTTATCTGGGCTATAATGCTTCTGGACAGCAATAGAAAAGTATTGCAAAAGTCTAGTCAATTTTTGGATTTTGGTACAGAACCCTTTTTTGTTTTATTTGGGAATGGGGGCAGGATTAGACACTATTCATTTAGGCAAGTTGCCAACGATAAACAGAGCAGCTGGGAGGTTATGCCGTGTTGCGAAGCCCAGGTTAATGACAGCAAGCGCTCCCTCAATTCCACTGCGCGGGGAATAAAAACACAAGTGAGGTCAGACATCGTTAGGTCAACCATTTTCCTGTCACTCCCCTTGTGCCTGGAGCAGCGCCCCCAGCTGTGGGGTCTCTTTTGCGGTGCATTACCTGAGCTACCCCTGTCACATCCAGGGGAACCCCCTCCGATGTTTCGATATTCTCACAGCGACAGAGGATGGTCATAACCTCCAGAGACATTCTACGCAGACGGGCGGGCAGGAATAGCAGAGGCAGAACAGTGAGTTGGACAACAGCTGTTATAGGAACGTCAGTTAGCAGGGTCATATGGAAGAAAGGTGTGGGGGGGAGGGAGGGGGGAAACAAACAGAAACTCCACTCCAGGTTTACTAGTTCTTCTAGCACGGCTGCCTTGACTAAGCTACTGCTTCGCGCACGTTCTCCAATGGCATTTATGGTTGTTCCGCTTGTTCGGATTTTTGAATTTTTTTTTAGCCATTTTGTTTTGTAAAATTGTCTCAAGCTAGCTATGACAATATGATATGATATCTCAGCAGCTGCCACTGTGTTGCTCATATTTGTGATTTTTTGATGGCATTTCAACAGTGACAAGACTCACTCTGTGATATAGCATCAGGTACAGGTTTGGCTTTGCCGTTAACTCAGCTAAATCAGGTTCAGGGAGCGCTATTCCTCCATGGCTCTACCTCTCCCTGAGAAGAATTTGATCAATGAGTCACATGGCTGGACATTAACATGATTACTGCATCACCAGTGGGAAGCTCTGCCTGTGTAACACTGCTAACCACTGGCTTACGCATGCACAACTTCAAACAGGCTTTTAGCTTGAGTGGCCACTGCCATCCATTACATCAATAGAAGATCAGAGCAACACATGATTATGAAGAAGGCACATATTGACAATGGAAAAATATACAAATTATAATCTTGGGTAGGCCCCCCTTTTAAAAGGAATTGATGCCACCCTGCTGTAGAATTAAAGATGTCTACCAAGGTTACCCCTAAACTACAGATGAGCATATTATGAAAACAGATTACCATACAATGCTATGCTACTGTAGACACAGGGCAAATATAAACATTAAAGCAGAGCAAAGCAGGTTAGCAAAGTGGAAACAAAGAGACAATCAGGATGTAGACACACACAATCAACACAGAGGATTATCTGAATGTTGTTAACACATTTAAACAGAGGCAAATATCCCAGATTATGCAATTCTTAGATCACAAGATTATTTTGCAACTGTCAAATGGTCAGATGAGCTCACATTCAAGCTTTTCAAGTCAAACCTTTTCTAAAATAGTTTACTGTTGTATATTGTTACTTTACTACACTGATTCTTCCTTTATGTTTACAATATTTGAATAGATTACATGTCACAGCCTACTGATGAGTTACTTAAATAAATTAATTCAGTAATAACTGAATTGTGGAGTGGACCAGCTCTGAACTTTGTCTTAAACAAATCCAAGTTGTGCTCAGGTTTCTAGCAGTGGGAAATTATTGTCTAGGATTACGTTAATAACTAAATACATTTGTTTTCTTCAAGATGGCAATAGCAAACGTACATTTCCATAACCCTTATTCTGGGGGGAAAGACAATATAATTTAATATGCTGTGTGCAGTGCTATGCTGGACGATATCTAAATAGAGTCAGCGTCCTATGTTGGATTGCTGCATTTACACATTTGGCAAACACAACAATGTTATCTGTCAGTATTTATTGACAGATGAATGAAGCTTTGTTTACATTACATTTTAAAGTCTAATTTATTTATCTGGTACAATGGAAATACCTAATCCGTTATTTGAGCCCCTTCCCTAATAGAATCATTTTGTAAACAACAATTTTGGTAAACATATTTTCAGAGCCATGGTTTCTGATCCACATCCAGTGTCTCTGCTCAAATAAATAAAGTAATAGTAGACTGTCTACAATCTGCAGCGGTTTTAGAATGGAAGGAAGAAAAACCTCCAGTGGGAAACACCCCATTGCTCCTTTAACCAAAAGCCCAGTTCCTGTTTGCTGCTGATCAGGTCCAAACCAGTCTGAGCGGTAAATGTGTTCTCTGTCCAATGCTAGCACCATTTATGTTGGAAAGTAGGAAAATCCCACCTCCAAGCAGGAAAAATACAATCAATGTAGCAACTCCAACTAGGAATCTAGGAAAGACTAGCAAACAGGCGCTTTCCTCGAAGGACAGTTATTGATGTCACCAGAACATGTCTTAAATCAAGATATTTGTAAGACAGGCTATTGAAAAGCATTGTTGAATGCTATTGCACATTGGCTGCTTATCCACTGCAGGAACTAAGGGCACTTATTCAGGGCACAACCCCCCCCTCCCCCCAATGGCCCTTTCAGCATAACCTCCACACCGGTCATATGAGTTGAGTTGCAATTTCGTTGAGGGCAAGCCTTACTCTCACTGTTCTATTCTCATTTTACCGTCACCATTTTCAAGGTTGATAGGCACACATAACACACAACAAGGAACTGAGCAGATCACATTCCGTGTTGTTTTATAAACTCTCTAGTTCATTTCTAGTCATGTTTTTAGGGCTTTAGGGCCACAATCCAAATAAGGCTGAGCAACAGGTCTTACCTTTGGATGTCAGAGATCAGCCACCAAGCCCAGGCCCAGCCTCCCACCATATAGGTCTTGTCATCTGACCCACAGCAGCCACCTTGACATCAATACAATGCAACAGTTAGCACAGCTCCTTAATGAATAAATAAGCTCCATAAACACAATTGTATGCTGTGCCATGATAGCAATTTGGACCAGAATCACTGAGGCATCCATTTTTATTTATTTGTAATAAGGGTCATGCTTGTGATTAATTAGCCATGACATTGGTGTTGTTTGTCTAGGGTTAGTTGTAGTATGTTAACATTTAGCATATAACTTCAAGGATGTGTGTGTGTGTGTGTGTGTGTGTGTGTTTCAAGTAGAGGTATCACAGTTATCTGGAAACTTTGGTGTGAACTCAGTGGTCACTTGTTAACTGAGTTGGGTGTGGCCTGCGTTCAAATACATACATACATACATACATACAGTACCATGTATTTGTCTGTGGTTTCCTACTATCCTCCTACAAAATGCTGAGAAATAGATTTTTACTTTATAACCAGATTCCGGTCATTTGCTCTGAAGAAAACTGTAGATTCTAAAGTAACACTATTACATAAGGGTTGTCTCTACGATGCCCAAAGTTAGTTGCCAATGATGTTTCGATAGAAGCTTAATAGGCTAATAGTTAAGTTATTCTGAAGAAAGCTTGTTGATAAAAAAAATAATAAAATACCATATTGGTCTGAATATAAGATGATCCTGAATATAAGATGACCCCCCCTCCTTTTTTCAAGAATCATTCCTTCAATGCCATAGGGTGCTCCCTCGGAGGCTACACCCCACACATTGGAAAAATTGTGATGGATATGATATTGTTGTGTGCGTTCGGCACCACAGTGAATGTGTTCCTATTTACAGAGCGAGGGCTGTGTAAACGTACCAAATTATTTTTTCAGCACGTCGTACATAGAAATTTAAAATAGCGACCGCAAGGAGATTTTTGGTGAATTTGTCAAAAAGTTATTAGCTTACAATCGCTTACTATACCTTTAGTTGGTAGATTTAGTTGCTGTGTTTACCCAAAACACTGCATCTAATGGTACAAACATTTCCATCATATCATAGTATACACACTATAGCTTGTGCTAGTCGCAAAACAATTACAAAGATACTGATTGATATACAAAATAGGACAACCATACAACAGAAAAGTAACCCGTTTTGAGATAATTGGCTGTTTTGTAGGGCTTTTTCTTCCTGTCCAAATATTCTAATTTATTAAAAGAACATGTCTACTTGCTTGAAACTGTGTACATGAGACCATTTATAATATAACCTAGGTAAATAGGCTTTGGAAACCAAACAAAATATCCCACGTTTCAATAACCTAATGTGTACTACTGTATATTTGTCTGTGTGTGTGTAAATGAATAGCGACGAGTGATCACTTGTCAATTTGGATTAAATTGTATATTAAATAGAATAAATATTCAAATGTAATCTTGATTAGCAAATTATATATTTTAGTAGTGGTTCTGACAAGGCATGCTAAGGGTGTGCTCATGCTATGGATTGAACCATTCCACCCCAATGACATTTCTATATATGCCCACTGTATTGAGAATCTTGACACCTTGGAAACTCTTCTAAAAAGGCACATGACTTTAAATCACACACTGTAGCTTGCATTAAAATGCTATTGTAAAAAGCTGATGAGGGTGCTGCCCTTACCATAACCCACCTGCTGGAAGACATTGCTTGGGAAAGCAAAAATACAAGGACATATGTTTATACTGAAATTCAAGCCTTTTCAGCCATAGTGAATACTAATTTAGCTTACACATGGCATGCAAATCCTGATATTACAGTTTGTCTTTTGTATTTTTCCCCCATGCTGCACTTACAGAGACATGTAGTCTTGTCAAATATTCCAAAGGTGTTGATATAAAGTAGTGCATAAAACTAGCTCAGAGGTATAGAGCAGCAACCCAGATACATTTCTCTGCTGTGAATTGCCAACCACATTTGCAATCTGAGGTCAGGGCCCTATGTCAGAAAGCAGGTTTAGCAGTTTTCAGAACAGCAGATCTGAGTTGGTTAAGTTAACTCGAAGTATGTTTACTCCGAGTTAGGCGCGTGCACAACAACCATAAAAAGCCATTATCAATGGAGCTCCGATACTACGCTGCAATACTGTATGACGACCGCCAAGAAAAAAAAACAAAAAAAAAACGTATTAATATGTTTAATTATTGCCTTACAGTCTCGGTTATTTCCTCGAGACTGCGGAATAGTCTTCCCCTTGCTATTAGATTATCTATTACCATTGATACGTTTAAGTCTCGTCTTAAAACTCATTTATACTCATTGGCATTCAACTAGGTATTGAGACACATGTGCTTGTTTGCTTTTCTGTTTTAATTATTGTTGTATGTTGTATTTTATTGCATTTTCTTGCCTTGCTCTATACAGCACTTTGGTCACCATTGGTTGTTTTTAAATGTGCTATATAAATAAATATACTTGACTTTAATCGTAGAAAATGTCCATGCGGTTTTCAGCTGGTGGAAAGTTACTTAGGAAAAATATACATTCGAGCAAGCAAATATCTATCTCTCTCAAAAGCAAGTATAAAAAGTAGCAACTGGAGCGAGTAGCGAATGGAGCACATCCAGGCAATTTTATGTAGATTAAAATATTAAGTCACAATAATAATAATAATAGGATTCTTAGCATGTTAAACATGTTAAACCCCTATGTTTACTGAATTGTTTGACCATAGTGCGCAGCAGCCAATGACAATTGACGCGTAAAAAGTGGACAACTGGCCAAATGGCTCAAAATCACGTGAAATTGACGCCCGGAACAACGCGGTGTCAAGGTGCATTCAACATGTTGTGTACATGTTGTTTCCGTGTCTAAATTTAACACGCAAACAACATGGACAACATGTTAAATACACATGTTAATTTTGTGTGTTTTTGGCCTGGATGGCCTTCCATAGTTGAGGGAAGGTTCCTCAGGTTCAAAAAATGCTCAACGTTATTGGAGGACATGAAAAACGGGGCGTGGGAATGGTCAATTAGCTACTATTTCCAAGGGCAATGCATAAATCTATTATTAAAATACACAAAGAAATCGGGAGGTGCGCGCCATGGGTCACGACAGGCGCACATTGCCAGCGCGCCCACAAATGTAACATTGTTTTTGGCGCGCGCCACGTGCCGTCGCCACTCCGTCAAGTATAAATTATGCTTTAGTGTAATTTGAGTATAATTTCAGTTGTATATTTTTCACTTTATATTTCCACTTTAATATTGTCCTTAGTTCATATATGTATCAGGGTACAAAAAACTTACTGTTTGTACAGGAATTATGTTATTGACAAGGTACCATTTCAGAAAATTCCACACTGAACAACTGCTTCTTTTAATGGTATTTTTTATTAGTTTTCTATCAGTTTGTGTTCTCTAAATTCTGTGAAGCACTCCAAAATATACTGGGTACATAGTTAAGCCATTAGGTGTTTTATTTAGTTGGTGTTGGATGATGGAAACAGAGTGGATATAGACCTAATTATTTTATACTGAGAGAATACTCAAGTGTAAATAAGTGTATAGCACACAGTAAAAGCTGCCTATAAGACAAGATTTTATCAAACCATGACCAAAAATAAATAGTCTGGTTAGATTTTCTAGCCAGATTCTTGTTAAAAATAGCCTATGATGAAAAGATGGTCTATCAAACTACAGTGTTGCCCCTGATGAGAATGAGGACATGTTCAGAGAAAAAGCTATTAAATATGAATTATCTTTTTTTGTGTGTGACATATTCTTCTTTATTAGACTGAACAGTTACAGTAAGAAACAATAAATAAGTTGGAAAGTGAACAGATTTGGAAATTACCACCTGCTGGATTCATACCCCAGTCTCCCAAGAAATGAAGGCCCACATGTTCACAGCGCTACTGCTTAGGCCACATCTCCAGCCCATATATTTAATAGCCTTTTATTTAACTCGTACCGTGAATAGCCTATTGTGGACAATGTTATGTTAAATTTGACATAAAAAACTAACAGTTTATGCTCTGGAAATCAGATTTTGTACATCTAATCTGGGTCTCAAAATAGTTTATGGATGTAATGTAAATTAATTCGGCTTCCACTTTGGGGAAAAAGGTCTGACAGCTGCACCAGCTCATTGGACAGGAGGAGAGAAACTCAGGGTTTGGTTAGTGAGCAGGTTAGGTTCACAGAATCAGTTACCATGGTAACTTTCCCTGAGTTGTCTTTCTGAAGTTAAGTTTACGACCATTTCAGGGTAAACAATAGTTTACACAACCCGCTTGCAGAAATTGGGCCCAAGTGGGGTGTTGTTCACACGTCAGTGTCCTAGAGAGTACACTGTTCTGTGTTTTTGTCTTGAAAATAAAGTCTAGTTCACACACACACACATGTGACGTTAGCCTAAATGATTAGATAATAATATACTGGGCTACTACAGTGTATGGTAGCTAGAAGTGCAACCCCATTATTTGTGTGGACTGGAGGCTGCCGCCCAAGATATGGAAGTAGTAGGCCTACGTAAAAACCAACGTATTCTTAAAGTAAACCAATTGCCATGTGTATTTCATTGTCTTCGATTATTTAAAATATACCCAATCGTTTTCTCAATGTAGGTTATGTTTGGGTTCAGGGTTGATTAGGGTAAAAGTGTGTTTTGTTATCATTCGGTCCTTGATCACATGCAGAGGAAAGTGATCAAGTAATCTGAAACATTTTAAGACAGAGAAGTCGATATAAAATATACCTGAAACCACAAGCGCCTCGTTTGGTCCAACGGTGTGGCAGTTTCCCATTTTACCAAAAATCGGTATTTCCTTCAGCGAACGCGGCGCATTAAATCTTTTTGTTGTTGTTTTAAATAGAAGTGTTTTAGCCTATGTTCTGATTCAATTCGAAAATGAACACTCGTTTTCGTGGCATATAGCCTAGTAATCGGTCTGCCCTGCCTCTATAAATATATTCCTTTTCTTTTTCAAAATGGAGTGTTTCGTGATGGGAAGCACAGCTGCCTCCACACTGCAACGCAAATGGTGGGCGTGACTATCTGTAAAAATCCTACAATGTAAATTACAAGAGTTCGCTAATGGGTTCGCAACATCACATAGTAAGTAGCCTAACGTAATTTTTTTTATTTTGGCTTAAACAAATATTGTATTGTACAAAATAATTTATAAACAAAAACATTATTTATTTATGTGTCTTTAACGTTCTTGTCTAATGTAAATTAGGCAGATCATTCACTACAATCAATAGTACACCCCATATATTCTGCGCAAGGCAACACGGTGGCCCAGTGGATATCACTATGGCCTCATAGCAAGAAGGTCCCCGGTTCCGGAACCCCTTTCCTGCGTGTGTTTCATCTGGGTGCTCCTAGCTCCTAGCCTCGCGAGACCATTGCCTGATCTCGCGAGCTTCAGTCATGTTATCGTTTCCCCCACTTTCTATAAACATGTTAGGTTCACCCTCTATCTGCTGTAGGCAATGACACTGGCTTCAGTCTGGAGGAGACTGCAGCCTTTTCCGTAGCAGTAGCAATACTTCACATAAGCCAACCGATAATATCTATCATTGTAGTATTTAGAGCTAGAGTTGTACTTACGCATTAGTATTCAATGTCTGATGATGATACCAAACCATAGTGTTTCAGTGTCCAAGTGCCAGCCGCTGTATTTGTGATAGAACATTGAAATACTAATAATTAATCCAATCATTAATCAATGTACAATGCATGTACTGTTAAAACCATCAGACATCTAATGCTGGCTAGTTAATCAGTAGCTATGTAGTTCAATGTACAGTACAGCTTTACCAGAGGTAACAGTGTCAAGCTATAGACATTACAGAGTTATTAATTTAATTTAAATTATGGTATAATAGTTAATTATATGTAAAACCAAAATTATATATGCTATAAATTAAACAAATGTTTACTTGTCAAATATAAATATAATAACCACAATATATCTTATAGTATATTTAAATATACTAGTAAACATTTGTTTAATTTATTGTGTGAAAATATGTGTTGTTATTCAACATTCGAACCACATTTAACTGCCTAACTGATTCTGCATGGCAGTGCTATGGAATCCTAGCTAATCATTAATCATAATAAAACCTTGGTATCTCACCTAGTGACACTTAAAGTATATATTTCCATGGAGTGTTTGGATCCGTCACATGATCTCAGAGAAGACAGCCAGCGAACATGGATCGAGAAGCAAGCAGGCCAACGTGGAGCAGACCGATTGAGTTCACATTGGCTGGGATCGGAAGCGCCGTGGGACTGGGAAATGTTTGGAGGTTTCCATATCTCTGCTACAGGAGTGGAGGAGGTAAGGGTTCATATGGTGAACCATTGAATAAGAAGTGAACTGTTCACTGATTTCCATACACATATCCTACAAAGTGTTACTGTTGTAGGAAGAAAACATTGTATCACATAGAATGTAAATGTGTTTGTATAGTCTATAATATACACATAAACCCAATTGTTACAAATATCACAGTTAGAACAGTATGCAATTACAGTAAGCATGTACTTGCTTATGAAAATCAGTGTTGTGCATAACACATTTACCCAGTCTTTTTTTTATATATGCAAGAGTTAAGAAATCCTGTTACTGTATGTATATACTGTATAATTGTATTATGGTATTACTTCATGCTATAGGTGCCTTTCTGGTGCCCTACCTACTCATGCTGGTTGTGTTGGGTATTCCTCTGCTCTTCATGGAGTTGACGATAGGACAATACATGAGGAAAGGGCCAGTGCATGCTCTGGCTAAAGTCTGCCCACTGTTAAAAGGTACAGTAGATCAGTTAAGTGAATTGAGTGAATTATGTATACTCAATTAAAGCCCCCATATTTATGAACATTCAATTTAAGTTGGCGTTCCACTTGTGTAATGGCTATATATGCTTAGGCTAGGTCAGGGCTAGGTCAGGGATAGTATCAGCCTCTTCCGTCCATTAGCAATACATCCCATAGGCAACTCTGTGCTGAACGTCTGTAAGCTCGACACAGGACTCTCAGACTTTCGGGAAATAATACTGTCGATAACAATTGGCTGTTCGCATTGTCACTCACTGTCAGACAGTATGTCTGCGTAATTTCTGGTTCAACGATAACATGGTGCTTTATTTACTAATTTAAAATAAAATAAAAATGTTAATCAGTAACCATAGACTACAAATTGTACAGAGTCAGCCAGAGTCCGGTTGTTGAGTTTTTCTCATCACAAGTTTAATGTCCAACTTGGCCATTACGTATTTACGTAGTTGGTCGTTGTGCATGTCAATCGATATACCTCGCTTGTCAAGTAGGTGGGTACTCCCGCAGTTAGCCAGCTCTTTGTCCCAGACTTAACGTATGTAAATGCTGCGAGGCTAGGTCAGGACTGACTGTGTACAATCCAATCTAAACAGGAGGTGACACGTGGTTCAGACAACGCATCCAACATAGTTGTAATGTTATGATGGGGCCCTTTAAATATTTCACTTTTCACTGGTAAGATTTAGTATTGGCTAGGCCTTGCTTTATTTATTTATTAGGAAACATATAACATTTGTATTATGAAATGACTTCACTGAACAAATCGCATGCAGAATCATCATTAAATGAAATCAAATAAATACAATGTGATTTAGCCAAGTAGGACATGTTCCTGGATCAACATCCCACATTGCCATTAACCAATCACAACACTCTGAAATCATCAGCTCATTAGGGATCTTATATACTCTTTACACTAGTAAACCCTAAAATAGTACCCTAGAACAGGGGTTCTCAATTTTTTCAGGTCGCGACCCCCAAAAATAACAGTGCCAGAGACTCACGACCCCCACTATCCCCAGACGTGGTAGAAGAATAACAGCCATATTATTATTTGATAGTATTTTAATATAGGCTAGTAGCAGCATACATCAAAAGTAATGTATAAACTTTACTACTACTAACAATTATGGCTATATATGGTATATTAGCCATTTTAATCATTTAAAACTTTTATTTATTGTCTGAAAATCACCTTGTGACCCCCTCCTGGGTGTCTCACGACCCCCTGTGGGTCCCGACCCCCAGTTTGAGAACCACTGCCCTAGAAGAGTAATATTCAATCTAATTGCTTACTTGTTAGCATAGATTACCTAGTTAGCAAGCAAACTCGTTAACCCTGCAGTAGCACATATAATCTACAGTTTAAAGGTTAAATATTAATGACTTGGTTGATGATGTCAAGGGGCTGTCCATGTTGTGATTGGTAGAAAAAGTGACATGCTGTTGTTTGTCCTCAGGAGTTGGCATGGCAACTGTGGCTATCTCCTTCATCATGTGTACCTACTACAATATCATCATTACTTGGGCCCTTTATTATCTGTTCAGCTCCTTCCAGGCACCGCTACCATGGCAGAATTGCAACAATACCTGGAATACCTTCAACTGTACCACCCAGGCCACCAACAGTACGCATTCTTCCACTGCTAGCCAACAGTTCTTCAAGTATGTGTGCATAATGAAACTAGGCTAATGTCAAGGACTTGCTAAAAGCACTTTACTAGCATGGCTCGCATGTTATGGTATGCATGCCGGTATGCATGTTTCACATAGAGATTCATGACAACATTGCTCTGTTTTCGGTGACTACCGAAAACAGAGCAATGTTGTCATGAATATTATCAATGCTATAGCTATGCAAATTGGCAGAAAATAGTAGTGTAGTATAACATGTACAGTATAATAAAAAATTGAGTATATAATCTTTTAGATAGCACATGTAGTATCAACATGTGAAGGTTTACTGTTGCTGTTATCGGTTAATGTTACAGGATGACTATTTGACAGGTTGGTAGGCAGGCACTATGGGTCTATTTCTGAAATATTTGGTCTAAACAGAGCATGATTGAACTTTGAAATCACATTTAAGTGTGGACCAGTGTGCCGATGTGGGCTGTATTGTAGTTATAAGATGCTGGACAGGACTGGAGGAGTGGAAGAGACAGGAGGGATGCGATGGGAGCTGCTTTTTCTCCTTCTACTGGCGTGGGTCCTCATTTACCTTTGTATCTTCAAGGGTGTAAAGTCAACAGGCAAGGTGAGAGAGGGAGAGAGAGGGAGAGGGAGGGAGAGAGAGAGAGAGAGTATAATTCATAATTTTAGTAATGGTTGTTTGTGTGTGTCCACATGCAGGTAGTATACTTCACGGCTCTGTTTCCCTATGTAATCCTGTTGGCTCTGCTGATTAATAACGTGCAGCTTCCTGGAGCTGTAGAGGGGATAGTGTTCTTCATTGTGCCAGACTGGGAAAAGCTACTTTCTCTGGAGGTACTTAGAATGAAACAAGAAGTAGAGAAATAAACACCTGGAAAGGACAATTTGGAGACTGTCTAGATACTACATAAAATCTGATTATGCATGGTTTTGGCCTTGCATATTGGTCTTAGTATTAATATTGATATCAGGAATAATATGTATTATTTATAGTATGGTAGGCTATTGATCTTGGTATAACTTAGTATAACTGTCATTTGTTCCAGGTATGGGTCAATGCTGCAGCACAGATCTTCAACTCCATTGGGATAGGTTTCGGTTCACTCATGGCTATGTCCAGCTATAACTCCTTTAACAACAATGTTCTAAGGTATCCTGGGAACTATGTTCACGGTCTTAATAGGGACAATTGTCCATTAAATGGAAAACTAAAGAACATCCTTTGTCCCCTCAGAGATACCATGGCGATTTCCATCACAAACTCCCTCACGAGTGTCTTGGCTGGTTTTGTCATTTTCTCTGCATTTGGCTACATGTCTCACCTCCAGGGCATCCCCGTCAGTGAACTGGCTGTGGATGGTAAGACCATGAAAAATGTCCCTTGTCAAAGATATTGCATTACATACAACACAATAAACGTGTCTTGTGCGACAGCACATAATTGTGGTACTATTTCATGCCCTACTCTTGTGTTATTTATTATCTATAAATCATTGTTTAAACACCTGATTACCTTGTTGTCATCCAATAAGGTCCTGGGCTGGTATTCATTGTTTATCCCCAAGCCTTTGCTACAATGCCAGTGGCTCCACTTTGGGCTGTGCTGTTTTTCTTCATGTTGCTCTGCCTTGGGCTAGACAGTGAAGTAGGTGACCCCCCCCCCACACACACACCTCCACACAGATACACACAGCCACATGATGATAAATGAAATGGTTTTTATTGGGTTTCCAGTTTGCTATGGTTGAGGTGATGGTGACATGTGTCATGGATGGATTCGGCCGACATGTGATGAAGTTTTTTAAGAAGCAGGAGCTATTCGTTCTGGCAGTCTGTTCTGCAGCCTTCCTTCTAGGGATTCCGTATGTCATGCAGGTACATGAAGGTTGTCCTGTCACAGTAAACTAGAAATAAATACAGCTTTAGTGGGTATAACTGTAATTACCCCTAAGTTGCTGTTGAGCAGGTGCTTTTCCCCCCCATCCTTACCACTAATCAATAAACACCTATTTGGGTTTCTGGGGGTGCTAGCCTATCACACAATCCAGGAATCTACGTTATTGTGATTTAATAAGTCACAAAAGTTGCATGGCCTCTTAACGCAGATAGGGAACTTGTGAGTTCCTTCATCTTGCTGATATGGCTAAAGAGTGTTTATCCTGGTCAGGTCGGAATCTACGTGTTCCAGTTGATGGACCATTACACTGCCATCGTGTCTATCATCTTCCTGGCTTTCTTTGAGGTGATTGCTACCTGTTGGATTTATGGTGAGAGTAACATATGCGATTGTTGCCTATTCTTAATGGCCAATTATTAACGTGAAACACTTGACATGATACAGTAAATGACCAGCGAATTAATGAACTTGTGAATTGATTTCTACCAGGGGTAAGGCGCCTTTCAGACAACTTACAAGAGATGACGGGGAAGAGAGCAAACATCTTCTTCAGAGCGTGTTGGCTAGTCATTTCCCCTCTGCTTATTAGCGTAAGTCGACAGCTGTGTGTGTTTTCTCTGTGAAAGAGACGTCAAGGTCCCTCATCAGACGCTCACAATTGTGTTTGTTACAGGTAATCCTAGTTTTCTCCATCATCCAGTTCAAACCGGCACGCTATGAAAACCAAGTCTTCCCTCCTTGGGCTCAGGGGATAGGCTGGATCATTGCTCTGGCCTCCATTATCTGGATTCCACTGGGAGCCATTCATACATTGTGGGTCTTGCCTGGCTCCATTATGGAGGTAATGGACATTATTATATATTTATATATGTTGCCTGTCTAATGTAGATAAGGTATGATTAGAAAAGTACTATTAGAAAATAAATCTGAATTTAAATCATGTAAACCTTTTCTTTATAGAAACTGAAGCTGTCAATCACACCTTTTGCACTGGATGAAAAGTCAGAAATGCTTTACTACGAGAGGGGAGGAATCAATACATATCCGGCCATTACAACCACCAGATCAGTAATGTCTCTGCCAGAGAAACCCTGTATTGAGGAAAAGCTCTGATACATCTGTGCCTCTCATAGCCACATTCATCACTAAGTCAGGGTATACCTTAGTTTTGCAGAGCCACAGCAGATACTGGCATGAGAGGTTTATGTCATATTTGCAGCACAAATGCTGAAATGGTGACAAATATCCAGCATACATTAATCATCCTGCTGTGGCCATTTCTTTGTGCATATAATCCTGATAACCTGCTATTTTACAGAGCGTTCTACTGTCGCTATGGTAAAATGTTCATGTATGGGGTCTGGCACCATCTTCTGGCCATATTTTGTAATGCCTTTGTGTTCAGACTATCGGTTTAAATTTGAGACGGTTTATATCACAAACTGTTGCACCTTGCATTTTTTGAATTTACTGTACACCAAGTTGCAACCTGTGGCATTAATTTATGGTTAATATTCATGTATGTCTAATACTTTGTTTATTATTAAAGTGCTGGGAGTGTAATATGCCATGTTATTGTCAATGCAATGTTATATAGCCATATTAAACACGTTGAGAAATCTAGATGTGTTGAGATATCCAGACAGTGTAGTAGAAACTTTCTGGTGAGCAGGTGGTACAGAAAATCATATAAAAAAAACACAATCAAACCTGTATTAATTTATTGATATATTACTAGTGTTGGCACACAGGAGTGGGGAATGCACATGCAAAATGAGTTAGGCACATTTTATATCCCACCAAATGAAACCAAAAGTGCAAAGCAATCGCAATTACAATGCAAATGCACTGAACTCAACTGAAGTCTGGTAGGTAGAGGATACCTTTGATAATAATACTTGACATGGGTGTGTAAAACTGAACTGTACCTTATACACACCCAACCCCTCCAACTAGATGTGTGTGATAAACACGAATAAGGATGGCAGACTACACAGAAGGTCTATGGTTATGTAGGGTCCAATTGTAGCAAGGTTACGTTTGTGTATACTAGTCCACATCTAGCTATAATCAAAAGCTACAATATTTATTTCAAAAAAAGAAAGAAAAGTAAATCTTCATCCTTATGAACAACAATTACTGGCTTTGTTTATTTTCAACATAGATATGCAATATAACCTAACCTAAAAAAAAAGGAACCACACAAGCAAAACCACCATGTGCAATAATCCTCGTCCCTCTGCTTTGAATCGACCACACGGCAGCGACACTCTTCACACTTTACAGTTATGTCCTGAACATAAACACCAAAAGGCCACATTGCCGCGTTCAGTAGTAATTACGTAGTGGTTGAGAACGTCTGCGCCCTTTATGACCGGTGGTTTGCACCGAAGCCTCCGTAAGACTCCCGTCCTCCGTCACAAGTGTAGTTGATTTGTTTTCCCCTTGCCCAGCAGATGTCGCCAGCGAGTCATCGCTGCTGTGCATCTGCACCTCCTGCCACATAGTCCGCCTCCCGCTGCTACGACACCTGCTCCACGGGTCTCATCTGAATATCTCCGATCTGTCGGTACCAAACACAGCAGGTATTTCAACTGTGTTGCAGACGGTTAACTCCTGCCTGGGTCTGCCTGGTTGCTCTCAGCTAAATTTCTTTCCCTGAGATTATAGTCTGGAAACCCTGTTCCGTTCACATTAGCGTTGTCACAGCCACCAATCAGGGTGGGGTCGAAGTCTGTTTGAAGTCAAGCGTGTTTTCAAAGTGGTGGTAGAGCCAGATGAGGCGATCAAAACAGTTGTAGCAAAACACGACTGGTTCAGCGCTGTCCAATAAGTTAACCAGAGGTGGGAGGCGACGACAGTTAACACTCCCCAATGGAGCGTGGCCAGACCATATTCACTTTAAGTGAAGTCTGGTTACAGGCATGCTATGTTCACACTGGTTTGATGGCGTAAACAGTTTTTGGTTTCGTATTTGTTAAGTTCAAAGGTCAAATTTAAGGGAAGTATTGCCAGATACAGGGTAGGAAGTGAGAGAATGTGCTCACCTGGACGTGAGCTGGGGCACTGAGGACATATGTGACTGCGCTGGCGATGTCTTCTGCTTTCAAACACTACAGAGGAGGAGAGCAAGGTGTTGTTGTGCTATGTTGGTGGAGCACACTTCTTCACTAGCCTCGCGAGATACTGATCACGGAAGCTCCAATTTCATGTCGCCGCGAGTATCGGTCTGGAACACCTCAATGCAAAAGCGTTTGTTGACTGTGTTGAAAACTATCGGGCAAAATCAGTGGCTGGTTTTTACCAAGATGATGACATCAGCGTACCGTTTGGTTTCCACCGGCACTCTAACTGATCTGAAACATTTTTATTGGGCGAGACAAAGGTAAAAATAGTCCAGTCATGTAAGGGAATTTGATCCAAATGTGTTAGCACCGCCTTTATGTTAAACGCTTTTTAATAGAGAGGTTCCAGACTGATGGGTCACTTGCAGTGAAGTCAAACTGCAGCTCACGAGATCAGGACAGCATCATGAGGCTACCTCTTCACTACCACTACTCACTTTAATGCTCTCGTAGACCGCAGCTGCTTTCTCTGGGTCACTATTGTGGTGCCTGAAGGCAAACTCGGTCTCCACTATTCCAGGAGATATACACTGCAGGGCAGGAAGTCACAGCAAATGTATTACTTGCGTTTACAGTACACGCACGCACGCACGCACGCACAAACACACATACACCAGGGCCAGACTCTTGATAGACCTAGCCTCTATGAATTTGCTGTAATTTAAAAAGGAACAGTGTACAATGGTCTGTTATTTTTAACGGTGAGTGAAAGCAAGCCTTCGTAAACATGTATACGTCCAGGTAGCTCTCTGCCACTCCCAGTTAGACAGCCAAACAAGTTGGGGAAAATAGAATGAAAACATGTGCAGTGCAATACCGACTGAAAGCTAGAAGGGAGAAAAGTCTGTTCTAAAATGTTCAATTACTATGACGAATGTAGCCTTTAAATTGACCACACTATGCCTTTAAGTTCTTGTTTTGCAGCACTGCACTCACAATGGAATTAGTTTTCTGTCTCATCATTTGATCAATTCACCTAGACACAGCAGTTATATTTTCAGCACTGGGACATAGTTACATCTATTGAACCATTTCATGTGGTTTACGTCGACATATTCAGAATAATGGATAGCTAGACGTCTCAACTAATTGCCGCACTCATGAAACCAGGAGGTCTTTCTAATATGACACAGTTTGAGTCAAATTGAGATATGTTTATATACATTCAAAATGCTGAAAAGTGCAGCGAGTGTATCACAACTATACTAGGAGTACATTTGAAGTAATGGCTACATACCGTGGCTCTAATATGGGTATTTGCTTCTCGTAGTTCTTGCCTTAGTCCCTCGGTCAGTGCGGTCACGGCATATTTAGTGGCACAGTAGAAGTGCTCATCAGCGCTCGGCACCATTCTGTGCCCACCCATGCTACGACACAACCCAGGGGGCACAGAAGGGCTGAGCAACGAACTCAACAGATATGTTATATTGCATTATTTCTCTTAAAATAAGACCACTTTAAGAATGTTAAATATTGTCATAAAATTCAATATTTTTCCATTGAAAATGGAAAAACAGTTGAAATTATCCTTGGGGTGATTTGCTATGCAACTACACAACCACCATCTTAACACAATGTCACAAGTCACAACATGACGTTATTAACATGGCCTACCTGTTAATGTTGATGATGTGGCCATCATCCACATTCCTCTCCTTCATTGACTTGTATGCCTCACGGGTGCAGATAGACATGGCCAACACATTCACCTGTAGGGCCAGATTGGTTAGCAAACCTTGAATTTCTGAACCGAGACTACATGAAAACAATAGATTAGTGGGTTCATACAGTTCCAGTGTAATTAGCAGAGCAAGAATTACAGTAAAAAAGACACTCCTCGACATCGTGTCCAGAATTTACATGTGGTTGAAACCAGCATCACTTGCTTTGGTTTGCAACTGGGGAGACGTGTCACGGCTGCCCTGTACTACATTCTACCACAGCTCTCCTAGGCTCACACTGTTCTCTACCTCTTCCCCTACAACCACATGAACAGATGCCAGTGGAATATAAACAGTGAGTTGGGGCAGTGCAACACAATTGAGGAATGTGCCTTTGGGTATTGATCCAACCAACTGACTCTCACCGCATGTGAACCTGCTGATCTTGTCCAGCTTATGGCCTCTAAGCTGCTCCCGCTGCGAGAGATAGCAGGTTTGAGCCCAAGAGGCCGTAAGATGGGGGGGAGGGGACTAAACAAGGTCAGTGTACAGATTACACTAAGATAAAAATACACCGCCTTTAACACACATTCATCGCGGCTGTCCTGACAACAGTCCGGCCAGTGTTAGGAATGCTGGACTTTTGAGGAGTTGGTCATGGATGGCCAAAGGCTCAGTGAATCAAACTGTATAGGGAAGCCTCAACAAAGGATGTAGTGCAGGCTTTCACAAGTAGGCCTCTGTGCTTTGCCAGTGTCTCTCCTCTACACTAGTGAAGCGCGACTGTGTTTGTACATCAATATGTACCTTAAGCCTGCGTGTGTACACACGGCCATGGAGACATGTCAAGCACAAGACACTTCTGGCCATTTTAAAGCGGTATTGAACTTAAACCTCAACCATGTAACTTGCTTACCTCAACTATGTAAGTTGCTGACGTTATAAATATAAACAAAATATTATTGGAGGGAAAACTATTGGTTTTTCATTCTCCGTTGACTTCCATATTGGAAATTAGACAAAATGTTTGAAATTCCTGCAAATTAAATCTTGTAACGTTCAGGGCCGCACCGCCGATGGGCGCTCCCTGTCCCACGGGTGTTTGCACTAATTGCATATTGTTGGCACCTGTGGGTATAGTTAGGTATTCAGGTTGGGGTTTGTCTTGTGTTCTGTGTCGGATGTTGGGTGTTTCTCAATGTCAAGGAAGGATCCTTAGCAGCTGGATTTCAAGGATGCCACGTCATCAAATCTCGACAAAG
>JAODLL010000006.1:2855022-2866204 GCA_026546735.1 Forbesichthys agassizii | reverse complement strand
GCCTGACCTTGAGAGATAGCTGCCCTCACTAGGTTCTCCGGCAGAGCCTGTTGTTTTCTTTCTGTAACTTTCCACTATTCTTCCAGTGTGTTCACTTTTAATCAATAAGATCTAATATATATACATATCTAAAATAGAATATCTAAAATATAAAGCACAATTTCCTACAGGATGTTTCAAACAAGTAGCCCTTCATATTACTCAGTACCCTTAAAGTAGCTCTCAGCTCCAAAAAGGTTGGTGACCCCTGCTCTAGATAGACATTCACTGTGTGACTTGCCCTTGCTAGCGTAATGGCTCACTCATGGCCATTGTTGGTCGACATTTGTTACCTCTAAGCGGGAGAAGCTGTAGTCCTACTAACAAGTAAACATACAGTAGGCTAAATAATGAAGTAGTCACTGGATGGACAGACCGAAGTGTTAACCATTGCAGACAATAGGCCTTCTACACGGAGAGGATCATCTGGTCCTCCCCCATGTTAAATAATGAGTTAGGATACTGCACACGCATCGCAGTATGCTGCCTTGCAGAGCAGGCAGTGCAATGTAAATTCAGTAGCCTAAATTGCAGAAGCAGAAATATACAAATCAATTAAAAGAAACCCTTTTATATGATTTACAACCCCCTCCTCCAATCGCCTTATGTCTGATTTGCTGAACGTATCAATGCCCACGATCAATGCAGAAAGAATGCGCTACCGATACGGGCAGATTAAATCCACTGGCAGTCTGTGGGCAATTTGCATAATGTCTGGCAGAGCAAATAATCTATGTGAGTATTTAACAGGCTTTAGTAGCCTACAACAGTCGGCCATTTGGCTTTCTTCTGTATACATTTGCTGGCAGTGTCATCGAGATCTGGAAAACTTTCCCGAAACAGGAGCAGGCGCTATTGCGATCGGGATTGCCAAAATGGGGCCCGGGGGTCCAAAATGGGCGGTCTCTAAAACGACTTGCAACGGCCAAAGGGGGGCTCTACAAGCTACTGCAGGTGGTCCCGAGAAATTTGGGGACCGTCAAAGGGGTCTGAATTTAAACATTTATTTTTAGGACCCCCAAATTTTGTTACCCAATTGGGGAGATTTTCATTCAGTTCGATTCAGATTCTTTGCATTGCGGGCACTTAGCGAAGGATTTTCAATCTTTGATTGTAAGCCAGTCGGCCCTGGAAGGTGGTAGAGATCAAGAAGCCGGGCACGTCACCCTGTTTGCCCAGCCCAGCTCTACGCAAAATAAGAACCAACTAAGATGTCGTAGTTGAGGAGTAAGAGAGGGCTTTAAGACAACTCAGTGCCATTGGAAACAAACAACACCCCCTTTACCAGGTGTGCCAGGAGGGGAACAATGTCATCATCTGTGACAGATTAGTTCTTGAATGGCATCTGACTTCAAATTTACTTTCTACAACTACAAATTCAATGTCACAGATGCTCAGGTGTTTTGCATCAATAAGAACTTCATAATATTGATAGAAAATAAAATTTTTAAAGATTTCAGCAAGACAAGTATTGCTCCAACTAATTCTGATTTACAGTGACTGTGTTCTGGGAAATAGGGTTTACAGCCACATAATGTCATGTGACGAAAGTCAAAGCAAATCTCTTTGACTTCAACGAGACCTGTGCGTTATGCAGCCTTGTGCATGACACCTGTTCACCCAAATCTTTATTATTGAGACTCTAGATTCTCAGATGGCATGGATTACTGGTCTTATAATGCAGGTACACATATATTGCAACAGGCATCACGTGTCTTCCAAACCCTTTTTAACTCTCCTTTTTGCAAACTGGAAACTCATAGAACATGTGTACTACGTTCTAGAAAAACATATTTTTATAATAAGTGTCAAACACCATAATGCTAGATATGACAGATTATGGGGATTATGTTTTAATATATCTTAAATTGAGTGAATTTTTCTGCCTGACCTCTCTATTTAAATGTATTTCTCCATACATTTCTTGTTCTAGTTCCTACAGAGAAAGGTGCCACAGGTCTCAGTAATCTGGGAAATACATGTTTCATGAACTCAAGTATCCAATGTGTTAGCAACACCAAACCACTCACTGACTACTTCAGCTCAGGGAGACACCTCTATGAGCTCAACAGGTGCGTGTGTGTGCACGTGTGTGTGTGTTCATGCAGTAACATGCATCTCATTCCATTTGGCTGTCTGTGTTGGTATTTACACTACCAATGTATCTAGTAGTTAATGAAGCTGTGACCCGATTCCTCCTCTGCTGCTGTTCCAGAACCAACCCTATTGGGATGCGAGGCCACATGGCCAAGTGTTATGGTGACCTGGTGATGGAGCTGTGGAGTGGGACGCAAAAGAATGTGGCTCCACTCAAACTCAGGGTGGGCTTGCACATGCACACAAACACACCGGCTTTGTCTTTGTTGGTTCAAAACTATAGCTATATAATAAACACATTTTGAATATGCTAAAGATGAATATCTTATGATTAAAAGCTTTTTTTATGTGAAAGACATTGGTTTCCATTGTAGAATTACTTGTATTAGTCTTATTGTTTAGAGATGGACTGATCGACCGGAAGGAGATTCAAATCGGCTGATTTACACTAAAAATGCAAGATCAGCGGTAGTCCGATTTTCGTTTCTACAGGCCGATATGGAAAACCGATCTTTGTTGTCAATTAAATGGCGTCAATTCACCATTAATTTAGCCTTTTATTGATTTCTAGTGTAAATAACCTGCAGCATGCAACTAAAAAAAATACAGCACGCGAGTGCGCAAAACAGAAGCTCTGCAGCGTGCATTTCACTTTAATCACCTCAGAGTGCATGACGAACTGAAAGGAAGATAGCCTCCCGTGGCCCACTTTTTAGAGGTGGGCCAGGGCACGGTTTGGTTGGACTTGGGTGTGGTACGCCTCAGTGTGATCGCAAATGTGCTCGAGGACGGAACTGAAGTCATTTACGAGACAATTGTTTCATTACAAAAATCATGGTCTACGGCAGAAGAGCAATGTTTATTGCACCCCGCTCTCCAAAATGCTTCTCGCAGCCTATTAGGGAGTCCCATGCTGTCACATAACCACACATCTGACCTGTTTAGTAAGTGTTGTGATCTTTATGTTCCAGTGGACGATAGCAAAGTATGCCCCACGCTTCAATGGCTTTCAGCAGCAGGATTCCCAGGAGCTGCTGGCTTTTCTATTGGACGGCCTCCACGAGGACCTGAATCGTGTCCATGACAAGCCTTATGTAGAGCTGAAGGACAGCGACGGAAGGCCAGACTGGGAGGTTGCATCTGAGGTACAATTAAAATTAAGAAACCTATAGAATGACAATATATTGTGTGCCTTGAAGTAAGTTGGAAGATATCATAGGATGAAGCAATTTTTTCTTTGACTGTTTCTACATGACTTGGTTCAACTAAATCTGTTATGAAAGCTGAATAATGAGGGAAAATAAACTGACACAGCTAAACACTTATTCTAAGTACTGTATTTTATGGACTATAAGTCGTGTGCTTTTAGTTATCTGGCTGGTCCTGCTACTTTACATACATACATTTTACAGCCAAAAGTTGGCACTGTATATATTTCTGATCATTTAAAAGTGGCCACCATTCCACCAAAAAGAATATAAGCCACATTTTTATTTACACATTTACATTTGATAGCAGTACCTTGAATTCAATATCATATTTATCACAGAGATGCATGCCATGCCAATTATGCATTTAGGTCAAGACATTTCACATTATTCAATTGAATCTATTTTTTAACCTAACTTGTCAATATGACAAATATGCACCTAAAGTATGTAATACAAGATATTATAGTAGTGCTAGCCTGTGTCCGGCATTTGCCACACATTCTCATCCACATCACACCTTAAGTCCTCTTGCAAAACCGCTTAGAAAGAATCTCTTTGCATGCCGCATTCATCCTTGACAATCCTCTATAGATATGTCCAAGCATTCTGCATTTAAATAATTTTAGAAAGTAGTACAGTACAGAAGTGTTTGAAAGATAGAGTTCATTGAATGCATTTTGTGCTAAAGTAATTAAAAATGATGTTTGATCTACAGACTGCTGTTTTGCTGGCTGAGTGAAGTCTTGAAAGTAAATAGTTTAATAATGCCTTCTAGCATTCATAAAACAAATGTAATGTTGTAGTAGATTTCAATGTGCCTTGGTGACTTGATGGAGATAAGCCTTGATAATGTGATTACAAGACTAGCATTACAATAAGTAATATACGTTTGAGTGTACAGTTTGACGGAACAAGAAAAGTCTTAGACGTTCCTATGAAGCTTTTTCATCGGTTTTGTGAATGTTATGTTAATTTCATAGAAAAATAATTTTGTATTTACCACAATATAATGATTTATGATCTGTAGGGCTGAACAATAATTAAATATTATATAATATAAATAAAAATATAATATTTATATATCGCAAATGCGACAAAAAATCTTTGTGTGCAAACATAAAGAAAGATATACACCCTTTGTACAAGTGACTTCTAGACTTCTTCGCAGCTCAAATATGCGGAGTTGCGGTTCCGGTTTGGCATGGAGAGTGAGTGAGATGCACTCTAGCACTTTTATCCTTTTTGCATGTTATCACGCTATATTCGAATACGCTATTGCAGCATTTTATTTTGTTTTGTTATTACATGTATGAGTGTAGTTTATTTCAGTTTTTGTGTGGATTTTCGTTGTCTATTATGCCAAAACAAGTTCCGAAAGTTTCTCCTGTAATGGCGGACAAGGCGGGAGTTTTGAATGCGGCGTCCTCAGCGGTTACAAAGGCAGATCTTCTGGACTTCCGTGCAGCTATTCTTGCTGATTTGCCCACTATCATTGCTACCCACATTCAGTCAATGATTGAGGCAGTGTTGAAGCCAGCTATAGCCAGCGATCGGCTCGTTGCCCTGGAGGAAACAGTCTTGCGTCTGAGTTTGGGGAACTTGCAGCTCACGGAAAATATCGAGGACCTCGAGTCCAGATCACGTCCCTTTAATCTACGCATTGTTTCCGGAGAGTGTCAGATCCGGTGGCTTTTATGTCCACGTTTTTCACAGAGGTCCTCGGCAGGGATGTTGCTCCCTCTCCTGTGAAGCTGGACAGAGCACACCGCCTGGGCCCTCCTCCCGTAGGCCTTTTCAACAACGCGAGGCCTCGGGTAATGATTGTTCAGTTCCACAACTTCAGAGAGAAGGAGGCGATCATACGCAGGCAGTCCAGAAGATCAGCTTTGCTTCCACGACCACAAGATCCACATTTTTCCGGATGTAATGTGTCTAATGTAACCAAAAATCGTGCTGCGTTCCTGAACGTCAAACCTGCTGTGGGAGAAGAAAGTACGGCTCTCACTGCGGTTCCCTGCTAGGCTACGTGTGAAACACAATGGTGAGGCTCAAGGCTGGTTCAATCGACATTTTATAAAATACGGTGTAAAAATAAGACTTATATATACACTGCTCAAAAAAATAAAGGGAACACTTAAACAACACAATGTAACTCCAATTCAATCACACTTCTGTGAAATCACATTGACCACTCAGGAAGCAACACTGATTGACAATCAATTTCACATGTTTTGCAAATTGAACAGACAACAGGTGGAAATTATAGGCAATTAGCAAGACACCCCCAATAAAGGAGTGTGTCAGCAGTTCCTACAAGAGGAAGGCATTGATGCTATGGACTGGCTCGCCAGTTCCCCAGACCTGAATCCGATTGAGCACATCTGGGACATCATGTCTCGCTCCATCCAACGCCATGTTGCACCACAGACTGTCCAGGAGTTTGGCGGATGCTTTAGTTCAGGTTTGGGAGGACATACCTCAGGAGACCATCCGCCACCTCATCAGGAGCATGCCCAGGCATTGTAGGGAGGTCATACGGGCACGTAGAGGCCACACACACTACTGAGCCTCATTTTGACTTGTTTTAAGGACATTACATCAAAGTTGGATCAGCCTGTAGTGTGGTTTTCCACTTTGATTTTGAGTGTGACTCCATATCCAGACATCCATTGATAATTTTTGTGTGGTTTTGTTGTCAGCACATTCAACTATGTAAAGACAAAAGTATTTCATACCATTAGTTCATTCATTCAGATCTAGGATGTGTTATCTTAGTGTTCCCTTAATTTTTTTGAGCAGTGTATATGTGTAAGGTTTATTTGTATATGCCTATGAGTGTATATTGCATTATGTGTGTACATATGTGTAGGTAAGCAAGTTCTCATTGTTTGTTGTTTTGTGTTCTATTTTGTTTTTATTTTTTATTAGGCATATGCTTATGCTTGTATAGACTACGGTGGTGGCATGCGCACGTTTTGGCATGTGCAGAAGTGTGGCGGGGCATGCAAGTGCACCTATGCATGTAATGGTGTTCTGCTGCATATTCGAGGCTGTATTCCAAGTTCTTTACGTTTCATTTAATGCATTTTGACTGCAAAATTTGCTTGTTATGTGTTTTAGAGTTTCCATGTTCGCTTCTTGACATGCACGAGATCTATGTAGACGAGCTACTGCTATCTCCTATTTGGAGACTGGGTATTGGGGAGGAGGTGTTATCTTTGGGTTGGGTACTGAGCATGGGTCTGTGTTTTGTCTTACTGTGTTTGTATGCTGTTTGTTTTCTTCCTTTTTATTTTTATTTATCTTTTTATTTTGTAGCATATGATTGGCCACTCTGTTTCCTGCCCGTAATATTAGATGGCTGGCTCTAGAGATGTTGGTACCGTTGGCTCCAGTGGTGTTGGCACTGCTGCTGGGTCTAGTGATGTTGATACTGCTGACAGGGGAGCACCTATGCCTATTAGGTTCATATCTTGGAATGTTAAAGCTTTGAACTCCCCAATAAAGAGATCTAGAGTTTTTTCCCACCTGAAGAAGCTTAAGGCAGATGTAGTATTTTTACAGGAGATGCATTTGCGCAATATTGATCACGCAAGATTGCAAAACTCTAGATACACTCAGGTTTATCACTCCCACTTTAACTCTAAGCCAAGGGGTGTTGCTGTTTTGGTTAGTAATACGTTACAGTTTACTGAGGACACTGTTATTGCTGACAGTAATGGAAGATATCTGATTATAACCAGATCACTTTGCCATACACCAGTAGTGCTTGTCAACATATATGCCCCTAATTTTGACGACGTAAGCTTTGCTAATCGGTTGCTTGGAAAACTCTCTTCTCTATTCGGTTGATATTTAGTGGGGATTTTAACTGTCTCCAACCCGACAATGGATCGCTCCAATCCCAGGAATGCCTCTGCCATGACAAGACACTCGAGGCCTACCTTAAGAGGGGTTATTATATCTTACTCTTTTCATGCAAACAAAACCCGTAGAGCTAAGATTGAAGAGCTTTCTACTGCCATTCTTGACTTGGACCAGCAATATTCCTTGGCCCCTTCCCCAGTGCTATACAAGCAGCACTTAAAACTACAGTCCGAATTCAATCTTGTTTCCTTGTTTCTATAAAGATGCGGAGCGGTTGCTTTTACACTCTCGCGCTACCTATTTTGAACACAGGGATAGGGCTACTCGCCTGTGACTGAAACGACAGTCTGCTTCACGGCTGATTCCCTAAATCACAGATGGCTCCCAAACGTTCTCTGACCCCAAAGACATTAATAACATCTGTACATTATTTTATACCTCCCTATACACATTACAAATGACACCAATATGAATCAATTTCTGCAATCACTAGACTCTCCTACGGTTGATGCTGTGGCTCGCCTTGAATGCCCTTTCACCCATCATGAGGAAGTGTTTTGGTCTTTAAAGTCAATGCAGAATGGTAAGGCCCTGGGCCCTGATAAATTTCCCACAGAATTCATTAAGAAATGTAATGACAAGTTAGAGCCCTTACTGCTATCAGTTTTAAAAAGAGTTACTGGAATGGGGTACTCTGCCACCAACCTTAACCCAGGCATCCATAGCGCTGCTTCTTAAGAAGGGAAAGGACCCGACCATGTTCGTCATATAGGCCATTGAGCCTCCTTAATGTGGATGTGAAGGTGCTTGCAAAGCTGCTAGCACAGCGCCTGGAGACAATCCTATCAGATGTCATATCAGAGGAACAAACTGGCTTTATCAACATTAACATTCAGACTTTGTTAAATATAATTTATTCCAAGCAAGTCTCGAGTATCCTGAGCTTGTAATTGCTCTTGATGCGAAAAAGGCCTTTGATAGAATTGGGTGGCCATATCTATTTGTCGTTCTCAAGAAATTTGGGTTTGGGGACAAGTTTTGCTCACGGGTCCTCCTCCTGTACGCATACACAAGGCCAGTGTCTGCACTCATGACATCCGTTCCAAATATTTTGCTTTAGGACATGGCACTAGGCAGGGATGTCCTCTGTCCATGCTACTGTTTACCATTGCAATTGAACCCCTTTCTGTAGCCCTGCGGGCGTTGCCCATGTTTCAGGGTGTTTTGCGTAAAGGGGTTGATCGCAGGCTGTCACTTTATGCAGATGATTTGCTACTTTGTCAGTAACCCTGCTGTTTGCCTGTCCTCTATCCTATCTATTTTGTAAAGTTTCAGCTCTCAATGAATGCTTTGCAGGGCTTGACATTAAGCTAGTTGATGTACTTGTCCTTTCGGACAAGTACATTTGTCATTCACTCATCAGAGTATAAAAGTTACTTGTCCAGGAAATAAAAAAGTGACATTTATAGTGTGAATGCCTAAAGGCATTTTTCCCACGGCAGTTGTCCCCCTTTGACTAAAAAAAGTACCGCTGTAATAGAGGAATACTAATAAATCAAAAAATGAAATTTAGCTTACACTAAATGTATCACGTATTTATCAGAAACAAGATAGCAATACATTACATATTGTAGCCTATTTCTATGTAGGTTAGCTGTAGTGTAGTCAGGTCAACTATTAATATAACTAAGGGTTATTTACAAGTTGCCAGCAGCCTATAGTTAATTATTTAAGTTGACTATTTGACAACAACCTGTTATATGTAAACTAAAGTGAGACTTATTTTGAGGGATTTGTATATTTTACGGAGCTTTTATTTTGAAGTCAATAAATCTGTTTAACCTGAAAACAGCGGACATTTTTTTAAAACTTGAATGAGAGCAGAGATGAGAGACGAGCGTGGCAGTGAATGGTTAAAACACACGGCAATAGTTAAATCATGCATATTGGTTTATTTTTCACTATTAAATTTCAGATCATCAGCATGCGCTTACACGATTTCCCGATCGCTTAGCCAAGCTTTTCAAATGTGCATTTAAGCACTGTAGTCAACATTACCCATATAGGCTACTGTCACTGTATTTTGTAACTATTTTCTCCGTGACAGAAATACATTAGTACAACAAATGTCTTGTACTCATCTCAATCGTAAGTCTGAATAACATCTGAATTCAATTCTATGCCGTGAGAAGAATAATAAACATCATAGACGATGACAGGTTCATTTTTTGTTTATTTTTAAGAGGCAATTCGAGAAAGTACAAGGTGCAGTCGTTTTGTGAGTGGAAATTAGTTACCTATAGGCAAATGATCTTCCTTAAAAACTAAGTCAATGTCGGAGAGGCAAAGTAGTATAGTTTTGCCTCGCTGCGCGCCGCTTCTGAAATGCTCCCGGTAAGTTGACGTCTCGAGAGAATGGAACAAGCCCGCGTCGGAGCCATAATGTGCGCACACACCGGTGGAATCAGCGTTATTACGGTGCATGAGCGGGGCTCTATATTATTTTTAAACGGAACAATTCATTAAAATAACGTAACAAGTGACACATGTCTGCCTATATTGAAGCTATATTTTTCATTATTGACATTTACATTTTAAATCCAAACTACTTGTCCGATCGGGCAAGTAAAATCCTCTTGCACTTGCCCCTTCAAAAATCGACTTGTCCCGGACAAGCCTTAATGTCGAGCCCTGCTTTCCAATAAACCCGGCGGCACTCCAGCTACAACAACCTGACTTGCCTTTCAAACTCAGCCACTCTAGCTTTAGTTATCTTGGAGTAAATGTGACTCGTTCATTTCAGTCTCTTTTCAGCTCAAACCTTGCTCCTCTTCTCACACAGATGAAGTCTGATTTCCAGAGGTGGAGTAGTTTGACCCTTACCGTGGTAGAATCAATGCAGTGAAAATGAACACCTTTGCCTAAATTCCTTTATCTTTTTCATAGTATTCCCTTGTTTCTACCAAAATCTTTTTTTAAGTAGATTGACCAGGCCATCTCTTTATTCATATGGGCTGGAAAGGCTCCCAGGGTCAGTAAATCTCTGCTTTAGAGGTGTAGAGTTGGAGGAGTATTGTCAGTTACCCAACTTCCTTTATTACTATTGGGCTGCCAATTTTCAAAAACTCCCATTCTGGCTTCAGACATGCTTCAGACTTGCCATGGTGCCATCTTGAATCACAGTCCTGCATCTCTACCTCTATCCCTGCCTTGCTCTGTTCTCCTCTTCCAATATCCCCATCTCGCTATACTGGCAACCCGATGGGTGCTCTCCACCCTTATAATCTTGTACCAGTTACGACACCATTTTAAATGTTCCTCTGCCTCCACATTGAGCCCTATTGATAGGAACACCACACATTCCTCCCATCCATAGTGGATACTGCCTTCTCCCAGTGGGCCAGGAAGGGCATTGGGACCTTCCAGGACATGTATGGAGACAATAGTTTTATTAGCTCCCCCGATCTTGTCTCGAAGTGCTCTCCGCCTCCATCACACTTTTTACGCTACCTTCAGGTATGGCATTTTGCTCCTCTCAGTTTCCTGATTTCCTCGCCTCTTACTCAGGTCAACCCTGGGACACTGTGATGTCTCTGCTGCCCCGTCAGAGGGGGTTGATATCCCACATCTACACATGCATCATGTCCATACCAAACAATCTAGTAACAAAACGAAGTTGGCTTGGGACCCGGAGTTGGGGATTGGGTTTACGCAGGGGTGGTGGGATGAGGCGACAGACAGGATGCGCTCTACAACATCCTGTGCCCGTCTGGGTCATTCAATTTAAAGTTGTACACAGAGTACACTTCTCCAAGACCAGACTGGCCAGTATATATCCCAGTGTAAGAGACGATTGTGATAGATGTCATGCCTCTCCCTGTGACCTTACCCATATGTTTGCCCAATGCCCTGCCCTGGACAACTATTGGAACTCTATATTTCAAGTTCTGTCTGAGGTGCTAGGTGTT
>JAODLL010000006.1:2840318-2854922 GCA_026546735.1 Forbesichthys agassizii | reverse complement strand
TATATATGTATATATATGTGTGTGTGTATTAATTGTTAATGTGATATATATGCTTTAACTTGGCTGGTTTACCTTTATGGCTTCTGTAGCATCCTACTGAACAGCTGCAATTAGAAAACAGCAATAAATGTATAAACAATAACTAGTAGATGCTAATATGCTTACACCGTAGCTAGCATAGCTAATAGTGAAATTGCTGTACTTACTATCTTATTTTGCAGGCCGGACATCTGTACTTTGGTTTATGTTCGCTGCAAACACTGCAGATCTGCATGTTGATAGCTTTCCAATAAATATTAAATAACTTAACGCTACCACGTTTCTGTGTGTAGCCTATGTATGCATTATGGCGTAGCCTGTAGACAACAGGGACATGCTGTAAATTACAATTCCGGATAGGGAAATATTTCCTTCAGAATAAAAGCACACACATGCAAATTTTATTAGGTGACCTTGCTTCAATCTATGCCCGGTTATTACCGTAATTCAGTCGTATAATTTCTAACCATCTAAAGAAAAATGTCTGTAGAAAAAAGATCAGTAAATCAATGTCGTGGAAATGCTAAATGGTACACACTGGGGAGAGAGAACGAGAGAGAGAAAACATATCTATGTCCAAGAGCTAAAAAAAGTAGTTAAGCCCATGGCTATATAGGCTTACTCGATAAGGTAAAATAGGCTACTGTAAAGTGGTAACACACCCTAATACCAGTTCAAATAGTTATATTAATACAAGCAAATGTATTTAATATTGATTTTGTAACAGTAATTTAACATAGTGCTAAACAAATTGACATCCAGTTGTCAGGACACATCTGGTTAACAATGTTACCTTTATTACATCATTGACATTACTGATTAGTTTTACACACCACTGGCCTATATCACTTAACACACACTATGCTTGCACAGCTGTAACAGGAGAACAGCAGCTCTTATTACAGGGGCAAAAGGTGGAACAGTGACTTGACTCGCTGCAATCAGCTGGGGTAGAAAAATCTCAAATGCTCTTGGCTATGGTCAACTTCAGAAATCCAAAATTTACCATGATCTGTATGGAAACACAAGTAAAGATGTTAGTGAAAAAGCCCACCTGTCCTAGATTATATATGTGCATGGCTTCACAAACGTAACTCTACAGGTCAGGGTGTTATCCTGAGAAAACCTGTATCCAGACTGCTATTAAAAGCAGTCAGGGGATGGATTAAATTAATGACAATACAATTACAGTTTTGGTGATTGACAGATTGATATATTAAGGAATTATTATTTTTGGATCTCAGTAGTTGGTCCTTGATAATAATAGTCTCATGATAACCACTGCAAATCCTCACTCAAAAATATATATATATGTTGGCCTAGGTTACACATTATCCTATGTGATACTTATAGGCTATATGATGTACTTGTTAAATTATTGAACATTGTCTAAAATGTTCACATTCAGCATTTACCCACACAATATATGGGTTCATAAACAGACAAAACATAGTCTAGATGTTGGATTTTCTAAACAGCGTTGCCACACGCATGAAGAAAAATAAAATGTGCCTGATTTTAGCACTGCACTAGGTCACGTGATTAATGTGCAGCGTTGTCACCAAATGCAACATTAATAACATGATTAATAACACTATAGTAGCCTATGGCTACCTAATACATTTTTAACAGTATAGTTAGAAGTTAATATGTATTCTACATAAACAGTTGTCAAATAATACAATAATAAAACAAGTTACCAAAATATAATCGGTATCAATGTATAAATGTATGGGCCTACCTGGTAAGGGATCGTTCAAGACGACGAACTCTTCGTTCTCCTGCGTTTAATTTCACTGTTATGTAATTTTTCTGCTATTTTCCTCTCGTGCCCTGAAGGGCAATGGCGATTTGTGTTCAATTCGATTTCTTTCTTTGTTCTCCCTTTTCCACAAGCGTGACATGGGTACTCTAGTAGATTATAATAATCATATTGATCGTAAAATGCCTCTTCAAAAGAGGCATGTCTTGCTATGTCAGTTTCCATTAGGAGACGAATTCAGCAGCAGACCTGTTCCAGATGAAATCTAGTGAGCAAGTAAACAGATGATGTCACCCAGTGTTTATATATTTCTAGTCACATGACCTCAAGCGTGTATGAAAGGAGGCATACAATAACGTTACATGGATATAGTCAATTTTAAAATAAATCAAATGTGTAAACTTTATCTCAATTATTTTTATTATGGCATTTACACGATATATTAATATACAATTCGCTCTGTTACTTAATTTAATTGTTCATATGGTTAACAGAGCATTAAACGGTAGCATAATTTTTACTTTCTTTCTATGACAAAATATAGGATGATGTGATTTTTCACTGTATTCATTATTTGCAACGTCTATTACATGCACGTGTTATCATGTATCGGTTATAGTTTAGACCAGTAGACCGACTTATAGCTGAACAAGGCAATGAATATGAAAAACCAAGAACAATTAAAAATACATATATATGCCCCCAGAAACCCCGTCTAGGAGGACTACCCGTGTTTCCTAAGTTATATTTTAAATGATGTGGACTTATATGCCTAATAAATATGTGTCTTCTTTACAACCACCGGACAGAATCGTGGCACGCCCATGACGGTGTGGCGCGCTCTGACGCTTTTCCACGTCGCAACTCTGTCCCAAATGCGAAAGAGCTGCGTGTTGCGTGTTGTATCCAGCTAGGCCAGATAACGATGGCGGCGCCCGTCCTCAGAGTGTCTACCCCTCGATGGGAAAGAATAGCCAGGCTTCTCGTTTGCGTATTGGGCATAGTTTTGTCTTTATATGCTTTTCACGTGGAGAGGGAAAAGGCAAGAGATTCCAATTATCGGGCGATGTGCGATGTCAGTGATTTCATCAGCTGTTCAAAAGTCTTCAGCTCTAGGTAATTTGAATTCATAAAACAGCGCCCAGTGGCGCTCAATGAGGCTGGCTGCTGTGTGGCATTTTGGGAAGGGCTGCGAGGGTTCATCTGTCAAATGTTAGCTGGTTAGTTACGAACCAAAAGTGCCACCGTGCAAGTGTAATTTTTGGACACTACTGTTGAACATCATCTTATCTGTAACTTTACCATGAGCCAGCCATTCATTATTTTCCAGAATCATTTCAAAATCCTATTAGCTTAGTGTAGTTAGCATTGCTAGCATCAAGTCAATGCATCTGTTAACGTTAGTTATTAGCTAGCTAGCATATCTTCACAAATCCAGCAGACTTGTTGTTTTTTGTCGCCAAGTTAATGTTAACCAACACGACATTTTTGTTAACTAATATTATCGGTAATATTGCTTTTAAATGTTTCAGGCCAAACGTTAACGTAGTGTTTATGCTAGTATTATTGGACGCTGCCAGGACAAAAGCAAGGTGTTTGGAAATCAGCCCCACGTTTGGATGTTCTTGCATCACGTTGCTTTATCACGAATAACGTTATAAATTATGCCAATATCTCCAGTCATTATTCAAATGCTAAGTTATTTTGTGGCAGTTCAGGCAAAGGGTCACTCCTACATTTCTTCTTCCTGAATTTATATTTCAGGGGAACAATGTCATGTGATGACTCTTCACTAGACACAATTGTCTGTGCTTGTGAACCTAACCCATATGTAACAACCAGTCAGCTAAGAGCTATGTCTGTTTTAAGTGTCTATTCCATACATTATACTGTAAAGTGCAATGATTCTAGGGCATGACATGCATCACCTATAGAAATTAAAAGTCTACATTTGGTTTTATCAAGCTAAAATCTATATAGCTTTTACACTGTTTTTTTACATCAGTTGGCATTTCCAATACTCACTTTAAAATGTCTACATTAACTGTTTGTGTATGTCGAACTTATACTGTTTTTTCCACCACCAAATATTCTCACAGTAGCCATATTGCAAGGTAAAACCTTAAAACAAAAAGGGATGTAATTTGGATTGAAAATAGCCAACAAACTAACTGCATCTAAACTAATAGATAATTGCCACCACATGTTCTCACTGTTCATTCCCTATTTTGAAACAGTGTTCTTGTTGTTAATGTTTGCAATTCTTTAGACATTGAAGGCCAGGAGGAAACAATGTTATTACTGTAATTCTACTCAAAACAAAATGATGCATAAAAGTACAATACAATTTACAATATGCACAGGCACATCCAATGAGAGACTCGGTTGTCAAAGCAGCCTCTGAGACTTCATGGACGAGCAGAATCAGCAGTGTTGTCAGTCATATAACAGAACCTGAAACAGATTTGAACCCAAATTGCATCTCAGGAGTGAAAATGCATAACCAAGTACCATATGGCACATGTTCTAATAATATATGTGACCTAGGTAGCAGGCTCACATTTGAATGTCTATATAATAGTAAAGAGTTAAGGGCCATTTAGTCTTTGGCATCTATAGTGTTTGCAGTCATACAAGTTAACTACCCTGTTGTATTAACTTTAGCCTGACAGTGGTTATATCTTTTAGTTTTTAGGGCTAGGCAAATGCCTGCAATGTTTTAAATAATTTGAGCTAACAGTTAGACTACTAGACTGTACTTCAAATTACTTTTGCAATACAGTTTGTCCTGTACTTTTTTTTAAATGTATTTGTTTGTTTTCTTTGCGGTTTAGATGGGGTCGAGGATTTGGACTCTTGGGCTCAATCTTTGGAAATGACAGTGTGCTTAACCAACCAAACAGCATCTACGGAATCTGCTTTTACGCCTTTCAGCTCTTACTAGGTATTTCTTTTCCCTTTTTATAATTCAACTGATGTGTATATCTTAGAATGTTTCAATGTACACTGGCTCACCACTCTCACATACATCTCATCTCTGTTTGAATGACACACAGTTGTGTAGCGTGATGACACCGGGCCCTGGTGCAAGGTTCCCTTAAGGGCCATTCCCACGCCTCAAATCAGCATACTTAAACTTTAAACCGATACGCACTAATATTAGGCCTATGTTCTCTCTCATGCACGTTCACTTATCTTGGCTCCAGTCGAGTAATACTATTTTCTATATTAAATATGTCTCAGTACAAAATGAATAGGCTAACAATAATATATATATATATACACAAGATTAATTAATTTTAAGGCAAAGTCTGCAGTGATATTACTATGAAAACTTTCAGCACCATAAACAACACTTAAATGGCATGTTATAAATTATTTATAATCTCAGGGTGTTTCTACACCTGGCTCAGTTGCAGCAGTTGAATCAGAAAGTAGAGTGTGTTCCCCCACTAGATCGGTTTGTTTGGGCATGTGTGAACAAGGCAATCAATATCAAGATAATAAAGGTGCTCTGGCGATCCTGACGGTCTGAGTTTTTACACAAAGCAGAATACATGGCCCTTAATGGAAGAATTAGGAAGGTCGATGTTGATGTAACCTACTGTAGCTACCTATACAGTAATCTACCCCCCTTTTTATTGTAACTTTCCCCTATGAGTATCCTGCAGTACCGATGCATCTTCTGAATATAAATAGTTGGGTGTGTACAGTTGACTATATGCATCAATCTGAGCTCATCTTCTCCATAGGTGTCGGTAGCTAGATGTAGCTTGTCTCATCAGGTGTAATAAAACATTATTTTCCAGACGTAGGCTTGAATATTTTGTTGGTAACACTGGTATACAACCCAAAGAAGTACTACAACAACAATGAGATGTTGACACTCCATATTCAAGACATCCGATAGTAGGCCAACTATTACATTACTGATTGCTAATGACATCCAGAAAGTTGTTGATACAAAAGCTGTTACTGTCAAAACACTCGCGGCGCTCGCGACAATGTTACCATGGTGTTACAAGTTCTGGTCCGCTTTAAATGTTGCCGTGTGAACACCAAACGAACCAGAGACTAGCAATTTGTATCGATTCAGACCCTAATATTGAACAACACAAACAAACTATAGATGTGAAAGCACCCGAAAAGCAATAAACAATTATTACAAGCACTTGGCTAATTCATGTTGGTTAGCTACTGTAGATGCTAAGGAGGATTTGCATGATCCTGGAAGATTTCCCTAAGCATTGTGACATCTTTGAAAAATATAATAGCTATTACCACAAATAAATTGAATGAAATGTAAACAATTTAATAAATCGAAAAAAGAAATGTAGCCCAATTTATATAATGATACTATCCTTGCTTAATGAACCACTGAGATCAGGTCACCATAATAGGGATATATATAAATATAAATAAATAAAAGAGGGCAAGCATGTGACTCCAATGTTGCTAAAAAGTGTGTCAAATGTTTAATAGAGGCCAGGCTCCAGCCCCCAAACCATCAACCGCACCCACTGCCCCCCGGTTGTGGGTTAGTTACTGTGATGACATATTAGGCCTAAGTATTGTGAAGGAGTCAGTCTAAATACACACAAAGGAATGGTTAACTTGCTGTTAGCATGGCATGCAGGCTGTTGCGCTTTACGTACAGGAGCTCAGTGATGTGGCATGGAGTGTGCCCAACATCAGATATTATTTTGGACATTACTACTTTAATCCAACATTACTACTTGTCCCAATTATTGGTTATTTATGTTTTACTATTTCTTATTGTAAGCATGATTAACTGAACTTAATGTACACAAATAACAAGAGTGGTTTACCATCCGCAATAACCCTTACTCTGTTCCAGCCTTTTTCTGATTATCACAGAGATTAATTTTCAGAGCCAGTTATGCTAGTTTGATGTGTTTTCCGGCTGACTAGCCTGTGGCCCTACTTGGCCACCTGGCATTTGCCGCGAACAAGAGGCCCCTTTTACCCATAGTGCTTGTTAGTCAGTCTCATTTGACTAGCACAACAGTAGCCCAGTTAAGTCAAACTTTGGTCATAAAATTATTATAGCTTCAGATGGCAAAACTAAGCAAACAAAACATTTTGAATGTGCATAGCTTATTCTGAAATGTATATACTTTTGTTGTATGTAGACAAAACCGTGCAATGGAATATTCAGTATACAACTGAAGAGTACTGTGTCATGGTAGAACAGAGCAATATAGTGTTTGCTTAGGCTCAGCTGATGCACCGTCTAGTAATCAATGCTTCCCTGTTACCAAATGTCCTTGTCTAATATACTATTAACGTTGTAATATATTAGGAATATAATGCTGTGTGTGTGTGTGTGGTTTTAATATTGACATTTTGGGCCCTATTTAACGATCTAAGCGCATGGTCTAAAGCGCAAGACATGTGTCCAAATACACTTTTTCTGGTTAAACGCCGTATATTATGGTCTTGTGCCAGGCGCATGGTTCAAAGGGGCTGTACTTACTTACACTCTTAATTATTCATGGATGTGTTTTGAGCATAACATACGATAAACCAATCTGACTTTAGGGCATTGCGCTAGACCACACCTCATGTTTAGACCAACACACCCACGGGCGCTCAAATGGGCGCAAGCGCATTTGCTATTTAAACAATATGGGTGCTGGATGGGAAAATGACGACTGCGTCGGTCTGAGACTAGCAAAATCACTTTACCTTCCCGCATTGCGCCGGTTGTAAGATAGGGCTCCATATGTGAAGTAGATTTCACATATGGAGCAGACAAGTAGACTAGACGATACTTGGATTTTTAGTCTTCCGGCCACTGGTCACACCACATTAAATGAGCATCCGTTGGGGATGAATGGGCTTTCATGTTCATATTGAGAATTTGATTTAGAGTATACATGAACAAATGTGTAAGCTTAATTATTTAAGCCTGTGTTTTTGTTTTCTCACAGGGATGACTGTCAGCGCAATGGCTGCCCTGTTTCTCATGACGACGTCAATTTTATCGGTTGTGGGTTCGCTCTACTTGGGCTACATCCTCTATTTTGTCCTAATGGACTTCTGCATCATCTGCATCACCACATATGCACTGAACTTTATTCTGTTCATCCTCAACTACAAGCGACTGGTGTACTTGAACGAGGCATGGAAGCAACAGCTCCAAGCCAAGCAGGACTAAGCTGTGGACACAGCAAGAAACATATAACAACTGAAAAAGTGACCTCTGAACATTTGACTTGTCACCAGGAGACCTTTCTTCCAAACAATGTTTATTCTGCTGTGTTTAAAAAAAAAGAGAAAAAAAAGTAACTTTGCTGTAGGGCCCGACATGTCAGTGTTGCAAACACAGAAGGATCTGTTGATTTAAATATATATTTTCTTTTCATTATTATTTTTTCTTCTTCCCCCTAAAACGTGCTACATTCCTAAGGCATGTGGTGTAATGGGAACATTCTCAAAACCTAAGCAATTCTAGTTATAATTCCAGGATGTAAAAGAAGAGAGCCTATTGTGAAGAAAAAGGATGGTAAAATGGAACATAAATGGGGTTCACTTGAGAAATGGCTAGACAGGTCCTAAACACTGCCCAGTGGATCTGCACAAACATGAATGGAACTAAAATGAGTCTGGAAAAAGTAGAAATGCACCATTATTTAATTTTTGCATATATGGCCCCAACATTGTGGATACAGTTATTAACAAGAACTACAAATAGTTTTCATTTTATTTCCATGTTTACACTTTTCAGCACATTTGTTTTGACGTGGACCACTAAAATTAAACATGGAAGAATGAGAGCTATGGTGTGTATCAGTCAGGTTGTCGTTTTCTGTTTTGCAATTCTGTAAATAGCTGCTGAGCAATATTCCAGGCTAGATGGTGATTTTGTGTACTGTTGACAGACTTTTAAATGAAAAATACACCAAAACATTACAAATTAGTACAGACATGTTTGGTACAAAAGACGGTTGAGGTATATGTGGAAATGTTAGCGAGTGCGTCTTTTATCGTGCAATCCAGGTCAGGCATGCCGTTTGGACTTGTGTGAATGTCTTTGTTGTAAATGGTTACTGTCTAATCTGCTCTTAGAAGCCATCAACACAAGAAGTCTTTAAAACAGAATAGGTCCATAACAGTCTGCATAACATTTTATTTTTTTTATATTGTGTGAAAAGCATTCCTGATAACAATCGAGGTGTGTTTCATGAAGACTTAATGTGCCTATATAAGTGCAAAGTGAATGACATTGTATCTTGGGAGGGATGTATTGTCACATAGTACAATTGTTGCCCATTATTTCACAGGTTCAAGCCTTTATTTGTATGACTGTATGGTAAACTAGAATGCCATTGTGTTTTGTCATCCTTACAAGGAAGCACAGGCTCAACTGACTTGTCTCATCAAGGATTGTAATGTCTTGCAGATCCAAATATGTTGCACAAACTTACTGGTTGCTGTCCAGTCTAAATTTATCAAGAGTGTATTAATTATGATCTGATTAGACTCAGTTCAGTTTTATTTGGAGGATGAGACATTAACATGTACACAAGACTTTAAAGGGAAAACGAGATGCTTTCTGGTGGATAGATAGAACCCGTGTGTATTTACATACGTTGAACAGGCCATTGATCGTAACTGATTGATTGAAATCCTGCTGATGCATAATTGTAGACTTGAATGTGACAGGACACCACTAGCTACTACATTACAGTATTGTTGAACTTGTGGAAAAAGCTGATTGTTCATTACCAACATCAAGGCACCACTTCTCATCCAGTCTGTTCATTTTAGTTTCTTTTTTTGGTAAATTATTACAAGTTTGGTAAGATCACAGATTGGATAAGTGCTGGTACTGTTTGTTGTCCATGGGACAAACATTTTGATGCCGTTTTAGAGCTCTACATGGAATTGATTTGATAAACTTAAGGTTGATGGGTTTAATTTGTATCACTGCTCATCTTGTCATGTCACTGGGGAATGGAATTTCTCTGAGAGAAATTGATTAGTGGTTATTATGGGATGGTAATTAAGTATCAAGCCCACCATTGTATCTACATGTGATATTGTATCTGACAAAAACTGTGTCAAACTGTCATTTTGAACATCGTATGATCTTTTATAGAATGAGCTGAAGGATAGCACTGTTGTCCATTCCTAGAGTTTATGAATGTAACAATGTCCTGTTGGTTTTACATCACATCTACTTACAAACTGTAAATAAGTAGATACCTAACATTTTATTGTTTTACGGCTAGGAAAACTGTACCCGTCTATGAAAAGACCACATACAGCACCTCATTTTTACATAACTGAAATAACTCTAGCCTCTGCCCAAAGACGTTTACTGACTGGTAATAGGCTGAACAAGTGACGTTATTTTGTGTAATGTCAAATTGAACAATACGTTGGTACATAACAGCAATGCATTTCAAACTGCTCAACCACAAGTGTTGAATTAGCCCCCCGATGTAGGACTGACATTTTTGTTGCATCACCAATGCCATCAGAAGTGCCTTCTGTTTGATCATTGGGCCTTGAGCCAAAGAAGAGCAGCAGTAAAAGCCTTGTAAAATGTATGACAATAGACTATTGGGCATTCCTGCTTGTCTTTCTTAAATTGCAATATGATAATTGGTCATTCCTAAAGATAAAATTCCTACCATAAAATGCCCCTGTGAATCAATGGCTGCCGTCCTAAACTCCACTCTTAATTTTTCTGCATAAGACATGTTTCGTCAGCCAACACTATGTTTCCCCCTCAATATGTGATTTTTCCTGTAGATGTACGGACCATTAACATTTTTGATTTTAGTGAAACATTGGGTTGGAGGGCTAGAAATCCATGTGTCAGTCATTACATTTATTTGTGGAAGAAAACTGTAGGTTTGCTTCTGTATTTGCCAAATATGTTTTTGAAATGCTGTATTTTCATACATGGTAAAGTGTTACATGAATGGTTGGAAGGTGCAGGCAAAATAATCTGATTGTATCCACTCCACCCCTTTGGGAACCGGTTGAAAATGTTGACAAGAGTGAACATGTTGAATTGTCATTGTCATGTGGATATGATCCATTAAACATTCCCTCTAAAGAAAAAAGATACTACTCTATTCTTAAGTGCAATGTTCTTTGACATCAGCAATTTCACAAAAGCTACATTTACATATTTTTGTACAATCAGTATGTACTCCATTTGTGTTTGAAAAGGGCTTACACCCTTATAGTTTGCGGGTCAAATTGGACCTGAGTTTGAAGTCAGTAAAGACTGAAAAAAACAAATCCAAAAGTATCCAAAAAATCCAAAAGTATTTAGCTAGTAATGTATTTTTATCCATAACCATAATATATGTATACTTACTTTGATATTGTATGTATGAAATAGTACTTTTATCTTAACTATGTTCAAATCGTTTTAAGTTCAACATAGGCACAAATAAAGTATCTATTTTATTGCTTATTATTAACAGAACAGGCAAAAATATAATTAGTGAATGAGTGAAAGGGTTGTTGACCATATTTGTTGCTTTTCACTCTACAATCTAATTCAAGTCAATATGCTTTCTTGGCATGAAATATTAAATAGTTTTCCACAATATTATTATTCCATTATTATAAAGCTTTAGTCCTATTATTTCTGTTTTGGTGTCTTTGTTTGATTTTAATAGTTTGGCAAAAATGATTATTTATCCTTCTACATAAACAACCAACTGAGTCAAATTTGATTTGACATTCAAGATTCACTTTATTGTTCCACAAAGTGGAAAATGTAACATGTAACTTTATAGGCATTTTTTTTTAAATATAAAAATGTGTGTGCATTCACTACTAGGCCATTGTTAAAAATGTAATGAAGCCTTGTTCTGATCAGAAAATAAAAGGTACGCTTCACACATTTAAATTAGAAAATGTGTAAGAATTGACCTGAACACAATAGAAAAGTTAATATTTAGGACACCCTCAAAATCTCAAGCGACTATCCTTCAAATAAATTCAAATATGTCCAGTATGTATGCCTTTCTAAACATTTCTGGAGATGTTATGAGAAAATGATTAGGGTAGTGGTAACAATAGGTCTTGCACTCTTGCATTATAAAGCGAAAGGTCTAAAGGTCACAGATTGTGCTATATCATTTTGCAGTCACATAATCTCCAATTTGACCAGAATTTATGTATTATAAATGTAAATTGCCTAATCTAGGACTTTATGTTCACTTGTCTATCAAGACTGCACCTTAAAGAAATGCTGAAAGTACTGGAATGTGTCACAGAACACAGGCCAAACTGAGGACCTGGTGGTATAGCGGATGTTAACCAAATTATCCCCTGATCTTAAAAAAGACTTTTTGTGATAAAATTAAGTGTTCTGTAGCGAACACTTAGAGGGCAAGATTAATGTATCATATTAATATCCACATAACCTTGCCATAAATGTAGTGTTAATATTAATATTTATTATTAAAGAATGTGTATTATTCTAAGGTTGATTTGACCTTGGTAATGAATAGAATTTACCCTGCCACAAAATGCACCCAAACCAAATACTATCAGAAGCACTGATGATTTTTCTATAGTTGTCCATACCCTGTCATTTATGCATTATTAAAATTACGCCAAACATCCATTTGAAACCAATAAAAGTATAAAAATATAAAAACATAAAACCCAATAATTATCATTGATAAGACATTGGAGGATCCTTTTCTATACTTATCAAGTCAAACAACATCACTTGCTGATATGTCTAGAATTGCCCACAGGTGTAACTATTCTAAATTCAATATTAGGTTTGGCTCACTCTCATTCGTTCGTTCGTTCATTCATTCATTCGACACTTGCATCTTTGCAGTATAAACCTTTAGTTGAACCAATTGTTCAAAGTAACTGACGTCAACCGTACAATGGGGCTGGTGTTATCCGTGCATACAGGGGTACTTGGTCCATGGAGGAAGTCTGCCCGTTTCATTTGCCAGTCTCCAGTACCTCTCCTTTAGGATGAAAGCTCCTGCTTTAGGCTGCCTCTGCCGGCTGAATATACCCTTCTTGTTGCCCACAACACGGGTCACTCCTGCAGAGAGAAGAGAACAATAATCCTTCAATTGGTAGTAGCCCTATAGTGAAATAATCCCATTTCAATATTTAGTATGGAAATCTGAGAAAGATGGTTGGGCTTCACATGTTCAGAGGGAATGCCACTACAGACACCATACACAACTAGAAGCCTTCATAAAATAAAATAACATGTAAAGGGGCAAAGGGTCAGAGAAAAGACAGTTCCGCCTTTACCTTGTGCGGTCATGAAGTCGGCAAAGTTCCAGATGAGCTCGCCAATGACGAACTCCTTCCTCTTCTGATCGAACACCTTATGGTAGCTCTGCAGGACTATCTTCTGGTACTCCTCAGTAAACATCATGGGTGGGTCCTACAGGACAGGGAATCAAGGATTAGGCGCACACAATCCTGGCCAGCATGATAGACTACTTCAGACAGTGAAGTGATAGTCTGTCTAGTTTCAATGGGCACATAGGTAACGGCTGATATCTGCCTTAATCGGCACAAGTGTAGAGATGCTGCAAGATGCCGACTATATGAATCAGGTAAATGGAGGTGAGTTAATCCTCACACTGTGCAGCCCAGGGACGACGTCGGCTCCATATTCGCTCTGGATAATGGGCTTTTGGTACTTTCCGTACCAACTGTCCAACTGAGATTGGAGTTGGATAGGAATGACCTCCAAGTGGCCTGGGTCATGATACCAAGAGAAGTAACTGTTCACACAAATGACATCTACGTAGGGGGCCTGGGAAAAAATTAATAACAGCACATACAGTATAGCAATTGAATTGGTCCCTTGACCAAGCATTGAACACAGGTTCTGTAACATTGGTAGTGTCTGTAATGTGTTCTCCTAGTGCTACAAATTAGCTAAAAACACACTAGCTTGTTTCTGGCAAATGCTTCATAACTATTTCCAAAATTATTTTCAATTCAACTGTACACATATGTGTACATATGCAATATGTACATTGATTACACCATACAAGCTGTACACATTTTCTACAATATATGTTTTAAAAAGTGTTATTCAACAGTGCCTTGTTTGTATTGCTAGATATTAGTTTTGGTTAGTAATACAAATACAATATAGTATTACACTTATAATGTAGTACAGCATACCATTGTTTACAAGTAAGTGATAGTGTACCAATTAGGCTTGAATAAATAATGTGGGTGTAATGTTCACATTACCACATGTATTGATTAAATCAAGTCTCACCCCTTTGTCTCTGGCATAGTTACTATCTGTGATATAGGTGACGGGTCGCGTATGGTCCAGAGCTTTGGTATGATCTATCAAGGTTCTGAGAAGGAGAAGACAAGGACACCTTGAATACTAGTGTACTTAGTAACTAGGTGCAGGGTGATTCACTTGTGTAATGCTTGTCTTGTTACATACAGGTCAGGTTACAGAGTGGCCAAACAACCTTTACAACATATTTGTATTTGGCTTTCCTGAAATGACCGGATCCATAAATCTTGCATTACATTTCCAACACAAGAACAACATCACTTTACCTGAACTAATAGACAGGTACTGCAAGTGGAACTTTATTCTTCCAGTTGCCTGCTCTACTGGTTAGCCTTGGGCTACAGATGAGCTCCACCTTGTACTGTAGCTGGAAGGATTCCTACCAGTTGCCTGCTCTACTGGTTAGCCTTGGGCTGCAGATGAGCTCCACCTTGTACTGTAGCTGGAAGGATTCCTACCAGTTGCCTGCTCTACTGGTTAGCCTTGGGCTGCA
>JAODLL010000006.1:2815206-2830165 GCA_026546735.1 Forbesichthys agassizii | reverse complement strand
ATTGTGGTCAGAAGTACCACAGTGTGGCTTTACACACGGCCCTGTATTGTGGTCAGAAGTACCACAGTGTGGCTTTAGACACGGCCCTGTATTGTGGTCAGAAGTACCACAGTGTGGCTTTACCGAAGTCGCTGTCTGAGGGGTCCGGGCCGTCCCCGCGCGGCCGGCAGGCCGGCCTGGCGCCAGGGTCCATCTGGCAGGCCTTGGCGATGGACGTCACCAGGTACTCATCCTCAGTGTTCCTCCACCCCCACCAGCTGATCTCTGGCTGGCTGCAACGAGCGATCACCGCCCCGTTCTTCTGGTGCCTGACACGCAGGGAAAATACATTCTGATCACCACACTTAATGTATATGATCGCTGTACACACACACACGCGCACACACGCGCACAGACGCGGACGCACACACACGCTCGCACCCTTCATGAGAACACCAGTATGTGCACGTATACACCCGAATGTTTGTTTGTGTGTGTGTGTCATACCTGTAGACCACAACGGGGATCCTCTTCCAGGATCTAAAGGAGGCTACACTCTCCAGCTCCTTGTCAGTGATCCAGACTGGAACCAGTAGCTTCTGCGGGTAGCTGGAACACAGCCTGTAAACAGCAAGAGATGGATTTACACACACAGAGCTGAACCAAACACACAGAGCCACATATATATGGGAACAATTCAAAACGGTGATACATTTAAAACATGTATATATACACATGTATATACAGTAATGGGCCTGGGAAAAATATATACCTTTCAGAGACATTTAAAGTGAAAACATCCAATAAGCATTTGAGAATAATCAAACCTACGAATCACAACACAATCAATACACGAAGAGCAGAGTAAGTAATTCTTACAAAATAAAATGTGTTAGTTCCCATGAAACGGTACGCAATTACGCATCCAGTACGTATGGGGCACCATGTTGGTGCACCCCGTGCTATGGACGGCTTCATCTGTCACTCAGCCCCCTCCGCAACGCCTCATTGTGTGTCTCCTCAACCTGGTGCTCCTGGTGGTGTGGAGGGCAAACTACACGCACGCACTGCTGAGTCATGGTCCCCCGCTTAGCATGGGGGTGGGTGGGGTGCTGTAATTAGCCAGCAGTCTGTCTCTCTATCTCTATCTCTCTCACAGACCAGACACTGCTCTTGTACCCCCCCCGTGGTGCAATTCATCTAGTCAGACAGCAAAGGAGGCACAAGGGTCCAAATAATAAAGTGTATCATACACACACAATCATAGCGCTCAAAAGATCTATTGGAGAAAGTGCGTGCGTGCGTGCGCGTTAATGAGCAGTCCTGGATAAGGTGCAAACCTGCCACCACAAAGCCTTCCTTTCCCTAACAGCGCGGTGACCGCTTCAAGGCTTCCTACGGAGCAGTGCTTCATCTGTGTGACAATATTATTTTGGCATGATGTGTCAGGTGCACCAGTAGGCAGTCTGTCCTTCAGGCCGTTTCAGTCTGGGGACTCTGCCAATGACATTGACGGGGCAGGTGTGAAATCACCGCTGTTTGTCCGAAACAGCCGTCAGGAAGCAGCAGCTCGACTGCTTACGGCAGAGCAAGGGAGGGGTGGCTGGGGTCGCGACGTACTTGTAGTTGCAGTTGATGTCCGACACTCTCCAGGCATTCTGCGTGTCAAAGTTCATCCTCCCGACCTCCATCTCCATTCTTTGACGAACATGATCACCTGCACGCAAAAGATGAAGCAGGGAGTCAGCGGCTAGATTCTACCGATTCTCGCTGCTGCTGTATGTATGTGTGTGTGTGTGTGCATGTGCGTGTGTGTGAGTGTGCATATGCATGCATATGTGTGAATGTGCGTGTGCATGTGTGCGTGCACGCGTGTGTGTACCTGGGCGACACAGGTGCAGGTGCTGGTCCTCATCATCAGCGTTGCCCCCCAGGCACCAGGCGTGGTAGGCCAGGGCAAACAGATCCTCCAGGCGGGAGGGGTGAGCCATGGCCCGGTTCAGACGCTTCAGCCACTCCTGGCAGTGCTTGAAGGTCACAAAGTGACATCTATGGGATGAAGGGGGGGGGGGGTTTAATAAGGAAAGAGCTACAATCTCATTGCTTACATGCACACTCATATTGTTTGGATTTGGTCAGACTTTGTAATATTGACATACAACTGAAGGGAATAATAGTGGAATATGTGTCTGTGTGTCTCCATGTGTGTCTCCATGTGTGTCTCTGTCTCCAGGTCTGTGTGTCCGGGTGTTAATAGCAGTGGCGATTCTGGTTCTTTGATAGAAATAAAGCCAAATGGGAAAACAACCTATTTTCCCAGCATTCCAATGGGGGCAATATTTGAACACTGTAATCTAATGAGAAAAATTCTTCCCTAACAGCTGCTGCTGAGAATACGCGGCTCCTAAATTCAAGGAGTTGGGAATTCCTTCTGATATTGGGTAGCTGACAAGGGTTTCAGCCCATGTCACGAAGGTGCAAAGCAGTTTGTTTTTGTTGCATTTTTTATTTGTTCATTGTAGAATTAAAGTTTAGATTAGCTGCTGAGGGCAAACTCAGACTTAATGGAAAATGTCTCCTGTATCAGCTCCTTTTCAGGCAGCCACCTCACAGTCCACCTTGGTACCTTGACAAGCAACCTCTCTCCTATCTGAGAGTGTCATCTCTGAATCTCCTTGTCAACATATCATGCTCTTAAGTCTTAGACTACTTCTAATGCTCTTCTCTCACTATTTAAAAAAAAAAAAAAAAAGGACTACACGTAAGTCGCTTTGGATAAAAGCGTCTGTCAAATGCCGTAAATGCAAATGTAATGCAACCAATCGGATGGGGCAGAACTCAACCAGTAAGTAAGTAAGTCAAGTCGAGAGGAGAAGCTAGTTTTGGCCGTAGCCTGTCTGTCTACCGTGAGCTGTGTGTCGACATCTCACAATTAATATCACAGGGAAATCAAATCTAATGTGTATGAGCATATAGTGCTTTTATCACCATAGGCAAGCTTGTGCGCAGTGCTTTTTAATGAAGCGCCGGGATGAATCGCCCCGCCAGCGCTAAACTGCTAGAAATTGGCGCTACCGTATGTGGACACGGGGCCTTAACCACCAAAAATGTTTTTTCTCACACCAGCGTTATTTTTCAATTGATTCCAATGGGAGCGCCATGTTTTTCCAGGCTTCTAAAAACGCCAGGAGCGTGGTGCGGCGCTGAGCGTTTTTTCCACGCTGAACGCCGGGCACTGAGCGTTTTTTCAAGTTGAAAAATGTTTAACTTTCGGTGAAACGCAGCGTCCATCACTGCCACTGTTTCCCCAGACGTCCAATCGCAGCGGTGAAGGGGCGGGACAAGTACTACGAGCAACCGTCACATCCTACTTCATGGACACAACTATCAACAACAAAGGAGAAGTTGATAGTCAGATGATATCCCCGGACTACTACAACAATACTAACACGATCAATAATGTATAGAATATTACAAATTAAATAATTTGTTGATAACACAAACTAGCATCTATTTGCAACATATGAATTCCCACGAGATTCTGTTTCATAGCAACCAAAACGTTTCAGCTGAAAGAAACGCTGCCCTTCCAAAAACGCTTCCTAGAGCTGCTAGAGCTGTTGGGTGTTTTCAGCTGCCTACCAGTGACCATAACACAATATGTGACAGAAATTATGAAATGCAGAGGTATCTGAAGTAATAATAATAATAATAATACATTTTTATTAAGGATGCCTTTCAAGACACTCAAGGGCATCTTACATTACAAATATAAAGACACGTAATATAAAAAACACTTGACTAAGACAGCATACATATTAAACATACAAGATAGGAAAAATTTAATAATAATAATACAAATAAATAAAACAGCATTCCTCACCTGACGACTTTACAATCCTTGCAGATGATGTGCAGCTGGAACATGTCTCTGCTCTCCACACTCTCTATGAGCCTGAGAGGCACCTGTAGGGGGAGACAGAGAGCGCACACCATCATGTCAACTGTAAATCTTCGCCACAGTAGGATGAGCACACACACACAAACCAGCTTCATGCCCCATATACTTCACAATTGTCTGTATTGGGCACAAATGTGGCTAGAAAATAGTGTGGGCAGGAGGGGTTTCTCCCACATTCGTTGTAATTCATTTGTAGGGCAATACTGACAAATGAAGCATCCCTAAAGCCTAACATTTTAAATGTATTTGGGCTGAGCTAGCCTGGGTGTTTGACTCCCACCTGGGAGTTCATGGAATTGAGCCCCGGTGTTGGCCTACATGTAAGCATATTTGAGCAAAATGCATGTACCCTATTTCTGCTCCTTGTAATACTTTTGATTGCATGTTGTTAGGTTGCTTTGGATAAAAAGCGTCTTACGGTTATTTGCAGTTAGCAGAGCAGAGGTTATAGTTTTACATCACAATGACTCATACTTACAGTAGGTTCTCTTAAAGAACCACTACTACATTACATGCATGCTGTCTTCAAGCGTTAGACTACCACCCCTTGTTCTACTGCAGGCAGAAATGCAAACACCCCACCGCCTTTCAAAACCTGGAACTGGTTCAGCAACAAGTAAGAATAAAGAAAAACAGACCTAAGGCTTATAAAAGGGAATGGCCACGAGCACTGCTTCAGTACAATACAGGTGAAATTCAGTATCGTTTGTAGTCATGCAAAGTGGCAACCCAACATCCAACGCCGTTGGGATGCGACTTTAAGAATCAAACACTTCACAGGAAGTGAGGTATATTGATTGATCAATGGTAAAGAGTTCAACACAAGCAGATGTTTTTAACATTTAAAGGTTAAGGCTCATATGGAGTCTCTGTGACCCAGTCATGTGGTATATGCTGCATGTAGCTAACATGATTTAAATCACACAACAAATGTCTGCTAAGAGTCTAATCACATTTCGTACTCAGCCTTCTGCTGCCCATTTCATTAACATGAATTGGAAGCTCCAAGTGATAATGTACTAAATCGTGGACTTGGGCGTTAATGACTGCAAACAGTTAGACTGCAGCTTGCCAGGCTGGGTCTGAAGCACGGCCAGTGTGCGTCTTGCGTGACTCAAAACCACAACCGCTCCATGCCATGTAGTTTAGAGAGGCTTTCCATTTTCAAAGTACACAGAGAGGGGTGGGGGGGGGGGGGGGGGGGGGGGGTGGGGTTCCTTAAATAGACGAGACTGTTGCTTTGGAACCATGCACACAGCTACACATTATCTCTGTCAGCTAGGCTAACATGTGCTAACAGACAAACAGCAATGAATAACAACGCATTATATTCATGAAGAGTTTGTTTTTCAGGGTACTTCCGAGACATTTTACACACTTTAAAACGATCATAAAGTAGCAAGACGTGCAAGGAATAAACCATTCAACGTGAAGGGTGAATAACAATGTGTCCTCAATGCACCTTAATCCAGGAGCAGCCTAATGAGCAGCTGAGTGAACAACACCTGTCTAGACTGTGGCGGAGGTTGGCGTTGTCACATGGTACTCACAGATATCTCATTGTCCACACCTGGGCAGGTCTATAACAGTGACACCGTGGAGCACGGGACAGAAGGAGTGTGATGGAGGAGGACAGATAGACACAGACAAGGGGGGGAAATTGAAAATCTATTAAAAACCAAAGAAATTTGGAACATAAAAACGTTAAAAAGAACGGGAACATCAAAGTGGTCGGGGCATGAAGAGACGGCGCGGCAGCGCGCGCACGCACACACACAGTCAAATGGAAATCATGGGAAGAGTAGACAAACAAGGCTGAGGGCAAAGGGCAAGAAAACAGTATGCAGTGGGCGTGGCATGTCACACAAAGGTATGGGGGGGGGGGGCTGTGTGGCTAGAGGGTGAAGGCAGGACTCACCGGTTGACGAACATTCACACTTTAAAAGGGCAAATCCTCAATTTGTGAAGAGAAACGCCCGTGTTGTACAAACCAGTTTCACTATAACACAAGGTGTAGCTTGAAAGCGCCACGTCTTAATAAGTCACTCCTCTGGTACACAGTGTTTAGGTGAAGTGGCCCAAACCCTGAACGTTCCACTGTTTGCCTATCTACACTCGCGTCCAAAATCCTGCTCCCTGTATTTAGCCAAGCTCTGCTGGAAAACATGACGGAAGCTCTGGGAGATGAAGATTTCTCGCTGCCAGCGAACGCGTACAAAGGCTGTTTGTATGTGAACAAGGTCTGACGTCAGCAGCGGAGGCTTTCTGGACAGACGTGCAGGTCAGGAGGGGACGGGTATGTGGACTCTGGAGGCCACGTTTATTGCTCTCCTGCCCGGGAGATCAAAACAGCCGGCGTGCTGTGGTCCAAACCTGGTACCGCGGCGGTTCGCCAACGTAGAGGGGGCTGAGATCCAACATCCCGCGGAGCGGGGAAATGGCAATAAAGAGTGTGCCTCACGTAAATACATTTGGGATTTATTTTTATTATAGCAGCATAAACCAATTATTTGGGAGGGGGGAGCCCACAAGGTTACAGATGATGATTGTGGACTATATTGTATACTTACATTGATGACAGAGTCTTTGAACTTAATGTGGAGCCTGTAGTTGGAGATGGCGATGATGGCTTCATCAGCGTGACCAAGATACTCCACCCCTTCCCCCTGAAGAGCTGGGAATGGAACCTAGAGAAACAGTGCAGCCATGTTTTATTAACACACCATAAAACATTACAGCAAGACTTGTTGAATTGTTGTTTCCACTTGCACTTTGTCAGCTACAAATAGGGCTGGGCGATATGGCCCAAAAGTCATTAATATCCCGATATATTTAGGTTGAGTACCAATACACGATATATGTCCGTAATTTCTGTAAAGTGGGCTAAATGTTCAGGAGGAGATAAAACAGTAAACATGACAGAAATGTAATCTTGTTTTGATTTTTAGCAACTTCATTGTAGTTGTACATGGTTAAATCCATAGCAGAGAGGTTGTGAATATTGCAGCTATATTGACAATTTACTCCATAGAATCCACATGTTTGCTTACATTACGTTGTCATACTAGCTAGCTACTTGGAAATTGAGCATGTGACTCTCATAGGCTACTCTTAAAAAAGGTGCTAATATAGCTATATTGATATAAACAATATTGTCTAATTTGATATCTCTCTTGAAAATATACAGATATAAATTAAATATCGATATATCACCCAGGCCTAGCTACAATCACTCCAAACGTTAGTTGAAGTAAATTAACCCTGTACCAACCTTTGCGCATACCAGTTACGCTTACAAGCGCATCCACCAAGAGTCCATATTTGTACTTGCATTAGGCAAGATAAAGTGGCACACTATAGGATGTACATTAGCTGCTGTATGCTGGCTGCTAACCAGCTGTACAGTATGTGCAGCAGGAAAATCAACAACGATCTTTCTTGTACAAGTTCAGGCATCTAAATGAGAAGTTCAAACAGGAAGCTAGACTTGAAGGCAGCGTCACCTACAGAGGTGCTTATGGCAGCACGATGGCTCCTAAAGCTATAGTCTGCAATAGTCAGCTATTGCAAGCTAAATGTAAGCAAATGCACTGTGTGTCATATCTACCAAATATCTCCCCGCATTTCGCTATGTTACCGCCCTCTGTGCGTGATTAAAAAGTAATCCATTACATCTACACAGCCCCTGACTCTAAGTAGGAACACAAACAAAGCGGCGAACACCGCTCACAACAACAAACCCGTAGTACTACCAGAGTACTGCGCTTTGCTTCACAATGCGTTTCAATGCGTGAGGTGGTGCTGCGGAGGGATGTTGTTTTGATTTGATCATAAAGTTAGCAAGTGTTCTAGAGAATAACTGACCCTGCCTTTAACCTGTCCACCAACATTCCTACAGTAGCTGTAGACAGAGCCTGGCCGGGCTGGATCAAGAACCCTGCATTAAGGTAATTGGTTCCCGTCACAGGATAATAGGCAAACCCAACCACGTGGAAAGAGGCCGACCGCATTTGCCAACTTCTAAATTATGACTCTATTCCTATGAAAAAAATAGCCTCGCAAGATTAACACATTTTCAGCATTTTTCCACCTTTTTCAGCTTCAGTTCATTTTCGCCATGACAATCAGTCTGGAAAGCCTAGGAATCATGTTGAATGTGTCCGAGAAGCAACCGAACTTTACAATCACCGTCCTGTTGATAGCTCTATGGGAGTGGTTTAGGTGTGCCGACCAAAACGACCATATAGACAGCGAGACTTCTTGCCTTGCCTTTGATGTGACATTCAACAGTGTACAATTAAGCGACAAAAACAACTACCGGTACTCAATTGAGTGATTAACACAGATGTTAACATAGATGTAAGTATTGGAAGTGCTGAACATTGACATTTAATGAGAGGAAATTTGGTGGCAAGTGGAATTTTTTTTTTAACTGCATGAAATGAACCACTCTGACTATTGGCTGATTTGGCAAGACATCATGGGAGATCTGTTACTACTCACACAAGCTAAACGCTCCCCCTTTTCTTCGCCTGTCAGGATGTCCCAATCATGACTTTGGGGTTTGTTAGTGTCTCAGCCTTCAGCTTAATGAATAATAATTTCTTGGGTTGTGTTGTAATCAGTCTTCAGGGTACCAGGTCATTCCTCTACGGAGAGGTGCCACGGGTGTTGCCTAGAGACGGCACGCTGCATTATCGCGCTGTGCGTTAGCCTGAGCATGCAGAGTCACCGTGACGACCATCAGGGTGAAACAGAGCACGGGAAGGGAGGGGGGGGGGGGGGGGGGGTTGCAGGAGCATGGGTGAAGAAAGAAGATGGCTGACTCACTTGACACATCATCACAAGCCAACGCATGACCACGGTAGACACAGAGCACAGAAATAGCAGGAGGGATGTGGTTGCAAGGCTAAATATATTTCCCTCTCAAGCTACTGTAGGGGTCCACTTACAAACAGCAGAGCAAATGGGGGCTTCCTAGGCAGCTTGTAATCATGAAATAATGTCAAAGGGCAAAAACGATATATGTAATATAATATGATGATAGGCTACTATATGTGGTATTATTGTGTGTTGTTATTATGGTGCTCTACTCAGCTTGTCATGTTGTCCATTATTTTAGCAGCTTATACAATACCATTTATGGATTAATATGGCTTCCAAAAGTTTCAGTATTGTTATCTGTTGATGTATGCTCAGCTTTCCCAACTTAAACAAAAACATGATGGCAACAATGCCTTATTGACATGACAGCAGATACCTTTTGGTTTGGCCAAAATGTATCTCTGTATCTCACGTATGCAGAGATGCTTGTGCCGATGCCTCAGTTTATCTACAGTAGTTTGCACTTCCTCAGACACAATGCCGCTAGCATAGTTTCCTGTCACTTAAGGTCGAATGTTTTCACGTCCCTGACCGGGACCAACCGCTGGGTGATGAAAAACATTGGCCTGCTGACCTGAGCAATGGATTATGTACACATCCACACCCTGGCCTGGAATGCATGGACTATGTACAACATGACGTGCGTCTGGAATGTCCTCTCGCAGCTGAAACCAGGTTAGCGATAACCATAGGTCAGTGGTGATAGCACTGTTGTTTTGGTGTGAAGCTCAAAATACATGAACTGCTGTGTTTCAAAATATAAACAATGAGCGCGGGGGGGGAACCAATGTGGGGCTGCTCTTACAATGCAAATCACTATAACCGTTTAATTATTTAAAAGCTAATAAAGCAGGAAATGGATTGGACTTGGCGTTTAATATCACGCACAACAGTAATTATTCCAGTCAGAAGGCTGGTTGTATTCAGTAGTAGTTATAGTGTGCTGCTCCACTCAGAAAGCACGCACTACTGAGAAAATCATAGCTGCCCTTGGAGCTGTATTAAACAAGCTGTGCTCAGTGAGTCACTGGCAGCTCGAGCCGCACACGATGTCGTGTCACGCTTCCTCTGTGCAGCCTTGAGCGGTGCCATCAAAAGAAATAAAGTGGGGGAGCACAAGCCAGCAGACTCATGAATAAAATTGTCTGCCTTGCCTGCTTGCGAGTCGTGACTTCCGGTCTATGCAGAAAGCACGTGCGGATGCACGGCACCAGGGAAACGCACCGCGGCAACTCACTGGAAGCAACCCTAATATGCCTGCTGTTAAGCTCTGAGATGAGCCAATCCCAGTCAGCGGAGCCATCACGAGATCCGTGCACACAAAAAGCATGCCGGAATGGGAAGGAGGGGTGTGAATTTAAAAGAGGCTGGTGGGTCACACGAGGGTACAGGAGCAGAGAAAATGTAAATGAAAGAGGGAGACATTGCGGACATGCTAAAATTATTTACCCTGGAACGTGTAGGAAGACAGCTGAAAACGTCCATCAATCATTCCAATGCAGTAGAGTCCACTACAGAGCTTAATTCACAATAGACTGCTTAGCAAGAAGCTAAAAACAATGTTACTTTTAAAAGAACCTTTAACCTTTGACCTGACATTCAACTGTGAACAACTAAGCAACAAAAACAACTACCGGTGTTTACGTACGCCCTGTGTCAGTTACTTCTGTCTGCTCGCTCCATTGTGTCTAACTCTAAAGCTGCTTGGCTCCTTTACACCTCAAAAGCAAGTAGTACAAACCTTAGCAAAATAGAGGCTACAGTTAACTGCGTTTCAGAAGGTATGGCATCTTCACCCTGGAACAGTCACACATTTTTGCACGACCAATAAGCTAAATGCTTTTTCTTTGAACACAAGTCTCCCTTAAATTTGGACTAGTTCACAATGAATTAAGTGATCAGGAAAAAAAATGTCAATTTGTCATATGCATCTGGTAGCCTACTAGGTATATTGAGTATTTAATGTATTGAACAACTTTCCATTTTTAAAGGACAAATGCCTTATTAGACCATTTACAGTATTTATTAAATGATCCCTCTACATACTGTATTCTTGTCTAAAAATGCATGAGAAATTAAGTATGAATTTAAGTAAATACAAAATCCTCCATTTGGCTGAGCGCTACAGGAAATGTATTTCCATTAGTGGTCTACTGAATAGGTAGAGATCCTGTAGCCTGGTGTAACCAAACCCAAAATGCACTTTGTGAATAGGGCCTGGGTACGTTCCATTGGGAAGTGTTGCTGCCTTCTACCTCTGGTTAAGTTTGCACTATTGGGCAGCACTGAAACAATCAGTGCTGCTACAATTGTTTTGACAGCTTCATCTAGCTCTACCACCATTTAGAAACGCTTGACTTCAACATCATCTCACTAACCCACCCTGATTGGTACACCAGCAGGGTGGCTGTGAAAGCAATAATGTGAAGAGGGTATCCAGACTATAATCTCAGATAAATAAATTGAGTAGAGAGCAATAGTCTGGCACGGCCAGGCTAGAGGTTCTGTGCAGGCACTCTAAATCTCCGCAAATGTCAATGCCTCAGTGCCCACAATGTCTTCATTAACTATTCGTGTTTCCAACAATGATAAAAGGGTGGCAAATCTGGATGGAACAAATTGTACCAATATGCGACACTCAGTAACGCCAGACAGTCTCAGATGTCCACCTCTTTAATTATTTAAAAACATAGTTTTTTTTTTTTTTATATAATAGAAAAAGAAATATATAAAAAAAAGGGGGCCCATTATGAATTCAAGATGTTCAAATCATGTCTGATGGCCTGGATTCATTTAGAAAACTGTATAAATTAGCCAAAAATCTTTAGAAAAAATCAGTGTGTAAAACAGGTGGTCCCAGGTTATGATTGTGACCAATCATCTAAGACCTCAGCTTCCACTGCCATTCAGACGTCAAATTAAGGCATGCTTTAAAAGAAACAACAACAGAAGCCAGGTTCTCTATCAGGGCAGATGTTTCAGTGCTAAGGGCAGGTTCTCTATCAGGGCAGATGTTTCAGTGCTAAGGGCAGGTTCTCTCACCTGAAGGCTCTCATCCTCCTTCACCAGCTCCTTCTGGGGGAACAGGTCCTTTGCTTTGATGTATTCCAGGCTGGGAGGGCCTTCTTCACCCTGCCACACAAGCAAATCAGAGTTAGATCACCATTTCTTCTCAATGCAGTCAAAGATACTGGAATAATAATAACAACAAGATGGACTATTGTAATGCATTTCAATAGATGCAAGAATGGAATGCTCCTGGTCCCTTAAAGATTGTATAAAGCAGACAAACATTTGTGTTGTGAGTTTGTCACACCACAGAAAAAGGTCATATTAACCACCCAGCCAAATTAGAATTAATAAAAAAAGTCTCTAGTTTCAAAAGCGTGAAAAAATAACTATCGTTATCTGTTCTTAAGCACTGGGGGTGTGTCAAGACACTGTAACCACACCCATTGCGTGTTCTACGATAAACTCCATACCGTGGTGTTGTGCCAAAAAGGTATCCTCACCGACCATTGATCGGAAAATGTGCATTTTATGAGTTGTGTTTTCACATTCAATAGATGTATACTGGTTAAAAGAATTAGCTTGGTTATACTATAGAGCTGTGTGTGCTCTCGTGGGCAGAAATCCGTTTTTAACAAACCACTTTTTAGAAGATCACTTTTTGGCATGACACCTGCAGATGCAGTGAGCTGCTGTTCTTGTCAAGTTAAACTAGCCTAGTTGGATTGGAAGTTTTCATTCGGATATGTTGTATATATTTTTATTTGGAAAGAGGATTGGACTACTAACGACAGTTGGATTATTTGGATGCTGATTTGAACATGAGAATGCCGACTGGATTTGGCAGCCGGGTGTTAGCAGGTAGGCTAGGCTACTACACTTTCAAATAATGCACATTGACTCAAACACATTGTGTGCTTATTTCTGCAATGAAGGCATAGCTACCATACTGTAGGCTGTTAAAGAACAGTATGTGATTTACCTATGGAATTGTAGGCTGTTGAAGGACAGTACATTTAGTAGGCTAATAACTTGCATTGGAGCAGGATAAATACTGAGCTGATTTGAACGCTCTCTACGCTTTTATGTCCTTGTGGTGTTACAGGGAGGGGTAAGCAAATTGGCTGACCATCTACGTATCTAGTCCCTCGTTTTTGGCCCTCCCAAAAAATCCTGAACAGAGAAATTATGAAATACAGTTTAACGATCTAACTCTACAACATAGTTAACAGTGTTTTCACACGTTTAAAGGAATGGATTTATAACATATATAGAAGTATTTCCAAGTAAATCTCTGTATTTGCTTTACACGATCTTTAAGTGGGCGTGTCACTAACAGCATTTTTCTGTGGGGGCTGAAATAGGCAGCGCCCACACAGCTAAATCTACCATGCACGACCTGAAGCAAAGTAAATTTACCCCAAGACAGTTTGCTGCAGAAATATCGTTTTGGCCTCAGATGGGTCGTAGATACCTAGGAATTAATCTTATATACTCAAAATAACAATATACACCCCCAGAGAGTAAAACAATGGGTTATATTATGGTGCAATGACTTGCATGGAACACTGTGTCATTCTGATCTGGATAAAGGGTGATCAGGCATCACGTAGGAGATTAAATATTGACTATAACTGAGCTAAAGTGCACCTCAAATAAGAGTCAAGTCCTTTATTTGGCCCACAAAGAACAGAAGGTAAGAATAAGCTGCATGCCATTACAAAGACAAAACATCACAGAAAATCATCATGTCATTCACTGGATCATTCCATTTTATATGATACGATCATAAATACAAACTACATTAATTAAAAATGCTTAGAAACTCAAAACATAGTTGCTTGGCCCATAAAGGTTAGTCAAACATTTGCTTGGCAATTGATGCAAACAGCCGCGGTCTTTGACACTGGCTGGGTGTCTCAAAAAAAAGAAAGAAACGCTGTAGAGAATATTTCACCTTTAAATAAATAAACTCAAAACGTAGCCAGAACTGTTGGTGAAAGATGACAAAATGGTATGGCTAGGCTATAGATTAAAGAGTGAACAATATAGTGTGTTTATTGGTCTGAATTACATTTATGTCATTACATCTAAAAAACAGCAATACTTGAAAATGTGATGAAATCCACAAATATTATTTTCCATTTTCTCTCCCCTAAGAATGAAAAATGGTTTTTACACCATGCAAAATAATCCTACTATCCTAATCCTAACCCTACTTGCTTTTAAATAAGAGCTTAAGCGTTAATGAATATGAAAATTTGACCATCGTGGTGACCAACAGGTTTAACATAAAAGCTATTTCTCCTTTCCCCTCCCAATCGGGCACCTCCAGTGTTTCTGCAGCAGGTGGCCAGCTTTCTCACCGCATCCATCTCCGTCTCTAGTCAGACTCTCCGGGGAGGAGAGAGGACCTTGCAGACAGTCTCATGCCAAACGTTTTCCATTTTCACTTGGAGAACAATTCAGTTGTGGTAGTGAGGGTTGGAAATCTATCAAATGATGTCCTGCACAAGCTACCCCAAATAGTTCAAGTGGCTTTCAACCCATGAGCCATGACTAAACTCAAATCTGGGGTCCAGTTTGTGACCCCACTCCAATGAACCGCTTTCAATATGATAATTTTTATAAATTGAGCAACATGCTCAATTTTGCATGCCAGAAATTAGAAAAGAAAACCATATAAAATATACATATTATAGGTTTATCTTAATAACCAGAAGGCCCTAAAAAAGAAAATGATGCTACTCATATCTCTAATAGACTATGTTTACCTTTTCCAGGACACAACATCTAGAATACACAATAGATGCTTTCAGACCAGGAAACCTTTTTTGGATCTTAGAACTGTTGAAGAACCCCTTTTGTCTGCACTGCAAGAACGGACTATGATCTTAGTTCTTACGCCATTTCGAGGGGCTTTTAAACTCAGAATTAGGATCTGACACAATACATGCGTAAATTGGCCAAACATTAGGAACAAAGCACCAGCAAACTATTTTTAAAAACGTGATAGAATCCTGAGAGTGTTAAAAAAAGGAAAAAGGCTAGGCAAGGCCAGGCTTTATTGAGCCTCTGCAACATGTGAAATTCAATTAGCTTTGTACAGTTGTACAACGTTTTGCT
>JAODLL010000006.1:2790014-2811391 GCA_026546735.1 Forbesichthys agassizii | reverse complement strand
GTTTTTGTTGTGTGTCACAACACCAGATGCCAGACAATGCTCACCACAACTGTATGATTTGGAACATTGAAAAAAAACTCCATGTTTAATTCTACACTTGCAGGACGAGGACTGTCGACTCAGCTGAAACACAGGCATCACCACGCAATTGCGAGGTACATCATGTAGTAAGGCCCAGGCCGCTAAGTTATAGGCTATGCCCAGGGGAAAGGGCTGAGAAGAGAACAAGCCAGCAGCCTTGTTATGCGCTACCACCTGCCTGACGGACGACGCGAGCACCTGAGTTGGGAGATAAACAATGTATTAGGCTGCAGGCGTCCAGGCAATTATGGCCATTGTCGCTGGTCTGCACTGGTGTGATGCTTTGTTATAGAAAACGTTTTTCATTTGACGTTCTTACCTAAAAACGTGTTCAAACGAACAACCAAGCTGCAATTATTGTGTTATTTTCAGGAAACATAACTTTTAAGCAAATTAAGCAGTTTCATGCTTAATTAAAAATTTTTAAAAAGTGTAAAAATGTTAAAAAAATTAGCACCTATCTATTTGACCTAAGCCTCCTCCTCTCTCTCACACACACACACACACACACACACACTTCATTAGCTTCCTTCCTAATGTACCCGTCACCCCCCAGTCCCCCACTGAGCTGAACACGGTGTTCTGCCGCTCCATCGCACATGTTGTCTTTTCCTCTATCTTGCCTTTCCCAGCATTCCTGCTCACGTGGCTCGCTGCTCCCCCCCCCCCCCCGGGGTAACAATGCTGCTGGGGGAAGGGGGAGGGGGGGAGGGATGAAATCCGCCGGAGCCATGTCTCTCGATGCGCGAGGAAAGCATGATTTAATTCAATGGTTCCACTCCGGCACAGGAGCCACATGTGCTTGTTAACAGCAGCACTGTCAACCTAACATCATCACCCCCCCCCCCCACTCTCCCCATCCCTCCACCAACCCACCCCCCTACACACACACACACACACAATGTAGAAAGAGGGGAGCAATCACGGTTAAGGGCGACAGCATAGACACCACGAGGACTGCGGCGGCCGGCGGACTTACGAAGCAGTTGAGCATGGAGCAGGACACTCGAGTGACCAGGCTCATGGCGAGGGGGGGGGCAGGGCTGGGCCAGGCAGACCACACGCAGCCTAGAGGGTGAAGCGTGAGGAGGAGCCGGCGTGACCATCCTACCCCCCGCGGCCTCCTCTCCAGCCTCCCCTAGCAGCCAGCTACCACGGCTTCTCCCCCGCCCTGGCGAGCCTCCTCTCCGGCTGCAGAGTCTCCTCCTGGCGGACACCTCCCAACCCCGGGACACCTGCCGCTACCACCGGCGCCACAACTCACACACACCCCCCCTCCTCCCGCCTGGCGATGCGGTCCAGATTGAAGTGAGGAGTTCCCGTCGCAGGGAAGCGAGGATAGTCCATAAAAAGGTCCTCCGCGGCACGGGGAGAAAGGAGGCTCTTGTTGCGAGGAGAGGAGGAAGAGGAGGGGAAGGGGTTCCTCAGACAGAAGCTGGCAGGATTGTGGGGGATAAGCGAGGGAGCGGCGAGAGGAAGAGCAGCGTGGAGAAGAATGAGAGACCGAGTCAGAAGGGAGCTGCCTGGCGCCTGGCTCCACCCGTTGCGTGCGCATCCACCTCCCTCTCAATGCATTTACATGCGCACATTGCTCTCCCTCCCACCCTCTCTCTCTCTCTCTCTCTCTTCCTCGCGCATTCACCTTTCGCCGAGATACACCCCCTCCCCTCGTGCTTGCCTGCGTCTCCCGCAGCAACCAGAGGATGCCTCCGCGTCGCCACAGACGAGCGTACTCGCTGGGGCTTCCTCGCGTACACTGGGTGTTGCCGCGAGGCTGCTTGCGCTCGACAAACCACAGCGCAGGAGGTGGTGTTGTTGGCCGTGTTGACACTGTGGCCTCCCCCGAATAAGGAGGGGGGGGTGGGGGGAGCGAGAGCACACACAGACTGATGTAGGCAGCTAGGCACAGAGCATCATGTGAGATACAGTGCATCCTGGAGCACAATGCCTGGCCCGGTTAGAGCGCCGCAGCGCGGAGCCGTCTCAATGATCCAGCACAGTAGGGAGAGGCGGGTGGGGTGGGGGGGGGGGGTGGGTGGTTGTGGTGGGGAAGGGGGGTCTATGCAGGGATCTCCAGTGACACAGCATTCTACAGCAGCTAGCTACCCCGCCCTGACAGACACGCACGCACGCATCTCGCCCCTCGTTTCTCTCTGGTGTCTCCTTGGCATCGGTTCTGTAGCTGCGGCACGGCGCTCGTCTTTCCACAAGCCGCTGGCTAGTGGGACGAACAAAACGGTGTCCCTGTGCTAAAAGGGGGGACCGCTGCATGCCTGCATCTAAAGCCTCACGTCCCCCATGTCCGACTCCACATTCTCGGGGTTGTATTTATAAACCGTCAACAGCCTAAAAGGTTAAAATGTCATTCGGACAAATTTTGCCCCAGGGACATCTTCAGCGTGCAACTTAACTCTGCGCTGTGGTCAGTTGTGTTACTGAACGTAGAACTTCTTTATTTATGTTTGGCAAGTGTATCTTTTTGCCTGACCACTGTTAAGAGGCTTTGATGGAATGCCCCCCTGCCGCAGGACAAGAATGACGTATAGCACATGCACGTCGTGCACAACGGCTGCTTTAATCCCGTAAATGGACCGGGGCCGTCGCTTCCGCAAAGTGCAGTCTCGCAAATCAAGCTGAATCACTTTTATAGGGGATTCATTTTTTGCATCACAGGTGAAGACCCTTTGCAAATACAACTCATCTGCCCAGCCGTGTTGACAGAAGTCAATTGTTATTCGCTGCGGCCACAGCAGCAGCAGCAGCATCATCATCATCATGTCGTGCAGCCGCTGAAGGAAAGCTCGCTCTGGCTGGCATGTGCGTGCCATGCGTGGTGGAACATCTGTGCCGAGGCGGCCATGTCAGCAGAGAACAAGAACAGTCTGGACCGTTGCAGCCACTGGCTGATTCACAACACAACATCCTGCGTTCTTTACCAGGTACAGGGAGGAGTTCAGGTCCTACTGTTATTGAGTGTCCATCACCATAGCATGACAGAGTGGAGTGCCATTTGTGCTTTTGAATCATTTAGAGACCTGAATGCTGCTGAGCCTTTTCACCTCTTGTTAAACTGTATCACGCAGTCCAATTTGACAATGTGAAAACCAGCCCAAACCAAGACTATGACCAGTCGAACACTGGGAGTCCGTGTACTCTCTCCAAGCTGCAGCTAGTCAGCCGGCTCCCGATATGGCCTCCCGTGCGTCTTGTTTTATTTTAAGAAATAAGGGCAGCGCTTTACCCGAGCAGAGAGACTGCCGGCAATGTTGACACGGAGCTAGAGGAGGAGAATATTACTGTAGACATCATTAATCTATAAACAGAACAGTTTTATTCTGGTTATGTTGCTAAGGAGTTCCCATGGTTTTCACATTTGGGGCTATTGTTCGCTAATGTATAAAATGTTATTCCATTTATATAATTTGTATTCAAATAACAAAAAAAAAATCTTCAGCCCAACAACACATAGGCTCTTGCACACCATACCGTGCCTCCTTTCAAACAAGTCTTAGCAACTCTCATTGCAGCACAGCCATACCTGTAAAGGCTTGTCTACTATTGGCACAAACCTCCGTCCCATGTAAAAAGCACAACCTTGGGCCCACGCATCTTGGCTCCCTGAGTCATTCCAACATGGGATTAAGTGACGCAATACAAATATACTAAACCTTAGTTGGCAAATCCAGATTCTCTATGCACTTTAACAGGTATTGGAAGCAACTTTGCAGAAGCTGTAGTACTGACAAGATCATCCCAAGGTTTTATCAAACAAAGCTTAATCTAGGACTAGGGCTCTGCATTCAAGGAGACCTGAAGTAAAACTGAGACCCTGCAGCCTCAATATGTAGCGAGAGCCCATGTCCAAAACCCCTTTAACCTAGACAGTAGAACACCATGTTAGTTGGCCCTGGAAGAGCCCACATTCATGTGACCCTGGTTCGTATGTAACCTTGGGTCAACGTTTTCCCTCCAACCATGGGCCTGGCTGGGGGGATGCAGGGCCCCCTGCCCTGCGTGTCTTAGACCAGGTTTCCACTCCAAGTCAAATTCCCTGAATGTTCCTTGACTAACTCTGTAGTGTACAGGCCACCAGAACAATGTGCATGTAGAAATGAGAGACAGCGTGGCGACGATTAACTAACTGAGAATAATGTGATGATACTTCACGCACGTTTTACATGTTCTGCGTGTTGATTCAAATGAGTGGGTTGGTGTCAGGCTTCTGAGCAGGGCGACATCTAAAACATACAAGGCAGGGGGTCCCCTGAACCAGGGTTATGAGATGCTGACAGAGATGACATCATCTAATTGTATCTACTACAAACAGACAATTTGAATACACTGATGCTATTTTAAACACTGGTAATAAATACATAATAGATACCACACATCAAATTCAAAAAACTGAATCTTCAAATCAATAAAAAACTAACATTGGACTTGTGATGGGACCTGCACCCTTTTTAGAGCACCACGGTGGGCCAAGAGCTGGCCTCCCTTCCATACAAAAGGCTAACGGCTGGGTACAGCACCATGGACCCAGCCGACCAGAACCCTGCAATACACACGTCCTCAAATTACTAGAACTGTTTCTGTCCAATAAGTGCAGGAGCCACATGCTTTGTAAAGTAATTCATTCTGCCCCCCCCCTTCAATAGCACCGCATTACAATAGAATTTCCAGCACCATCTGACACAAAAGGTGGCGCACATTAAGCTCTACCTTTGATCCACTGGCCAAACAAGCTAATGTCACTAATGTCCACTGGGGGGCGACCTTTATGAAATGTTCAGAATGGGGAGTTATTGTTTTGTGAAAAAGGTGAAGCACTTTCCTTTCGCTTCCTTTTTCCGTTTGGGTTGACATTCCACCACCAGCTTCTAGACATGAATGGAGGAGGGTGCTATCATGGACCTAGCTGTGTTTTGGTACAGGCCCGTCACAGAGGGGTATACCGGCAGTGTACCATACATCAAAAGGCAGATACAGCCGCTACCTGGCCCACAGCACTGGGACCCAGTGCTGAAGCAGGAGGCCAGGAGATGAATGAATGAAAACAAAACAGGAGGACTAGCGAACACCATCTCTGCCCTGCTTGTAGTATCAGGAGCGGAGAATGAGCATTCGAGAGCCGTCCCCATGTATGGTATTGACTCACCATGCTGTCAGAGTGGGGCGCAGGCAGCCGCTCTGGGCTCTCCTCCAGCCTACCGGGCTACGCTGTGTCAGCAAATGCTCCTGCAAATAAAATACAGGTTTATAGTCAGGTGTGTGTGCATTGAACACTATTTCTCAAACCTCCTTAGGCAAAAATGTAGCCAAATTCAAGACCACAAGTAGTCAGATCAAATTATCCAGAAGAGCTCTCTAAAGGAATGTGCCTGTAGAAACCAGTAACAACATGTGTGGTATTTGGTATTTAGGCCTAATAGACAGGCACGGGACGACAGTGAGTATGTCCTCACAAGTAAGGTTAACCTCCGTCTATACACACACACAAACACAAACACACTCTAGTCTAGGTGAAGGTGTAATCTCCCAAAACACACCCTCTGCGGGTATACACAATAGCATACACAGTAGCACAGGCAACAGGGTTGTGGACAAATGGGGAAGAGGCAGCATGATTTATGGGGGGGGGGGGGGATGAAAACAAATACAGTAGCGCTCAGAATATGCCAAGATAACCAGGGGATTTGGAGAAGTAGAGTTGACTGAATTCCACAGTCTCAACACATGAAATAAATACATTAAAATGTACATTCTGTATTATACTTCATCAAAGTACCCCTTCCCCAATATCACCAATCAGTTTCTGCACCAGCTCACTATTGACGTTTATGACACACAATCTTCTAAAAGTGGGTGTAGGGGGATGAGTACAGAGCGGTGTTGGCCAAAGGAGAGCAGGGAAGGGGAAAAGGGGAAAGGAGGGGTGTGCATAGGAATGTGAAACACTCAGGAGCGGGAGTGAGTTTCAACCTACATGTACAATGTTTATAGTTTATTTGGCGTTACGCTGGTTTCCTACAACAATCAAATCTAGGAGTGTCCCTTTAACATTTGCTCTATTTCGGCTGAGATAACGTCAGATAAAGTCATTCAATAATGAGGAGCCTGGTTATTACGGCTGTATTTTGCTGAACAAGCACTGTGCAAGCTAAGATGAGATAGAAACTATATTGTTTCCTCTGGAGGAATTCAGAGAAATGTCAAGGGATCAAAAAGACCAATTGAGCACACTAATAAACCTATTGATAAAGAAAATGTGGTCTATTCAACTATTTGAGACCAATACTACACACAACTCATTGCAAGGTCCTGTGAAAAGGATATAAACAGCATGGTGAAACTATTGTACCAAAATAAACCTAGCTAGAAACGTTTATTACTTTCGCTTCTCACTTCTCTACAGCCTGCTTGTTTTCCTCCTGACACACCCCCCTTTGCACACAGCTCCACGAGAGCGAAAAAAACCTGATCACCCAAAACGGAGAAAAAGTGTGTATGTGTTGGTTTCATTTGATACCTAACCAAATGTACTGAATCTACTGGCCTACTTACCCAGCAAAGTGTTTTAGCGTAAACTGCTCTCCTCTTTCGAAAGTTGAACTGAATCAAGTTTACTTGCAATGTGGTAGTACTCCGTCTCCCAAACACACTAGTTAGCTACAAGTCATTATGTACGTGCCCTCACTCTCTCTCTCTCTCTCTCTCTCTCTCTCTCACACACACACTATTACACACGCCCACTTTCTGTTCCCGCCCACTTTCTGTTGCTTCCAGTCTTATAAAAGTGAAGAGAGTCACGCTACAGGCTATCTGAGCTACTCCAGCAGTACTGCTACCACCCTCCAGCCTGAGAGCTTCCAACTGAATTAACTGTATCCAAATAGAGTGGCTTTTGTTGCCAATCATTATTTTTACCATGAACACAAAACAAACCATCATCAAACATCTGCAGACAATGACAATAAATATATTCCAGATAATAACGTTTAAGTCAGTCATATAGTTTATAGTTGTATGTATTGATAAACATGATTCCTTTGATAAAACTGACTCCTGTGTAGGGCTGGTGTGATAACTGTTGATTATTTCTGTCATATGTAGTCTAATGTTTCCAGAACAAATGGTTCACCTTTGCAAACCTTGATATTATCATAAGGTATGATGTATATGTGCGACCCCCCTGTGCTCCGTGATGGATAGGATACTGAAAAGGTGACGAAACAATTATTTTAAATGGCTTTTTGACCGCTAGCACATTGACACCATTGACACAGAGTATCAGGCAAATAAGCACAATCATAACTACATCTGTTTAAACATTGTTCTGCTATCTAAAACTCTTCCTCATGTGCGTACAGGCACGGAAGTGATGACGGACCCTTATGAATTTGACTATTTTCAGCACTAACACAGAAAATGTATTGGGCCTACAGCAAGTCACAACAGCACAGTCATTTTTAAAACGTTTTCATTTTGTCTCCAGTGCAAGGGGTGGACAATATTGCCGTAAACGTTATCACACGTCACATGTAATTCTACAGCATGAAAATGCACGATAGTGTTAAATATGTCCCAACAATTGTCTGAATCACATCAAACATATCCAGTCAGTCGCTTTCGCTTTGACAAAATTACAAATCAACTTAAGAATGTGAAACAATCAAATGGAAGAGGATTTCATTTCAGAAAGCAGAAGTTGCAGACTGACAGGTGTGTAAAGTAGGCTTATCTGAGGCCTACTTTTTCTCATGTAAACACATTTCTGCATACGCAGAAGATTGTGGTCTGGATATAGGCTTAGGTTAGCAGCAGCACATATTGTAGTTACTTATAAACACAACCATATAAAATAGTCAAGGATTTTTGCACTCGTCCCCTATTTGATCCTATCAGTTTCATTTCATTGCTAAACATAGCACTCAATTCCAGTAATATGATGTTCTGTTGGGTCTACAACCTTTTTTCTGTGACTATACTTTCTTGTTGGGACAGACCATGGCAATCAATCAACGAGCAAGTGACCAAGTATTGGCAAAGTTACTGGACACAGAATAATAGCTCATTGTACTTTATTTGACAGCACGCGGTGCCCACGATGATGTGTTTTTAAGACGAAGAATTGACATAAAATCGATCTGGCTACTTCCATAAACGGCGAGACCCGTTAAATGTATTCTACTGTACGGTAACGTTCATGATTTATGTGGAGATCTGTCCAGTCACAGTGAATATACAAAAATATTCGGTACGTCAACTATTCCGAACAATATATCTGACATATTAAAATATTCTGGCTGACCCCATCACACAACAGGTGTAAAACGCATAAAACATTCCGGACGATACGATAGTGAAAGTGGGTGAGGCTTTGGCTGGTACTAATACTAGGAGGCGACTTGTTGGCTTTAAATGTTTGCGTGCGTGCGCGCGAACGTGCGTTGTTTGTGTGTTTCCCATAACGCTAGCATGCTCGCAGCTGGATAGCTAACTACATTACAAGAGGTTGGTTTATAAAATATGCCAATATGCAAATGAAAAAGTCGTAATAACATGAGGTTCAGATGCTCTATAAAAGCCCGGAAACGTGGGACCATGTTATACTGAAAAGTAAGCATAAGAAGTTGCTTAATTTTACAAATGAAATTGAGTTACTCACTCAGAAAGAATCAGCTGATACAACGGTGACTCAGTAGACTACAAAACTTCCGCATACCAGTGTGATGACATATTCACCAGCCAATGGCGAGAAGTTAATTCTGGCTATTGGACCAATTGGGCTACAGGAATTGGAAGAACCAATTGAAGTTTACAACATGTACCCGCTATAGCTGTCTGATACGCACACGCCCACATAGAAACCAATCAAATGAAAACATATTTGAAAGGGGTTTGTAAATACACCAATAGAAAATCACAGCGCGGCACAAATTGGGTACATTCAGTGGACCGAACGTTTGTTATGCTCATTTAACTTTTTGACTAAACGACAGGGTTCGTTCCTCGAAAACGTTTGCAACGTTCCTGAAATACTTTCAAACACGTTTGCTAATCTATCTGATTAAATGGGCGTGGCACATGTTGCTAAATGTCATATTCGTAAAGTGAAGTCTCTATTTGGGAGTGTTTCATAATTCTGTGCCATCATCACGAGTCATACCAGTTTAATATCAAATGACAGATGTCGCGTTCATTGTCATTTTATATAATCTGAAATGCATACGCACGGACATTTAATGCTTGATACATGTAGGCTAATAGCCATCGCCTGCCTACCTGCCTTTTATGTGAAATATAGCCAAAATAAACGCTTATATTAACATTAAACATAACACGTTGACGTGTAAGATACAGTTATCTATGGCAGGTCCTATTTACGTTTACTGGCCTTGCATATGACTGTCGCCTACTATACTTTGTAGGCTACAGGCTGTGTGCACGACCTCAAATGCTCTGAGATAGCAATCAGCGTTGGCAATCATAAAACCTTTCCCCTCACTGTCGGGTGTGCTGCAATGCAGTGACGTTTTTGCGCTGAACACAAATCTCTACGTGAAAGATGAAATTAATAGCAATTGAAAAAGCAAACATAATAAATAATGCACCAACCATTTTTTTATTTAAAAAAAAAAAATTCTTTTTTAAAATTTGTTTATTTCTGTATGTTTTCAATTATATTGCTGCACTTTATTTTTCTAGATCTTAGACAACAAGTCTGTAGCTCCATCTAGGGGCAAATAAGGATAAATTGCAGTAGCCTATAAGTTTGACGTTACAAATTCACAAAAAATATATCGAAATAGCATATAGCCTAAAGCAGCTTATAAGACTTCTGTTCCATTTCAAGAGTTGTCCATCGACTTTCAAGCAAGCATCCAAGAACTTTAACTATATCTATATGTATCTTACCTGGCTGCTGATAACTATTAATTATTATGTTTAGTTATCTATAACTTTGATGATGCCAAACAAAAATAAGTAGTATCAATAATTAGGTGGGGTGGCCAAACTTGGCAAACATTGAAAGAATTGGAACAGTGCGGTTGAACGCTCAAATTAAACAAGCAACAGAGGTGGACTGGTGGGCGTTGACCACACTGACCAATCACAATAGCCTCTCAGAGTAGTACATATCTGTCGACCATCTAGTTTGCCTGGGATTTTAATCTTATTCTAAATTTATTGCTGTCTGTCTACAATCACATTATGGTAAGGGGCTTACTGTGTTACTTAATTATGATGTTTGGGTCATATGGGAGTGCTTTAACTATTACAGTAGCATATAGATGGTCAATTAATAGGAATGCTAAAACTGTAAAACTAATTAAATAATAGGTTACAACCTCTTGTTACATCTGTTTCTTTTTAGACATCATACACGGATAAAGGGCCAAAGGTAAGCCATAAGCTAAAGTGCACATGAAGATCAGTTTGGCAGCAGAATAATTGTACATATTTTTTGTAAAATTATTAATTGTTTGTCTCCTGTTTGAAATAGATAATACTAAAGCTAATTGAATGCTGTATAGTAGCCTATTCCAATATTCTGTCAAGGTTGTTGCAGGAATTTCTTACAGTCGTCATATAAACTTAATGGAAATTGGAAGTTTTGTAGAAAAAAATGATTAAGGCGCTCCTATCTAGAGCGCAACATGTAGGCATGTATGCTGTATTTTTATGCCTTATAGTGACTTTCAACACTTTTTGAATGCTGAATAATACATTTAATCATTTCATCTTTTTAGCCTGTAAGGGGAAAGTTTGTCAGGTTTCATCACCTGACCTTTTGGGTTGGCAATGCCAAACAGGTCAGTTACAACTGTGGTCTGTAATGAATGTTAATATATTGGCACTAGTAGCAGAAATACACCTTGATCCCATTGAACTATATAAATAACGCTTGACCCTAATGGATAACCGGTCAAGACAATGGATTGATGGTAGCAGTAATATTGTGATTTTCATTTTTAATTTGATATTTTAAATAAAGTTGGTAATACCTACATATAATGCAATTAGGTCATTATTAAGATTAAACTCTAGATTTGAAAACATTAAAGATATTTTTTGATGATACTGTTCCTTGTTAACATTAATTTAATTAATACTTAATACATTCAGAAAATTGACTTTGGTTCATGGTAATTGCAGATTACAACAGCAGGTAAAATATTGACAGATAGGCTTGAGCAATCTTGCTAAGTTAATATTTTTGTAGGCATGCCTGCTTTTGAATATTGATCTTTATAAATAACTTTATAACAACATATATCATTAAACAGAATACATTAAATCCACAGGCAGCTGCTTATTACTGTGACAAGATGGGTTTTGAGCCTTTGGCATATAAGGGTTTGGAGACCGGCAGCCGTGAAGTGGTTTCCCATGTAGTTAAACAGGACAAGGTATGAAAATGACAATATTGGAATATATCAGAGCACTGACAAATACAGTCGTTATAAAACATATTGACGCCATGCATAATAATGTAGCCTAATAAAAACTGTTTCAAAGTCTTGAAATCATGAACCCTTTCCCCCAAATCACATTGTGAGCACTAGAGGGGGCACACACTGCAGTTTAAGACCACAGGACAAACTGAATGTACAATGCAATGTTCTGTCTTAAACAACTTCTGTCAAAAACCAGAAACAATGTTTCTCAATTCACAGATATTATTTGCATTTGAGTCTGCCCTGAATCCAGGAAATAAAGGTAATGTTGATTGTGAATCATTAGAAATAGCCTCCTAGAAGTACATATTTTCTTGTGAAGAAAACTATAATGTTATTTTATTTTCAGAGTTCGGGGGGCACTTGATGAAACATGGGGATGGTGTCAAAGATATTGCTTTCCAAGTAGAGGACTGTGACTTCTTGATAAAGGTAGCCTTGAGGAATTATTCATACATGAATTTAAAGATGATTAGATCTGTTTATAATGTGTACACATAATTGTCTGCCAATTGCCTGCTTGAATGGAAGTGTGTTTGCTGGAAACCACGTGAAGTTTATATTTGAATGTGCTAGTCGCATGCAAGTTGGAAACGTGTGCAGGAAGATGTTGAAGGGCTGTCAAGAGTATCAGTATATACCTTGGGAAAATACTCAGTAGCCTATATACTATATATAAGATGATCCCCACCACCAATGTATTGACAGACAGCAATGACACAAGGGGCTGTGATTGTTAAAGAGCCTTGGGTGGAAGAGGACAGCCACGGCCAGGTCAAATACGCTGTCATTCAAACGGTTAGTGTGGAGGGAGTGTTCACATTATATAATCATGATCATGATACAATAATAATAATAATGATTATATTACATGATAAAGTATACAGTATAAAGACAAAATGCATGCATTTGGTCCCCAGTATGGAGATACAACACATACGCTTATTGAGTATCTAGGACCCTACAAGGGCCTGTTTCTACCGGGCTACAAGGAACCACTGTTCAAGGATCCCCTTCTGCCCACCCTGTGAGTCTCTTTGGCATATTATACATATATTTATATTAATACAACTTAAGTAAGCACCGGACAATAATCCCCCCCATCCTTGCAGTCCGCCAGGAGGCTTAAACTTCATCGATCACATTGTGGGAAACCAGCCAGACGATCAGATGGAGCCAACAACAGACTGGTGAGGCTCAGAGCACGTACGCAACAGGGAAAAGTACGCAAAAGGGGGCAAGTAAACAACCCTCCACTGTTAAGTCCACTGCTGCAGGCTAAAATCCAAAGGCTGTATGTTCATAAGAAGGTACCAATGATCTATGTGGGTCTTGTTTTTGCTAATTACATTTCAGGATTTGTTTCAGGTTCTTACATTTCAGTTAAATGAAGTGAAAATATAACCCTTGTAGAGAAACTAGTGTTAAAAATTATTTAAATGTTTCTTTTCTTTTTGGAGCTCAAGTCACATCCCTCTCCTTGACTCCCCCTATAAAGCAATCATACTCACACTTTAGCGACACTCTCCCCTAGAAACACATGTTCTGAAATACAGTATGAGCATTGAAATGGGGAGGACCATCTGTGGTGCTGTGTTGTTACCCTAAACACAATCAAGGAGTGTACCTTTAATCTGTTTGCGATTGCTATTTCCAGGTATCAGAAGTGCTTGATGTTTCACCGCTTCTGGTCAATAGATGACAAGCAGATCCATACACAGTATAGTTCCCTTAGGTCCATAGTAGTCACTAACTATGAAGAGACCATTAAAATGCCCATTAATGAACCTGCACATGGGAAAAAGAAGTCTCAAATCCAGGTTTGACTCTTTCCTATATTGCCACACTTGACTCCATTATTAGCCACTGCTGACAGTGATGTTTGAATGTCTTTCCTGTCTGCAGGAATATGTGGACTACAATGGGGGTGCGGGTGTTCAGCACATTGCCCTCAACACATCAAACATCATCCAAGCTGTGAGTCCCCCCGCCCCCAAATGTCCGCCTATAGGGAATACAAGTTAATCAACACACTTCACCGAAACACATCTTCACACAGCTTAACACATCCTTAACTTGGCAAGTATAGACAAGTTGGAGATCCCGCGTCTGTATTTCTTATAACAGATTATGAACATGCGTGCCCGGGGGACAGAGTTCCTCTCAGCCCCTGATACGTATTATGACAGCCTGCGGGAGAAACTAAAGACTGCCAAGATCAAGGTGAAGGAAGACCTCAACCGTTTACAGGTAATGACACATATCCCAACACCACGCAACACCGCTGGGCATTCATTCCGCGATGTCCTTTCTGGATCTACCATAAATGTTTATTTGCTCTTTCTAAAAGGAACTGAAAATCTTAGTGGATTTTGACGACAAAGGTTACCTCCTCCAAATCTTCACCAAACCTGTTCAGGACAGACCAACGCTTTTCTTGGAGGTTATACAGAGGAACAATCATTTTGTAAGTACCAAAAGTGTTTCTGGCAAGCCATAATACTAATTTATGAATATGTTAATTTATAATGCATTACAGTATAAATGAACACATGTAAATGTCTAGTCTGCCGCTCATTAATACGGTCATATACATGCTTTCCTTATCCCCAATAAACAAAGCAAAAATGGGATGTCTTAACACCTGTTCACAGCTCCCCCACACAGACAACACCAAAGTAGCCAACTTGTAAAGGCCTAGTAAATCTTTCACAGATGCAGATTAAAAGGCTCGCTGCTATACAACAAGGGGTTCTTTGGATTGGGTTGCACCCCATGGCACTTTGTTTCCCAACACTTAGCCCCCCACACTACTTGTCTGGACAGGCAGTGTCTGTCATGCCCCAGCATTTCACTGCAGTCTAGTTATGTGGATACAATGTCTGAAAGTGAGTGCATGTGAACCACACCAAAGAAGCCCTAAAAGAAACCACCAACACACTTGATCTTTTCATTATCTATGAAAATATTTACATGAATATTATTTAGGAGCTTCTCTTTCACATGACGTATTAACACAAACCCTTGTGCGAATACTTAAATAATGGAGTCTTTGAGAAACACCCGAGCCACAAGGAATGATACAGAAGATGGCAGATCTTTGGGGTAATTAGCCATCTGTGTCTGTCTATTCTTTCTCCAGGGCTTTGGGGCAGGAAACTTTAAGTCTCTATTTGAGGCTATCGAGAAGGACCAGGATGCCCGGGGGAACCTCACAGCACTGACACCAGAAGGACAGTCGAAAACCATTAACTGATGCACTTAACAGCTTTAGAAAGCAGCACGTCTTAATAAAACACTAAACTGGCAGCATTTAATGTTATTTAAAGTGTGCATTTTGGTAGCATGGGACACAATATGTTAATATCTGATCATGTACATTTTAACTGCATCGTTATCAATCACAAAAAGGCAGTGCGATACAATGTAGCTGCAACGTGAACTCGTTTAGACAAAATAATTAGCGCTGAGATTATTTAAAAATAATTTATTTGCATATAATTGGAATGAAACCAGGTTGGTACAATTGTGATGGCATTTGTTAGTTTCATATATATATATATATTCTATACAGAAACCATTGTTTCAAACCTGGACAAAATGGATAAATATATTAGTAAATAAATATATTAGTGACGGGTCACCATATTGAAATGTTCTATCATATATAAAATACAACACTATTTCATTTTTGCTCATCTTTCTCTCTTTGTACACACTGTATCCAAAATATACTGACAGGAAGGATTGTACTTTCTAAGAAAGGCAGTTTCAGCTCATCGTTCCTGCCTCCCCCGCAAAAAAAACCCAAAACAAACAAACAAACAAACAAAAACAGACATTTACGGGATAAAATAGGTGTCAATGTTCCATGACAAGAAATTGCTATAAATGCTATTTTCATGTGCATATGTTGTGGGTTTGTTAAGATTTCATGCATTTTTTTCTTGTTTCAAATTTTGAAGCCAAAGTGCTTTTAATTCAGTCATTTTCAGCTCAGTCTAAGGAGACCATTGGGCACAATAAATAAGAGACAATCAAAACCTTGATATTTTAGGTGGAGGACTGCTTTGAGACATTCAAAATGAGGTATAAGCATGAGGGACTATAGCGCATTTCTGTTCAATAATTTCAATTATAAACCCAACAGGCTCTATCTCGTCAGCTATTACACTTAATGAGTTAGCAATTCAAGAAAATAAGTGGAGGAGAAATTTAAGGGACAACTAACGTCATTTTGTAAATTCACTAGTTCCACACTTTGCTTCTTTGGTAAATTATTTAGTGTGTTGGGGAGGTTATTGAATTTAGATTATGCACAGTACTACACTTCACTAAGAAGTGAGATGTGACTGAAAAAGGCACATTCGATATACATGTAGATGGCATACGTAGTAACAATACGTATTACAAGAATAGCTTCTGCACATACATCTCTTGTATGCTTTACTAAGTGCTACCAGCTCCATTACAATACCCAAGAGCTCTTTGTCTGCCGTTTGTGTTAAGCTAAACTCTATCTGCAGGTTGCCTGCTAAAAAAAAAAAAAAAGAAGAAAAAAGTCTCTCTTTCACATTTTCACTGAGCCTTTAAGGGAAAGTCCACCTCAACTGTTGGTTGTTGCCTTGTCTTTAACCTCATATTGTTCCCTTAAGAGTTTGGGAGTATAATGGAGAAAGGCTGTTATCTTCGACATCATGATTTAGTTGACATCAAACACGAGGCCGTCTTTGTGGATACTGCATTGCGATAGTGATTTTCCTGGAATTTGGCCTAATGTTCTGTTTAAGAATGGCTAACATTGCCAATTCTTTTTATTGGGAGCACAGGGAAATGTTGGCCACTAGGATTCAATTATAATATAGTTTTCTGCTTAATGATGTCTCTTCCTTCAGGCTGAATGCATTTCCTATGACAGACATTTTCACCAGAACCAATATTATTAGCCAAAACTACGACTCACCCACCCCCACATTTTCCAGTGTTTTGATTCGTGTCCTTTTCTCAGGTTATGCCCATTAAAAAAAAAAGTCCAGGGATTGCATTTACTACAGATCAAGCGTCAACCTGGTACTGCCAAGTTTGTTACGTACACATTTAGTAGATGCTTGCTGTGAAATCCAACTAGCATGGCTTGACTCCACTTACATTATTCCATAGTGTATATTATGCTATATATCCTAGGAAGGCGACACTCCAGAATACAGCTGTAGAGCTTTACGTGCTGGAAGACTATAGGTAGGTAAATTGTGTGACAGGACATGAATACAAGTAAGAAAAAGAGAAACAGAGCACATGCTTAGCATCCTTTCTAAGACCCTTGCTGTGGTCGAACATATGGAGTAACCATTAGCAAGACAAATACATTAAAAGTGAAACAGCTTGTGATGTTGACGTCATTCAGTCCAACAGTTCCATTTTTGAAGATAAAAATAAACGTACAGGCAAAAAACTAAAATATAAAATGTGTTATGAAAACAGCTGCCATTATTGAAATAATGAATACAAGGCCCATGATAGGGCTGCAACTTCTCTGTTCACTATCTGAAGGGCTGAAGAAACAACCATCTTCTCCGCTCGTTGAGCTCACAGGAGCTACATGATTATGGTGTTTCTATATCTATTTAAGTCACTACAGCAGTACCGTTAGGGGCCCAATGACTGGGGCCATATTTAGGAATCTGAGCTGAGGTAGGCTAGAGAGAAAATCTTCTCGGCTGAGAATAAAACCCAGCAAAGAGAGAAAAATCAAGCAAGCAAAAAAGTACCTCTACGATAAATCAAGTTATTTTTGTCAATGAGTGAGCAATGGGGAGACGGACCGACTTCATGGAGGCTCAGGCCCTACGCAATAATAATTAGTTAGCCATTACTAAGGAGCATGGGGACATTCAGTACCATGTTGGTGACTGATATTCTTCCTATAATTACATAAAATAGGGGAAAAACTAATTATAAAAATGTAGTCTGGCACTTTATCCATAACAACAGTAAAATTCGAAAATGTCATGATTATATATGGGTGCATAGATATTTATTTTGCTTCTGTTCTGATATTTGTGTTGATTGATTCTCAAAAACAATGATTTGTAAAGGGGAAACTGGTGAACTCCGGAATTATTTAGAAGAGAAATGCCTAATGACAGGCTTGTCCATTCTGGCTCTAGTGCAGCAGCGCAACATTGTGGATACAAGTTGTCACACACCAGACTCTTCTTCTGATCCTGTGGAAAGAAAAAACAAATCTATAAATACTACAGTAATCATTTTGAACATTAAAAATGCATATAAAACATAGCGTTTCAAAATGACTGAGTCAAATTCGAAGCAGTATATTTCACGATGGCAACAAGTTACAAATGGTGTAATGAGTTATGACGTTTCATGAAATTAACTACCTCTCTCAAGTGGAAAGAGTTTCATTAATTGGATTTGATCATTTTGAAACTAATGTGAAACACAAAATATATTTACAAATAATATATTTTTGATAGATCAATCTTTTGGCAATGTAAAATCGAATTCAAACCCCACACTGACCCCACAACAGAAAGCGTAACGGAGCAGAGCGTAATAGTGACTGGCCACTTTTTTGTGGGTTCTGGTGCCGGAAGTAAATTTATTTTCTCCATTGGTTCCTTATTTAAAGAGTTTTAAGCCTGGACATTTATTTAAAGAGTTTTAAGCCTGGAACCAAACCATCCAGCTACGAGTGATCGTCACCAATAACAATTTGTTTCGGAGAAAAAAATATTCACACATCCCATAACCCATTTCGAATCCCAGAACATGCATTTTCTTCCTTGGCTCTTCTGAAATAGTTATCATATTGCATGTATTATACCATTATAATAGTTTAATACAATAGTTTTAATATTAATTATACTTGTAATATAAACAATCATAATTTTCTGCGCTAGCAATACTCATTAGCCAACACGACTTGATGCAGGGCTTAAAACATTTCCATGGTAACAGAGTTCTTCTCATAGTCTCCGAAGCGCCAAATAAAGCTTGTGAGATCAGGATGGTATCCCGATGGTATCCACCAATCAGAGATGGTTACACTCTGGATTGTGGATATTGTAGCAGTTATCGGTGACATTGCAAATAAATCGTGTTCTTAAAACAAGGTTGATATCATAAGGACTTCTACTGGAGCACATACCATTGATTCACAACCTCAAAGTGTGTGGCTGGGTTCCAAGCTTAAAGAACAGTAAAATGAAGCCGCACACTCTGGAGCTCAGATGCATCAAGTTTCATAAACTAAACACCGACGTTTCATCTTCCTCTGGGTTCCAAGCTTAAAACTATTTATTTAATGATTTTCCCAAAAGTCAATGGAGAAAATGAATTGGAAATGTACTTCTAGAACCTCTATTACCCTCTATATACCCCAGCATGTCTCTGAAGAGGCCAAGGCAGCGAGACACCCACCCTGATTGTGGTGCAGTGTTTGGCAGTATAGACACACGTCTGTGCTGTGACTAACGGAGGGGGGGCCGTGGTGGACCCTGCAGGGTGGGGAGGGCCTGTCCCCGGAGGCCCCCGGAGGCCCCAGAAGCTGGGGCTCCGAGTGGGCCTGCTGTACCCGCTTGTGCCACACCACGTGGGCGCCCCCGCAACAGGGCCAGTCCTCCATGCCCCCGGAGTCCAGGATGAGGGGCACGGGCAGCAGGGTGGGCGGCAGGTCCACCGGGGGGCAGCAGTAGCCCGCGCCCTGGCCGTAGTGGACATGGATGCCACAGTCGTCCTGGAGCTCCAGGCTCTGGTGGAAGCGCGCCGAGGGGGCGTCCAGCACACAGAGCCCGCTCCGACCGCGAGGGTGTCCGTGCGGCGGGCGGCAGCAGGAGGGCTGCTGCTGGAGGGGCGGGGGTACCGGCGTGGTATCGCGGTCCGGACCCTCCGCGCCGCCAGGGCTGGGCCTGTCTACAAGGTCCGACGCAGGGCACTGGCAGGGACTCTGCTTGAGCGGGCGTGCGGGGGTGGGGTCCAGGTCCGTGGCTAGAGCCGCCACCGCCCCCTGCTCCTCGTCGGGGCCCCTGCCAGGCCCCTGGCTGTGCTCGCCCTCCTCAAAGTGGTGGTGTCTGTGGCTGTGGTAGTGGATGTGGCTGAACACAGTCTGCGGAGGCTCCTCGGGGCAGCCCGCCTTGTTCACCACCGAGTCCAGGGAGCGAGGGCGTGCCTGGGCCTGGGCCTGGGCCTGGGCCCCGGCCTCCAGGCTGTTCCTGCGAGGGCCGCGGCCAGGGCCGTAGTAGCCGAACGGGTCGTAGTCACTGCTCAGCGAGCTGCGGAAGGTGGACCAGCTGCCGTACACACCCTGCAGCGACACGTCGGTGCAGTTGAGCACCGAGTCGCTGGACGAGCTGTTGCACGGCCCCGAGCTGGAGTCGCTGGCCGGCCAGTCCGCCTGGTAGCCGCTGCGCTCCGTGCGGTAGCTGCCCCCCGAGCAGCTGCCCTCGGCCGCCCTGGGGGCGGGGGAGGAGACTGGGTGGTGACCGTGGGGGAGCCTGGAGACGGCGGCGGCCCGCTGGGCGGGGCACGAGGACCGGTAGTTGTGGCAGGAGCGGCGCGGGGGGGCGTAGTGGTGCGCCGGGGACCGGCAGTGGCTGCCCCCAATCCTCTGGGACCTCCCGGGGCCCTCGGAGGGAAGGTGGTAGCCGCCGGTGCAGCCGCCCACGGCCCGGCGCGGGAGGAAGTGTAGCATTTGAGCGTCCGCGGGGGAAACGTCTCTGTACAGGCCCAGGGAGGGGTAGGTCCCCGAGGGGCCGTGCGGGTACTGGGGCCTCATGGAGAAGGGCACGGCGTGCTGGGGGAAGGGCCGGTGGCTCCGGTAGGGCAGCGGGTGCAGGAAGCCCTGGCCGTGCTCTGGCGCCGGGTGCAGGCGGTGCCGCGGAGGCTGCCGCTCCGCGCCTGCAAGTACGAAACAAATACATCTTTTATTTGTATCTTGTATGTGTAATATGTATGCTGCTGTTGTAGTCTATTATTACTGTGTATCCTTTGTATTTGTAATGGAATATTATTAAAGTGTGTCGTTTGAGCTGTAAACTAAATAACAGGTCTGAACTGTGAAGAAACACATCAATGCTGGGGTTAATATTGACAAAGGTCCTGGGTTTAAAATGGCCCAAGGTGCTTGCTGGCTTCTGAGAGTACTTTCCGTCTGCTCCTGCGTCATCAAAATCAATTGACGTTAATGTTAATCCCTCTCAGCCCCTGCCGTCCCCTCGCTCAGCTTGACTACGTTTTAGCATTTTTAAAAGTGTGTAATCAGACTCAGAGTTGAAGTGCTAAAGTGAAGTTACACTTTTAGTTTGCCTTATGATTTCTAGTGATTTCTATGACCTCTCGCTGCAGATAAAAAAGATTAAATCACTAGAAAAAGTTGATAGAGCGTCAGGTTTCAGTCCAGCAGCGATGAGTCAACCAGCGACCTGGCGATTTCTGTTGATAGGCAGTCGCTCACATACGCAGTGAAGTGAAAATCACAGCGGTGTAGTTTTAGCTGAAGAACATTGGGATAAAATGTCATTCTAACCCATGATGTTGTGCATGCATAGTGGACAGGTGCGGTGTTGCAGCAGCCAAGGATCCACACAGTCCTTATGGAACTCATGGGCGCAGGAGATGATCCTTACGTCCTGAAGAGAAACGCACACAAAGCAAATGAGGTTGAACAAGTTGCAAACAGTGAAATCTTAATTAGATGAACAATCTTCAATTGAGGCATCAAATGCTTCTGACAAGATATTTATTTCTTTTTTGTTAGAGCATTTCACATGTTTAAAGTATTTTTGATCACCATTTTGAAACACGCTCGACCTCAAC
>JAODLL010000006.1:2772804-2787254 GCA_026546735.1 Forbesichthys agassizii | reverse complement strand
ATGTTTTAAGATACATTCTTTATAATTAAACAGGAGATCATGTTGTTCTTGTCTCACAGATAGAGGGGCCCAACCCACATGTTAGTATAGAATAGAGTTTTTAGTTTTGTAATTACCCCCCCCTGTTGCTACTATACACATCTCCCACCCTGTTGAGAACCATGTGCTTCAACAGGGTAGATTTGATAGAAGAAACCTCAGAATTGACATTTATTTTTATATACTTTCTTGCATCTGTTAGCAGATGACTATATCCTGCCCGTCATGAGAAACCAATCATGTTTAATGTTATGACTACATCTAGTGGACTTTTAAAGTTGATTTTCTCTTCAAATCTGCATGTTGCATCACTATTCAATGCATTGCACAATGCCACAGGTCTTCAGATAACAGGAAGGAAGTATATAGGCTGTATTGTCTGAAAGACTAGATAGTCTTGTCAATCTTCTCTCATATCTGTTATATATAACAATGTTTTTTTATTAAACCTCTTTTTTTAATCCAGTACATTATGAACATGTGTTTTTGTGATTTGTACATTTAATTGTGTCATTGCGGACCATTTCCTTAATTAAAAAAAATCTTTAAATAAAAAAAAAAAAATCTATCCATATTTAATCCTCCAATATAACAAAACATAACTATAACAACAGAGCCTAAGTGGTTGTTCAAGAGCACCACTCAGGTGGTGTTCTTGACCCTATTAATAGTATAGTAACCCTAGTAATAGTATCTTTAATTTCATTAAAAGGGGACATACTGTTTGAACATGCAACTGAACTGAACTGTTTGGAGTTTTTTTATATCTTTCTGAATTCTGGACAATGATGCTGTCTGTTGGAGTGAAACTTATATACCACACAGCAGAGAGAGTGTTTTCAGATTCTGAGGGAAATGAAACCTTAGGCCTGTCAACTGTGAAAAATCTTAAATAAAACAGATATGCTAATCAGTTGGTAGGAAACCTCTATTGTATTACTCTCGCAGGAGACAGTTTTAAAGCCTTTAAAAACGTTATTATGACCAAGTTTGAATTTGTTCTAAATGCATGTTTTTCTTAGGGCTGTCAGGTGTGATTCAAATTGTGATTAATAGCATGCTTTATGCAAATTGTATTTATTTTATTTTCAAAATATTTGCATAAAGATGGCATATCTTGTTATGAAAATATAACACTTGGGGAAAAAACATTTATGTTAAATTTAGAAAGAGGTAAAAATGTGCAATATATTAATCATAATTAATTACATAAAGCGTGCAATTTACATTATTGCTGACAGACCAAATTTCTTTCCCCCCTTCTAACAGATTTCAGGTAATCTGAACAGAGATTCAATGTAATACAGAGACATGTGGCGATATGCATGTAAACCCTCCCATAGATGGACGGATATGTATATCCATACATGTTACAACTGTACAAAGCATATTTCCTATTCATAACCTTGCCTGATGTCTTCATACTCTGTTTACTTAAACATGTATGGCTAACTCTACTCTACAACATCTCACTGCTCAACTAAACAAATGTCTTGCTGTTTTGTAGCTAAGTAAAATAATCTGTCTGGTCTTTACGCCATCTTTGAAACACCACTGGCGCAAAAAAAAAAGAACAACCATGTTATTTTTCACTTGGTTCAAATTAATAAACCAACGGGTACATATTCAAGTCTAATTTATATTTGATCTTGCAGCGTTACTCAGTTTTCAAATCATGCCATTTTTTTCTAATGTTATCAAATTTGCACCTGCACACAGGAATTAAAAAAATTTTTTTTTTTTTAACAAGGTACTTCCTGAACAACTACTATATCAAAGAGACCATCTCACCGCAGGAAGCTTTCCTGTCTTGTAAGCATCTGAATAGCTGTGACATTTGCAATGTGCCTAATTGGAAACTCAGCAACCACAATTCTAAACATTTTTAATAAACTGAATTAGATTCAATATGGAATTATTAAAAAGTTAACACATGCATGAATGAAGACCACACAATTGTCATGGTCAATGCATTTTGTCCTCCTGTCTGTTATGTACAGCCTTGTTACCCAACCTTGTCTTGCCAATGCAACTGTATAAGTCTGTCAATATACTCTTATCAATGCACCACACCGGCATTACAACCATACAATGATTATAATAGCTCTTACTGGACAACTGCTATCTGTGCTCTCTATACCATATACGACTCATAATCACCTACAGCAAACCTTCTGGGTCTGAACTTAAGTGAGCCATCCCACAGCTATTGCAATGATAAATATGAAAATGTTGAAGTGTAGATGTATACAGCATATCCCCTTAAATGTGGAGCATTTGGTTGACTTTCCATAAAATAGTTTTCAAAGTGGGGGTCAGGCCAGGTCATGGGTTGCAAAACGCTTTTCGGTGGTTCCTTGGCCTACCTTAATGAAATAATGTTAAAATAAAATAAAATTTGAAAGCACGTTTCATCGTCATACATTTTACAACGTTGCTTACGGGCTGTGGGAACCCCTTGCTCGGAGGGGCCATGTCTTAAAAGGTGCAAGAGCACCGAGCGCTAAACGCTAGCCTCCTCAGGCCCAGTGGGTGTGCAGTCTGCAGGCTTGAAAGGAGGAGGCGGAAGGCGAGAAGGAGAGCAACTATGACTGTTAGACCTCTTCCTGTGGTTGCACCACGTGTTTCCGGAGGCTTCAAAAGCCCACAGCAGCTTCTTCTTCATCCACTTCTTGAAGAGACACAAGACACCTGCTAGAGCCACGGATGAACACTGCAGCGGTCAGTAATAGACGTTCACGGAATAGATATTGGGTGAATTGTTAAGACATTTACTTTACTTTGTTGACATGTTGGATATTAGTGTGTATTGAATGCAGAAAAAAAACATGGGCTTTCTAGTCACTGTGCTGTCGATTTAAATGCTCAGCTCAGCGAAATGTATGCATGATTGTATTTTCTTTTTTATTGCAACGTATTAATGTATTGAAATATATAAAGACTTCAATTTGGTTGTAGAAGACTTAATAGTCATAGACAAAATATTATTTACTTATTACTTAATACTTATTTTGTCCATCAGTGGACACATGTCCAAGCTGCTAAAATATATTTCAAATTCAACAGGATGTTTGAAATTACATTTTGTTTTTATTGTACATGATGGTTTAATGTACAAAATAAACTGTTACTTGTACAGAAAAAGCTTACTCATGGATTCCAATATGGCTTCCATAAGATAGTGCCACTACAGCCAAACCGAAGTTTTCGCCTACAAACGCAGCAGAGGCTCAGTTGAAGGCAGGAGGGCGGAATATATGGGCTGATTTACAGTACAGCTGCACTGTCAAACTGTTGTTCACTGCTAAACTAGTCCTTGAATAAATTACCTTGTATGCAAATCTGAGAGGAATCAGGAACTGCACATTTTCTGGTGTTAACAGAAGCAGCCAATGTGTGTGTGTGTAGGCCTCAGTTCAGTTGTAAAGTTTCAGTTTGTGCCTGGGTGCGGTTGCCGACTGCAGCGGCGTGACAGAGGTATCTGTATCGGGGGCAGGGGCCGGGAGAAGACGGACGAGGACTGCGTGATGTACAGTGCAGTCATCCATAAAGTAGAAAGCACTACTAAACTCCTCGCCAAAGTGTAGTGTTTCCTACTTTATGGATGAGTGTACTGTGGGCTACGGGGAGAGACGGACGGCGGCGCTCAGGACACAGGAGAAAGAGGAAGTAGCTTTGTCTCACGTAGCTGTGTGCCTCCCAGTGTGTCTTCATTCTTGGTTCACATGGGCTGTGCACGGCTGTTTGTCAAAGCAACTGTCTCTGTTTAAATGTCAATGTGGTGTTTGAAGTTACACTGTTTGTGCATGTTTACTGTAGAGCTAAAATGTTTGTGAAACTGATATTCAATAAAGTGCAAAAGAAATATACCTTGTCCGGAGACTCCAGTTCTGCCTTTTGTTGCTCATGAGCATAGAGGATATTGGTGAATACTTCACCTTTCAACAATACAAATGCATTACATACTAGGCATTTTCTGTGAAAATAAACATACTTTATTCCTGTAAAAAATCCATATTCAAAGAAGTCGTCACAATTTCAAGTCAATATTGCCTCCATGCACCACTACTTACTGAACCTCAACCAACACTGCCTGGACATGCAAAAAGATAACCCATTATTAGCAAAGCCTATTTACAGATGAGCTTTCAAAAAGGGTAATAAAAACATGTGTATAAAAAGGTACTGTAAATCTTACAGTTGTTTGAAAAAATGAATGCAGATCAGGAGAGACAAAAAAAAAATGTTGCCCTTGCTGTATGAAAATATACCACATGGACAAAAGTCCCGACACTGAACTCTTCTTATGTACAAACAAAGATATTACAGTATGCTTTCCATCATATCAACAATCTTCACACTACTCAAATATTGCAAACAAACCCATCTAGAAAAAACAACAACACAAGAATATAAATAAGGCCGAACATGGGTACAGTATAACATTTTACGCATGCAGTAAATAAACAACATGTAAACGACATATTAAGACTAAACACGGTCTTGTAAGGCTAAAAGAAATACCAGCTGAACTACAATGCTACGTTTGTGCCTACTACTGGGAGCCATTATTTCATCAGAGCAGGAGGGAGACACAATAGCTACTGTAGGGGAATATTGCAAAAGGCTGTCAAATAACTATATTGTTAACACATTCACTGCACATTTCGTCAGCGTTTGAGCATCCCCTCCCCCTCCTTAAAAACACAACATACATAAAACCAAGCAGCACATTCACACCTCAATCCCTGGTCAACCTCTAAAGTGTCAATGTTGCACGTGCCGCCCATACCCCATTAATGCTGGGCACATGCTACTATGAGTCATACACCTTTTATGTTACATCAACATAACTTAAACTAGATTTGAGACATTTGTAAGAGCAAGTTCAAAAGAAAATGAAAAAAGAACACGGAGTAAAAGTATTTATCTCCAAATCACATGGAGTCAAAGCACACCTGTATTAAGTTATGTTTTGACTCCATCGGGGAACGCTTATAGACATAAAGTGAAACTAGTCCATAACGCAAAACAAATCACCATAACGACTAGTTTTACCCTGCATGGTATGATGTTTCACTGATCTCTCGTAGACAAGCAAAGCACCTATTAATTTGGCATATTACGCAGTTTGCACAGCCACAAGACAACATGGCTCAACATTAACTATGAAACCACAAGCATAAACCTGAGAAAATGCCCAACAGCCCTGTGTTAAATGGATCTAACACATTATGTTCAGAAAACAATCACTGCATAATACGTTTCTTGGTACTCGTACTAGTAAGTAGTACAAGTTTAGATCGGAACAAATTGTCCACCCACTTGTGTTACAAGTTTGATATAAAATTGATGAACATAAAGATTCATTGACTACCAGTGCCAAGTGATTTTATACAAACTCGTATAGTAATACAAGTTCTTCATTGAATATGAATGTATCTCTCTCTCGCTCTCTTTTGTTTGAACAAATTAGTATCCATTACCCTCCTCTTGAGCTGCACCTGCCTTTAGTGGCGAGTGCAGTGTAACCTCACAAATCAGATTACATTACACCTGTCATGACCCAATGACAATTTAAATGATCAGTTCACAGGAACCTCTCTCACCTCATAGTGGTAGTGGACACAACACATTAAATAACAATTAAATAACTCCCTTTGGACGAATGATAGATTATATACAATATAGTGTCTCAAAATACCTGTAGCATGCATGAAAAGGGTATTATTATTTTGCTACACTAACAGAAACTGATTAAATGTCATTAGCATTTAGCATTAGCATACTGTATCTTACAGTATGTAGATTAAATCAAACATGGACAACAGTACAATGTCCCAGCATTGACCAGTATGTACTATAGCACATATTAATACTAATGCTTAGTCCAACTGTCAACAGAATACACTGAAATGTCCCCTCACACAAACACACACCCCCCTACAAAATAGGCAATACAATATTTAGTAAATATTCCAGCATGTACGAACAAACACCAGTATCTTTCCCTATAATAAATTAGACCAAAGCTAGGTACAAAATGGCTGACTGAAATACTCAACAGCTCCTCACAGTGAGCAAGTTCCTGCTATGGCAAAAGCAAAATGGTGTCATACAGCACCAATAGTCTGAAATAACAGTAGCAGTAGTTTGTAACTTGCCTCATGCCTCTTAAAGAGAAAAACTATTGAATGGCAAACAAAACACTTTTAAAATGCATCCATTCATGTGTATTCACTGTATTGGTTTCACTCACACAGAAGAGGACGTGCACAGTTCCCTCTGTTCCGGTCTCAAATATGAGAGAGGGATGTCTTATCTTAGCTAGTATTATATTAGCCAGGTGGCTTTGTAACTAGGTTTCTCTGCACATGCAGTTGAGATCACATTTCAAGATTGCTGCTTTTTTTAAATTTTTTTAAAGGAACTTATAATAACTAAAGTGAATATTTGAATGTGCCATGCACGTCTGCAAGTATGCTCCTATGATGCTGCAATACCTTGTTGGTTTTGGTCAAACAAGATGGCTCCCAGTTGGTGTAATATTGTTTTAAAGATTGGAAATCGGTATAATTGGGTCAGTACACACTGACAAGTTAGCGTATCAGGATATTGTATTAGTGTCTAACTACACACAGTTAGAACCAAGACTGAGAGTGGACACAAAGGGTAAAAAGTGCTTTTGCTTGCAACATGAGCACGTGGGACAAACATCCCACCTTTAACTATTTCTTGCTGGAACCCAGCTTTCTGAAAAGCTTCCTCCCTTTAGAGAAAAAACCTTTCTTCTTCTTGCCTGGTGTAGAGCAATCTGTATGCGTGGGGCTGTCTGCAGCGACAGGGGAAGGGGCCTCCTGGTCCTGGGCCGGTTCCTTTGCTTGGGCAGGTTCCGGGTCCTGGGCAGGTTCCTGGTCCTGGGCCGGTTCCTTGACAGGGTCCTGGGCTGGCTCTGTGATTGGAGTCAGTTTGCGCTCTAGGGGTGTGTGGTTCACCTGGTCCGGGGACAGCGGTTCGAGCTGCGGGCGTGGAACTTCTTCAAGCGTTGAGGGTCCAGGATTAGGCTGTTCTAGAGGAGCCGTCCGGTCCGCCTTTAGACAGAGATCACAGGGAACAGAACGGAGGATGAGGAGTTATTCTCATATCATCATCATCATCATCATCAACATTGCCGTCACACTGTTCTGTCAAAACCTACTTTATATAAAAATAAAGACAGACAATCATAAAGACAGACACACGGGCGGGGCTCGAAAGCAGGGCACGTCTCATCTGATAAGGTGAAACAGTACTGTAACATAGAGGAAGAGGGTTCAGACAGATCTTATGCGACAGAGGAGCCTGGCAGCTCTAAGGTTAGGAGTGTAGGAGAGACGCAGGGGAGGAAACAGGACAGCTGCACTGTGGTGAACCTCGCGCCAACACTTACGCTCAGGTCTCAAAGTGTACAGATCGCTTCTGCTTCTGCAAAAGCCCATCCACGCATGAGAGAAGCAGATCATGGCAAGTCAAAGTCACGGTTAAATAAACAAGGTGACGTCCAGCCACAGAAATGCATGCAAAGGAGATAGTAACAAGTTATTATGATGTCCATGAAACAGTTGCATGCCTGGACTAATCACACGGCTAGCCAATAGGGCAATAGAACAATCCAGTGAGTCTGAGCTACCTGTGGTTCTCTTCTGGGTTCCGCTGTGGCAGTGGCAGGCCCCGCTGGAGCCTCGATGGGTAAGGGCTGCAGGAAGTTGGACGGCACCAGGCCTCTGCGGCCGTTCAGGTCTCCCTGGGAAGGAAATAAAACCGGACGCGTTGAGAGGACTTAGAAAAAAAAACGGAATGCGGCGAATGCAACTGCCAGGGTGTTTTTTGACAACTCACGTAGAAGAAGCCGTCGTCGTCCATGCCACCGAACACATGTATGATGTCACCTGCATTGAAGGGCAGCTCCGCCTGAATGGGGACAGGGGAGCAGGGTTCAACACTACGAGCTACGTATTACGAGACAACTGTGGTCACTCTGTACTTCTACTACCGACCTCGATGTCAGTGTTGGGCGAGCTCTGATGAGGGTCGTAATCGAAGACGGCCACCATCCGGCGAGCGCCTGGGCGCGGTGGGTTTCCCGCGGCAACCGGAGCGGTCTGGCTGGGCTCTGCGCAGTGGGACACGGAGAGCCTGACTGTTGCTGAGAATATAGTCTGTAAACCCTGTTCACATTAGCGTTTTCAGTGTTTTCACAGCCACCCCGCTGACAGATCAATCAGGTTAGCGGGGTTGACGTTTGAAGTCGAGCGTGTTTCAAAATGGTGGTGGAGCTAGATGAGGCGATAAAAACAGTTGTAGCAACGCCGATTGGTTAAAGACGGTCCAATAGTTTCAAAATTAACCAGAGGGTCTACGCCCAGTAGGAGGCGACCACTGGTAACACTTCCCAATGGAGCGTGGCCAGACCTTATTCACCAAGTGAATATGGTCTGGCTACACCGGGCTAGTCCCCCACCCCCACAGCCAGTCCCAACATTATTCCAACATGTGTGCCACACTACGATCAGCTGCATGCTTGGCTGACATCAGTAGAAAGGTGTGAATAGCATTAGCATCAAGGCATGAAAACAGCTGCTAACAACATATGCGTTAGGACAACTATTAAGGAGGGCACTTTGCTACAGTTCCAGATTTAAAAAAGACACTTCTTGTTTGTGTTCCCTTCACTGCAAAGATCTGACGTTGGCACCTCTTACTGTAAAATAACCTCAAGTATCAGAGTCAACATGATGATGCCTTGAGTCATATCCGTTTGCCAGCGTAACCCGGTAATCCAATGTTAAAGTGAACTACACATTTCAACTATAATGTTAGTAAGAAATTGATAATGATCCACCGCTTTTCATTTAGTCATTTTGGGGCATGTACTTCATGTTTCATGGCAACATGTTGCACTACACCAAATTCTGGCTCATAAAGAAGTCCACAGTAGATCATATCTGCAAATAACAATGAAGAAACAAGCCGTTACGACACTGACAACTATTCAACAAGAAGAGGAAGAAAAATAGTGAGCAGAAGCAGGATGTCATGCAAATGACTCTCTGCATGCTAGTCTCCAATGGACGGTGACGGGGGTGTTTTCTGCTCATGCTGGGGGGGGGGGCGGAGAGGCAACAAACCTTGACTGGAGGAGTCTACACTCTCCTCCCATAATGCAGCAGACTCCACTGGAGCAGGTTTGGTAAGGGGAAGAGAGTAATGAGGTTAAAGGTCTTCATTCTGTTGACATGCAACTGTGGAATAGGTTATGAGAAGCAAACTGGATGGAAGCAAAAAGCAAAATATGAACAAGACCAGCGGGGATGCTTTGTAATAGTGTAAAAGTACGATGATATTGTGGTAACCCGTTATTGAGGGGATACATCAGAATTAATTATTTATACTTTGTGTAAAGTGTTCCCACTGTTCAAAATGCCATTACATAAATGTGCTGAGGGGGCTAATACTGGGGCCAATGTGTACAGCATTTCAATATTATAAAGTTTGTATTCATTATCATCACTAGTATCATACTACTAGCATGGACATGCATCTGTGACGGGTACATCTTGACTAGCGATGGCAGGACTAAGCTAAGGTCCCCTCTGGACACCGAGTGACAGAAGGCCAACATCTTTAGTGACAGACGAAGGAGCAAACCAGAAAGAGAAGAAGGGAGGAAAAGAGTGTGTGTGTGTGTGTGTGTGTGTGTGTGTGTGTGAGGGAAGCAGGAGCAGGCAGCGGTCCGCAGCGAGACACACCTTTCTTGGAACGTCTCGGTTTCAGCGGCGGGACGGGGCGGCGCGGGAGCTGTGCGTATGTGCGAGTGCCTTAATGGAGTTTTCAGAAAAGCAAAAACCCACACACACACACACACACACACACAGGAACAAACGCAAAAAAGAAAAGGAAATAGAGACGCAACATTGAGAGAAGCGGACAAAGACAGAATGAGAAGCCGGTGAACAGCAATTTCAAAAACACAGTGACAACCAATGAGCAGCTGGCAACAATGAGGCCCATGGTGGAGGGGAAGGGGTTAAGACATCTGCAGAGAACGTTCACACCAGCAGGGCAGCTTAAACTTAGTGAGATCATCTTGTTTTTAGATTTTAAAATCTACTTTGTATTGTTTCTAATATAAATGGCTTATCTAGTGACTTAAATTAAGTAAATCTGCAATTAATTTAAGAAATATTATTAAGTGAAATTCACATACTGCACTGGCAGTAAAAATTGCTTGTTTTAAGCATAAGAAAGCTCATAACTAATATATTTGCACTTATATTTGATAGCGCATTTTTTGCAGTGTGCTGTAGCTCACTAGCGTTCACCCAAAGCAACGGGTAGGTTGCAAAGGTCCTCCCCAACAAAAAGGACCACTAAATTATACTTGTATAACATTTTAGAACAAAACCGGTTTGAAAACCACTGTGATACCGCCACAAGCGAATACTGCGTTCCACTTGCAGGACAATGCCACTACAAATGGCTACAATTATCGAAATAGCAAGCAACACAATGAAATGCACAAGAAACCATGAATGTAAAACGGGCACTTCTCTCTGTGTACAAAACACCCGTGGCCATTCCGATGCAGTTCAGCATCAGCTGATCAAATTTGTCTTTGTGGTTGACACGCCAACAGTTTGAGTGTTGGTATCTTCTTCTCTCATCAGAGAAGCTGCCAGTTATTTTAAGCTTTCCTCACAGATGAGTGAAGACTAAAATACGCTGATTCTGTCACAGAGTGCAGAAAGGTAGCAGTTGAGACTGCATTGCTGCCGCATTCACTTGCTACACGTGTTAAACTCAAGACTGTTATCCCATAATTATATCCTCCCACAGATGGCTGCCATATACTAACTCCCAACTGTATTCATCTGCCATTTACCTCCACTGATTGTAGACGCTAGATGTTTAGAGAAAATGTTTATGATTCTCTAAATATATTTTGACTGTGTATACTATACACAATTTGCGTCTCTAATTGTATGTGTACGCAAACGTAGGTTACAATATCTGCTGTTGAAGAATTCATTTTGAAGGTACTGTTGTTTGTATCCGAAAGGTAAATGTATCTTACATTAAAGCACTACAACAATCCAATATTGAGTGGCTTGGGAAAACATATTAGCTATAGACGATAACCAGCATTGGGTTCTGTGAAAGATGGATATTGTTATTTTTTTAACCAAATTTTTGGATGAGGACATTGTTTATTTAAGGTAAGGATGTAAGCTACAGAGTCAAGGGTGTTCAGTGATGCTTTAACAGGAACGATGGGTGTATTATCAAAAAACAAAACTCCAATGCAAACATGTTGGTGTGTGCAAATACACAAGACCACAGTATAATTTAGACAAAAGACAATATCCTGGCGTAAACTGCACTACGTAAACATCTGGGGACAGGCTGGTGGAGTTATTGAGAGTGCAGCATACCTATCTTCTCTAAAGACGCCTCTGTGGACAGAAAGCCCTGCTGCAGAAGCTGCTGTCTGGTCTCGTCGTCCTCCACCTGGATCTCAGAAACCATGTTACATGGCACGTACCCCACATGCCCGCCACACTCCCCTCTGTAGAATCCATCTGCGTCTTTATCGCCGGTTACCTGAAGCAACCACAGCAAACGAGACCGATTGCCAATGTAGATGGTGTCAGAATGTGTGTTACGCAGTAAACTAGGTATACTGCAGTATGGCCACACAATATGGTTGAAAAATGTCTCATTACATACACTGTATGGCCACAGGTAGTAATAACAGGACCAAAGTCACTTTAAAATCAAGTTACTGCTGCCCACTGACAAACATGTCTTTATGTACTGTTTATAGACTGTTTAAGAGTTAATTAATAACTAATGCTATCTTCAAAAAAAGACAACAGCACACTTAGCTACGCTATCAGCTATTTATGTTCTAACAACGGCAAACATTGACCACAACTGCAAACCATTTAAATAAGCTTTGTAGCACAGTGTTAATATATTTATTACTGGTATACGACCTGTCCAACTACTGACAAATGTACTAAATGTAAGTCGCTTTAGATAAAAGCGTCTGCCAAATGCCGTAAATGTAAATTACTGATGTTTTCTTTACACAAAAGAAAGTCACGTTCAGCACTAAAAGCAGGGTGGCGTGGCATATAGGTAAAAGGTCTCCTTCCACTAGGGAAACAGAACAGAGAACAGCGCATACTTTGATGATCTGTCCTTCCCGAAAGGGCAGCTCCTCCTCGGCCGCGTCGGGATTGGGCGACATGGTGGCCGGCTCGTAGGGGAACAGCGCCACGAAGATGCGAACGCTGTCTCCAGGCACCATGGGTGAGTCTGCACCCCCTGGGGAGACACAACAGCGGAGTGTGCGTTCAAGAAACACTGCCTTTAGGTCCGTGCCACATGTTCATGAACTACAGCCACACACTCACGACGCTCAACTGGGGAACGCCACTGTGTTGAGCAGTGTTCCCCAACCCTGGTCCTGGAGGGCCGCTGCCTTAGATGTCTCCCTGCTCCAACACACCTGACTCAAACGACTGGGTCGTTATCAGGCTTCTAACGACATTCATTTGAATCAGGTTTGTTGGAGCAGGGAGACATCTACAACATGCAGGTGTGTGTCCCTCTAGGACCAGGGCTAGGGAACACTGGTGTAGCATATCCCACACGCCTCCTTAAAGGCAAGGTTAGTTATGCTTGAGAACGTGGAGCTTGAGAGCCACTCCACCGTTAAGCAGCTGATGGTTTACATACAATATAATAATAACGTTAATAATATTTAATATAATGTGTACTAGGGTTTACACACACACACCTGATGCAATAACTAGTTGAACGGCATGTAAGACCTTTTGTTAAGTATGTAAAAACACACCTTTGACCTGGGACAAAGTGTGTGTGTGGGGTGGGGTGGGGGTGGGGGGAGGAGCAGTCGTAGAGTAATGTGGGAGACCTCTGACAGGCCATGTAACGAGGGAGGTGAGGCGTTAAGGTCTGCAAAGTAAAGTCTGCAATTGCAAGCTAGTTGTAAGATAATAGCTTATACACATTTTGTCAAATTCACCAAATAACTCCCGGCATTTCGCTAGCTTACCGTTCTCTGTGCATGTTGAAAAAATGATCCCATATGTCTACACAGTCTACCGGCTCCGTAAATAGGAACGTAAACGAGGTGGCGAACACCGCTCGCAACAACAAAGCCGTGTGGGGCGGCACCGCCGAGGGATGATGTTTTGATTTGAGCTCAAATTTAGCAAGCGTTCCCCTGAAAATGACTGACCCTGCCCTCAAGCCTATCTCATTAGAGAGGATCAGCAAAATCAGCCCATCTGTGGCAAGAGTCAACTGAGAGAGAGAGAGAGAGAGAGCACACTTTCACATGCCCACCGGTCTACACATAAAAGCAGGGGAATAAAACGATATGGGGAGCAGATTCAACTGTACCGCTGCTCCATAATGACACAATCTGAGACAGAGCTGGATGGGGGGAAGGGGGGGGGGGGGTAAAGCTTCATTGCTGGCTAATCTAGGTTACTATTTCCATGCCTGTCACTTCCTCTGCCTCATGTCATGACAAGCCACTTTGGGTTAAGCCGGTTCTCAGCTTAACAGCCTGTTCTCCTCGCAGTCTCTTCCCCCCAACCCATAGTACTGAGCACGCCTGTTAAATCTGGGAGGGGTGGGGGCAGAGAGAGAGACAGAGAGAGAGAGAGAGGAACCTCTGACCTGGTAGCTGCCTGGTTTGTGAGCAGGCCGGGGTAGGGGAGAGCTCAGGCTGGCCTCCCCACGCTGTGCCCGCCTCCTGCTGCAACACAGACATGCATAAAACACACACTTAGGAAACTGTCTCACACACACACACAACATTATTCAGGTGACTTGTTCTGTTCAGCTAAATAGTTTAACTGCCTTGTTGTGGGTTTTCTGTGCGCACTCATGTTAGATGTGTCAGGCTTTAGTCTTATGATTCGACATTCTTGTAACTATTACTGGATTTGTAAAAAAAAAATGTAAGTGTTTGTTTTAAATTCAAATAAGTCAACGTATCAATTATTCGCAATAATAATAGGCAGACTAATCGATAATAAAAAAAAAAAATTAGTTGCAGCCCTACAATGATATACATAGGGCACACTAAACTAATGACAAGAACATGGTCTCCAGCGATCAGCCACGTTTCATTGTGCTGGCATATTATGTTTGGTGTAAGCAGATGAGAAGAGAGGAACTGTGAGTTCAAGCCAATGCCTTGTGAATGAATGCAGTAAAAAGTAGCAGAGACAGAAGAATACTACGTAGGACACAAGGGAGATCTAAACGCAGCCACAGGGAAAAGAGGAACGAGTCTAACCTTTCAACCTGCGGGGGGGGGGGGGGGGGGG
>JAODLL010000006.1:2753918-2768406 GCA_026546735.1 Forbesichthys agassizii | reverse complement strand
TGCCCCTGTGTTAATGAGAGGGTGGTGTTGCCCCTGTGTTAATGAGAGGGTGGTGTTGTACCCTGCAGGCGGTGTTGTACCCTGTGTTAATGAGAGGGTGGCGTTGCCCCTGTGTTAATGAGAGGGTGGTGTTGCCCCTGTGTTAATGAGAGGGTGGTGTTGTACCCTGCAGGCGGTGTTGCCCCTGTGCTGTGGCCCTCCCAGCGGGTCAGAGTACAAATCATCCTCCTCCTCCTCTTCCAGGATGTCAGAAAGGTCAGAACGACTGTTCTCTGTATGGTAGTCACCGGCAGGTTCCCCCAGCATACTGCCATAGCCCTGGTTGCAGTACAAGGTACAGTCCATTATTATTATTATTATGGAAGTCCAACTAAAAGACTTTGTTCACTCTGGAAAAGATACGTGGTCAAGAAAGCTAAAGGTATCATTAGCCAAAAATACCACATCCTCTCGAACAATCGAGTATGTAGCAAAAGCACTTCTACAGTATCTACAGTACTATAAAAGTGTCCTGTGTCTCGTCTTTAAAGGGAAACTCCTGGATGCGCCCTTGTGGTTGAAACCAGTGTTGTTTTGGTTTCATACTCAGAGTGCATTCCTTCCCCGACTCTGGTTCTAAGTGGCTAGCACCCCAGCCTGCCATTCCTCCCCCACAAAGCCATATGCACCGTCGGGGGGGGTTCAACACTCATAGCACAGCTGAAACACAGGCTCTCACCTGCATTTCCTGTTACCATGATTTTCCAAATCACGCGCTCTACTGTTAAAGACGGTTAATTACTGTTCCATTAAAGAGGATTCAATTCTGAAATGAGATGGCTACACAGGTTGTCATTTTTGGGAAGAGGCGAGCCAGGGTAGTGATTGTGAAAGTAATATAGTAATGTAACACGTAGTGTAATGTAACAAGTAGTCTTATTACTTTTTGATGGAGTAAATAGTAACTTATTACAATTCCTGAGTAACTTGCCCAACACTGGTGGCCATGAACGCATAGCCTGGCTCCTCTCGACTATTGCCCTCAACTTAATTTTAATTTAGATGAGATTATAGTCTGGAAACCATGGTCGCATTAGCGTTTTCACAGCCACCCTGCTGGCGGTCCAAAAGCCCAAGTGCAATGACATTGAAGTCATCTGTGTTTCGTAATGGTGGTAGAGCTAGATGAGGCGACCAAAACAGTTGTTCAATAGCTGTACAATAGTTTCAAAATGAACCAGAGGTTTACACCCAGTAGGAGGCAACAACTGTTAACACTTCTAAATGGAGCGTGGCCAGACCCAGAGCCATGTAAAAAGAGTCGCGCCATCTCCGTTCACTCCAATGGACCGTTTTTTCACAGCAATGGCGGAGCCTCAAAATAGTTCCCGGAAGTTAGCCTAAATACTAAAAGTACACTATAAATTCTATTTTAAATGTAAATAGGTGCATTTATTGACAACTTATTACCAAAAAATTAAGTTATATATCTGTATGAATATATTCTAATTGCCCACCAAGCACTTCCGGGAACAATTTTTCCATAGGTTTCGCCTCTCCATGAACCATGTGACAGTTGAAAATGTTCCGTTGGCGTAACTTTGTTATTTCCACGGCTCTGGGTTGGCGTAACTGTTATTGCCATGGCTCTGGCCAGACCCTATACACCAAGTGAATGCTGGGTCTGGTTACACCAGGCTAATGAAGGAAGCACTACCTGCTGGTTCCTGCAACATGCTGGCTCCTGCTCCGGCCTCAGGAACTCCTCAACGGACACCAGCCGGGTGTTCTCTCCCTCCTCCTCCTCCTCTGCCTCGGACTCCAGCGGCCACGGGTTGCGGGGTAAGAAGCCGCCGTGAGCGCTCAGGGGGTTGGGCGGGTCTGCAACCGGGACTTTTAGTGGGGCGGTGGGGTCGTGCTCCGGTAAGATAAGCTTGGCACCGGGGTCTTCCAGGAACTCGGCGATGGACGGGAAGGGCCGCATGGTTCCAGGGCTGTCTGTGTCGCGCCGCTGCTCCGCTAACGCTGGTGCTGCCGGTCTGGGGGGGGGGCTTGGTACCGAGGCAGGGGGCAAGTGCATGTGGACCTGCAGACACGGGAGAGATACAGTCACAACATGCTTGGGTGGGATGGGCTGTGGTGAGGAAGGGGGGTCACAACAGTGTAGTATTGCAGTGTTATCTTTATTGTCTTCAATAACCAATGTTTTCTTCAGATTTTCGAGAAATTAAAAGCCGCTAAACATATCTTTTTTTTTGGGGGGGGGGGTACATTTTTATATTTAACTGACAGACTCATCTTTTTTGTATTCAAAGTTTTTTTCAGCAGAATTTTGTTTTTGGAAGTATGATTTAACTGTTTGCCTCTTAATCATATCTTTTTGCAAAGAAACTGAAATATTGAGCATTTTGAAAATTGCAATACATATTGTATTGCCAGCTACAGTATAGTCTAGTATAGTCAGCTATTGCAACTAAACTAATATACTTTTTGTAAAATTCACCAATTATCTCCTCGCATTTCGCTATCTTACTGTTAGCCCTGGCTCTGTAAATAGGAACATAACACAGCTCACATCCCAATGCGTTTCAATGTGTGGGGCGGAACTTCTGACTGAGTTTTTTTTAAATTTGAGCTCGAAATTAGCAAGCGTTCTCGAGAATCACTAACCCTCCCATTAAAGGCAGTGTCAATGATTCTCGAGAACGTTTGCTAAATTCGAAGTCCGTAATATTCCTCTGTGCCGCCCCCGCGGCGCCGACCCACACATCGAAACGCATTGTGAAGCAAAGCGTAGTACTACGACTTTGTTGATGTGAGCGGTGTTTTCCACTTTCCTTATGTTCCTATTTAAAGAGCGTGGGCTGTGTAGAAGTATCAGCTTCTTGTTTAAACACGCACGGCGAAGGTTACGATAGCGAAATGCGAGAAGATATTTGGTGACAAATTTACGCATGGTGACAATACCCTTTGTATTGTGAGCCCTGTGCGGAGCCCTGCTAGACCAGACATGAGCATTACCACTGCGGGGGTGTTGGTGGAGGCTGCTGGCAAGGTGCCCCTGTGCACCGCCAAGCCAGATGCGGCAGATGAGGGGTTGGCCCAGGCCTCCACGTGCGAGACAGAGGGGAGCACGGCGGCGTGAGGAGCGTTGGCAGCAGCCTCCGCCGCCAGGCCTCGTGGCGTAGCATGGGGCAGCATGGAGACTTTGGCAGAAGCGGAGGGGGACAACGGAGGTGTGGCACGGTCCGGGGGGCCGCAGGGGATGGCCGGCCCCGCTGGGATGGCGGCGGCGGCGGTGGGGGCGGGGCCGGCCATAATGGCAGCCAGCTTGGCGGGCACGTCGACTGGCAGGGAGTCACTGGACTCCCCGTGGGCCGACGTGGTCCGCACGGTGAGCTCCAGGGCTCGTTGCAGGGACTGGATCTGGGACGGGCCCAGCAGGGCACTGCCCGCTGTGGGGGACGACACCTCCAGCACCTGGGGGAAGAGCAGCAGCTCAACCAACAAGCCCTTTACAGATCACATCAGCACAACACAGACACAAACACACCCACCCCAGTTGAGTCCACGCCTGCTTTGCTTCACAGGACACACAGGAGCAATGTGGTGGCCAAATTATCCACCAAGAAAATAAAAAACGGTTTACTGAAATGTATTGTATCTACATTATGAGTCCGTTATTCATTTATTAATGTGCTCATTGCAATTTACTGTGATACACTGTAACTATGGCTGTGTATTGGCAAGAATCTGCTGAGACCATACGTATCACGGTACGGGGGCCACGCTTCAATATATTGCGCTGAACAGCGATTAGGGGTGTAAGGAAATATCGCTAAACCTGAGTATTGCGATATTACGGTTCACGATACTGCATCGATTCTCTAAATCACAGTATCAATAAAATTGGTTTTGGTGACACCTGTATGTGGAACGCATCATGTCGTCAGATTCTTGCCAATACACAGCCCTAATATATAGCCCTGATATTTTATTTCCACATTTGCAGACAATAAAGATGAGTATTAGAAGCAGGAGCGGCACACTAAATAAACAGCTTGGTAGCTCTTGCCTTTTTCTGGTCGGCATATATGGTGTACCCGGTGACACGGACACCGTTGGAGGTGCCGGCTGCATCTATGGTGACAGGCAGCCAGCTGATGAGGGAGATCCCTGGGGAGGGGCCGTGTTCCAGCTGGACATCCAGAGGAGCATCGGGGGGACCTGGCAGCAGTAGGGGATCACCAGTCATACCGTAGCCGACATATTTGTGGCTTGACTGACAGTGAATGTTACACGTTATATCATTGTTTGTTTACGAGAGTAGCGCGTTGGTTTATTTTACCCATTCTGTCCTTAGGACTGTGACATTTTGCTTTGAATTCATATTTTATTATATAATAACCCCGGAGAAACAGCCACCTGTGTTAGCAGCAAGTCAAAGTGTTATGTATATGGGGAACTGACAAAAACATTTTCACAACCCATTTCTGAGAATCTTACATTTTCTCCTCCTATTTCTGCGAGAAACAGTCACTCCCTTTTAAATAGCACAAGTATAACCCAAGGGCAGGATGCAGCATTAGAATGCTGAGAAAAATGACTATTTGCTATAAAAATGTACATAGAAGAAGCCTTAACTAATTAGCAAACTGTGATGACGTGAATATGGGAAAGGAACTTTCTGTATTGTGCATGTACTGTGCATTTGTTTGTATTTGCTATCATGTTTGCAGCAATATTATACCTTCTGTCTGATACAAACAGAACAGGAGCATATTGGATATTTACCAGCAGTTGTTCTCATCACCCGGTTACCTTTTAACGGCTTGCACACCGACAGGAGTGTGACAGGAGTGTGGATGAAAATTGATTTGATCTGAAAGCCAACCTGTTTAGAGCGGCTTAAAGTAGGCCATTTATTTTCAGATAATTTTGTTAAATTCTCATTACACCCAGCAGCTGTCAGTCAATCACATTCTCACGAGTGCGTTCTCTACCTGTGCATAACCTTATTATAGTAATTGAGTAAAGCTTTTCACACTAGGGATGTGGATTTTGGTCATTTTGACTGCTCGAGTACCCGGCAGAGAAAAACGAGCATGTACTCGCGGGGAAGTGGGGGAGAGAGCTGATCACAAATCTTGTAATCACCAATAAACACTATTATAATCACTATTAAGAGGTAAACACACAGGATTTATCTCGCAATTAGTGTGTGGTTGCCACAGGGCCAAGTTCCACGCCCGTAGATTTCCTCTAACGATGTCCATCCACATTCGACCATATAGCATCCAAAATAATATTCCTAAGTTGAATGGATATACATTAGAAAACTAAAAGATGTACCGGACTATGTCAGTATCTACAAACATACTAGGTTACTAGGTTAAGTGACAGTGCAGTAGACTAGCTAGTCGTAAATATGCCATCATTTTCATTTTTTGTTTAATTTCAAATCTGCAACATAACAGCAGCTGGGGCTACAATACGGAGACAAAATGCAGAATGCATGTCAATCAAAACTACAGCGATGTTGATTTGTATACTTGGTACTGGAATTGACCGATCCCAAGCCCCGCCCCTTTTACCTGTCCAACCAAGTTACAGAAACTAGGTTGAACAGGTGAAATGGGCAGATGCCTACTACAAAACTTGCAATAGCTGACTATACATTTAATAATGGTGATAATGGTTCCATCTTGATTACGAAACTTAAACAAAGGTGCCATCTTGCTTACTCACCTTTAACCATGGTACCATCTTGCTTACTACACCTTTAACAGAGGTGCCATCTTGCTTACTACACCTTTAACCATGGTACCATCTTGCTTACTACACCTTTAACAGAGGTGCCATCTTGCTTACTACACCTTTAACAACACCTAATCTAATAGTGGACTGCCAGGCGACATGCCAGCATGACCGTTGTGGAGCATCACCCACCTGCCATCAGCGTGGTGAAGGTGATGACGGCACTTCTGTGTTCCCGGCGCTCGGCGGGCAGCTCCAAGGGCGTGCGGTGCGGCCGCGCCTCCACCTTGACCGCGTAGCGCACGCCGGGCGTGAGGTCGTTGAGGCACAGCGAGTAGCGGCCGGCCTTCACCAGCGTGCACTCCTCGTCGTTCAAGGACACAACGTGCGCGTAGTTACTGTTGCTGGGCAACCACGACAAGCCGGCCGAGGTGGCGCCCAGGCGCTCCACGCGCAGCCGCGTGGGTGCCGCGCTCACGTCCCGCCCCACCAGCATGCTGCAGCGCAACGGCTCCGACGGGCCACGCTCCGTCAGGCTCTGCACGGACACGCGGTACGCCTTCAGCGCCACGTCCAGCCGCTCCAGGACCGCCTTGGTCTGGCTGCCGAATGGCACCGCGAGCCGCAGCTCCTGGTCCACGTACACGTTGTAGCTGCGCACGTCGCCCCAGCCGGCCGGCACCAGCGGCGGGTCCCAGCTGACGACGACGCTCTTGGCCAGCTGCTTGACAAGGGTGAGCTTGCGCGGATAAGGCACAGTGTCCACGCCTGGCTCCTCTGGGTCCAGGTCCAGGCCGTTGGTGAGGGGAGGAGGCTCTGGGATCGGGGACGGAGGGCCAGGGGGCACGGACTGCTCTGTCCCACCCAGGCCCATGTAGTGGGAGTGGGGCTGGTGGCTGATGGCACTGTGCAGGCTGTGGTCCAGCTGGTAGCTGTGGGACCCGTCCCCCGGCTCGGCCTGGTGGCTGCAGGCGATGAAGTCGTCGTCGGAGACGCGCTCCACGAAGTTGGAGGGGACCAGCCCTCTCCGCCCGTCCATCAGCTCCCCCTCATAGAAGCCGTCGTCGTCCGTGTCGCCGTACACGTAGATGTACTCCCCGGCCGTGAGCGGCAGCTCCACCTCTGGATTGTCGTTGGGCCCGTCGTACGGATTGTAGCTGGGAAGCAAGCAAGCATAACTGTATTTATATACCTATGAGCTTTCACAGACAAAGTCGCCTGGTGTAACCACACACAAAGGGTATTTGTGTCCCTCCTACTTGGCGTAGTCCTGCATCATTTTCACACTGTTGGACAACCTTTTAACCAATCGGTATTGCCACAGATGTTTTGTTTCCCTCATCTAGCTCTATTTAGAAACGTGCTTGACTTCAACGTCATTTTACTAACCCACCCTGATTGGACCGCCAGCTGGGTGGCTGTGCGAATGCTGAAGCGACACGGGTCTCCAGACTATGACCGCAGCAAAACTTCACCTGAGAGCAATTGACCTTTCCCAAGCCCCGCCCCATTTTTGCATGTCCTCCAATAACCGTTGAGCATTTTTTGAATCTGACGGAACCTTCCGTCAACTGTCTGTTTTGCTGTAATAGCTTTCTATGGTGTTTTGTCCTACCTAGTTACAGTAACTACGTAGGACAAGTGAAAGGGGGCGGGGCTTGGCAAAGGTCAAATGTCGGGCGGAGCCAGGCTAGTCACAAAGTGCTTTGGAGTAATACAGAATAAACAACAGTAATGACAATGTAATGAATGAGGCATCTGTGTAGGGGACGAACCTGTATCTGGCTATGAAGACCTGGAGCTTGGTGTACGGGGCTGGAGTCACGTCGATGTCCAGCTCCTCCACTTCGCTGGCCGTGTCGACCTGGGAAACGCCACATTGTACAGTTATGTCCTTATGGGATGCTTACAGGTGGGACCATGTAGAGGATAGAACTCAGGGCGCTTTAGGCCTGCGAGTGGAAAGCCCTAGCCTGGTGAAACCGGCCACGCCCAATTTGAAAGTGTTAAAAGTCATTGCTGGGCGTAGCCTGGTTTATTTTGAAACCAACTATAATCTCAGTGAAATGTCTATCTGAGAGCAATGATAGGGCGGAGCCGGCCTAAGGAAACCCAGCCCGCTGGGCTGTCCTGTCTAAACGTGGTGAACACTAAGTATTTTGAACATGCACCAAAATCACCTCCCTTCTGAATAGCACTGGAACAACATGTTTCTCTCCTGTATATATATATATATTTATGTTGAAATAAAACGCTGTACATTTAGAGATCTCGGGGAAAACCTTTTAAGGATAATCACTTACATACTACTGTCATAACCTTGATAACGCACAGAAGCCAGTGGATTATCTCACTAAATATGAGCTGTAAAAAACTGCAGGCAGACTGACTGGCTGGCTCAGTAGATGAAAGGCTAGCCAGCTGCCTTAGACACCAGACCCGAACTTTGCTCTCCTGGCACGCCGCTGGACTGCACTGTACTTAACATTACACCAAGCAGTCACTGCAGAAATGTCCCTAGCACCCTGTAGGTGAGAAACATCAGGTTTTTTTTAAAGATATCTAATCCATAAAACCAATGAGATTATGCAAAGAATTCTGGGTAATCTTAATCCGCAATCTGACCCACTTGACAGAAAATTTTAAAATTAAAATAATAGGACAACCAGAAAAAATGGCATAACTGATAAATATCAATAACTGATTCACCCTTCCTGGTACTGGGGAAATAAAATGTTGGGTGTTTCTCAATGTCAAGGAAGGATCCTTAGCGACTGGATTTCAAGGATGCCACGTCATCAAATCTCGACAAAGTACCCTTCCAATGTCTAGGATGCTTTAGAATTCTACCAAGGACTTCGATCAGAGGATTTTGAAGGATGCTTGTGTGCGTCCTTAACGGTCTAAAAATGCCCACAATCCTGTGCGAACGTCAGATGAGGAGATATTTAAAAATGTCGCAAAATGAAACCACGATCCATTGTTTTTTTCAACTGTTATTAAAAAACGAAACGCGCAGTTTAATTAAGCGTAATGATTTTGAAGTTGTGACATTTTTTTGAATGACGTAATTTTGCACACTAGCTAGGCTGTTCCAATACGTGTTCTTCGAAAGTCTTTCCTAGCCTAGGAAGGACCCGACTAGGAAGGCACTTGGATGGATCTGTCCTACCGAGGAAGCATCCTTGACATTGAGAAACACCCATAGACTATTTAAAAAAAAACGATACTGTGACTACAATGGGTTGCTGTGAGCATCCAGGCACGATGAATAAACTTGACAAAACTGGAGGATACACTGAGCTCTAGTGAACCGGAGCTAGTGTTTACACAATGCATGTGTAACATGTACAGTACTGCTATATTGTGATAAGAACATATTTGACTGTGTGTGCGCACACTACCTCGTGCGTGGGACTGGACTTGTGCGGGCTGAGGCGGGTGTCAGACTTATGTGGGGAGTGGTGCATGTGTTCCGACTTGCTGGAGGTGGAGCCTGACTTGCTGACGCTGATGGCGGGCAGCTCCCGATGCCTGGTGAGCGGAGAGCGCTCTGCCCGCGCAAGCCTCGTGGCGTGGGGCGTGGCGCCCATGCGGAGGGCAGCGGCCACATCTAGTTAAGAGGGGGGAGAGGCAGAGAAACAGCACTTTGCTCAAATACAGCTCTCTCACTGGTTACCTGGCAGAGGCCGGGGCCCTGGGTTGCAGTGAGCTGCTGAGAGGTTATTTACCAGAGCGCCGTTTAAAATCCCCCCCGTGCCCATCTGCGCGAGTTTAAAGGTCACTGCCCTGTGAAGCCTGTCACACCGCCGCTTGGTAAAAGCTAAGGGGCTTAGCTCGTCCCACACAGAGAGAGTCACGCCATCTCCGTTCACTCCAATGGACCGTTTTTTCCACAGCAATGGCGGAGCCTCAAAATAGTTTCCGGAAGTTAGCCTAAATACTAAAAGAACACACTATAGATTGGTCCCACAGTGTGTACTACGATGTCCTACGGCCTGGTTAGCTCACCTCAGCCCCGACCTTCATGTAACCTTGTGTGTTATGGAGCCACCAAAGCAAAGCAGTAAAGACAGGTTGCTGGGCCAAAGTAGCCCTGTGTAACCAGACCATATTCACTTGGTGAACAAGGTCTGGCCACGCTCCATTGGTAAGTTTTAACAGTCGTTGCCTCCTACTGGGCTTATTGGACAGCATTTAACCAATCTGCAGATGTTTTGATCACCTCATCTAGCTCTACCACCATTTTGAAACACACTTGACTTCAATGTCACCTCACTAACTCAACCTGATTGGACTGCCAGCTGTGCGAACGCTAATGCTTTCCAATTTACGCCAAGAGAACTTGAGCTGAGAGCAATAGTCGGGTGGAGCCAGGCTAGGGACAAAGAGCAGAAGTGGGAATCTCTGGCGCTTAGAAATTAATCAAACATGGAAGTACCAAAATCTGCAGGTCCACGAATTCCACAAATTGACACACAAAAGAGAGCCAATCCCCCTTTACAGCAGAAATAAACATGTTTTCAGTATGTTACAAAACTGTGTGTGGAGTGAATATTTATAAAACTCAGCAGTTATATACATATAGAAAATACATTAAGGCATGCAATCATTATTATGGATAGCCCGGAGTTGCAGGCCAGGAGTCAGGTAGCCAACTGCAAAAATGGCGATGGCCAAAGAACAACCAACCTGTTCATCAGAAAGCCTACTGTACGGGTGACGTCACAGAGGGTTTGACCATTTACACAATCTATGGTGGTTGGAACGGACAGAAGCCTTTTGACAGAGCCAATATAATGTGATGAAGAGAACAACAGAAGCCGGCCATAACCACCCCCGCTTCAGGGCAGAGGACAGTGTCAGCCTCCTACACACACACACAGGCTGTCAGGAATAAAAACCCATGGGCCAGTGCGGTCTAAAAACCACCAATGGCATGCCGCCAATTGGTTTTAGAAAAGCTTTAATGACTGACACAAATTGATGAATAGCTGTAAACAAAGCAGGGATTTGAATTGTCGTATTTCAAAGCCGGCTGCGGTGAGGATTACGTTAGAAAAGGTTCTCATCGTCTCAGTGCACACAGTCGCTGCTTCGTATAAAAAAAGGTCTAAGAAGTTCTACACAAAAAAGCAACAAGTTCAATGACTAGGATATTCATTTCAAAAAGTACAATGTCTTTTGGCCTCGGGAAATGCTTTTATCGTAAAATAATTTAGGTAGTTGGGCACCATTCCACAAGCTCATGGTTTTTTTATTTTTTTTTTTATTTAAGAATTGACCTTGAAATTTAGAGGGAAAAACCTATTCACAGAATGCTCCAAAGAAAACTGAAAAGATTCGCCCACTATTGATTGGACAGTTTAAAAAAGAATTAGGATCGTTATGAAAAGCTTCCCCAAGCCCCTCCTCCAACTATTGTTGGTATGTATTAGAGTCTTGCTTTCTCATGCCAAGCATTGTGCAGCAGCCAATGTCTCATTCACTAATGAGATTTCCAGCAGAGAAAAAAAACAACTAAAAACTAAGATAATGAATGGAATAGTATAGATATACATTTTCATTTCTATATTTAATAACATAATTACTTGTTTACCTTTTGCCATTCTCATGGATGTTGGATACAAACAAGTTATACAGTATTAAGAAGAAAAACTACAGAAATGTAAACAAGTCCAAAGTCATTCATGTCAATGCAGTAGGCCTTTATATTTCAGGGGCAATGTTGTCTAAGATGGTGTGCAATGTGCATTACCTCTCTCTGTAGCCAGGCCCACCCCATTGGTCAGAACAGATAGATTAGGGTTGCTGAAAAGGGAGGTAGTGCCAGCCAAGTCCACCTTCGAGGCTTGCAAACGAAACTTCTCCAACTCCTGGGACAGCAAGCCAAACTGCTCGCTCTGGCTGCGACATTTCTCCTCCAGATCTCGCACCTTCGACTGTCCGAATGACAACACAAAACAGCATCATCATACATGTTAAACCACCACTGTACACATTTACTTTCTTTTTTTAAACATACATTGTCAATGCTGTGCAGAAACCATTTATCTAAACGTCTTAGAAACCAAGAAGAACCGGGTGGAAGGCTAGGAAGGCTTTATTTATTACTCTCTTTTTTTACACCTGCTAAACATATTTCAATAATTTTGCCATTACACTGAGCTAGTTTGCTAGCGCCATTCATTTTTGGTATAGTGGTTAGAAAAAAACGCATTTGCCAACACAGACTTAGGTTTCTGCAGGACAAAGACAATACACTCTTGCTATAATAAGATGCAGCACTAAGACGGTATCAGAACGCAAAACAGGAGTAAAGGCAGGAAGCAGGGTCAAAAGACTAAACAGAAATAGTGGCAGCATGGTTTCAGTGTTGAGAAAAAAAACAACCTACAGGCTTACTGCACCAATTGAATGCATTCACCAACGCTATGCCACTACAGAGGGCCAGAACATATTGTACAGTAGAGGTTCGCCTTTAGCACCAGCGAGTTTCTATAAGTGACTGATATACTGTTTCGGTTGTGGTAGGAATTTCCTGGCAGACCTGATCTGACAGAGGTCGTGCTTGAAAATGTCTGAAAACAATTTCCTGTTAAACTTCACACCTACGTTAGCATAGTCTGCACAATGACAAAGAAGGCTACAGTTATCAGATCGACTAACCCCGACATGAATACACACTGTTATTAATTGGTGATGATAAATACTATATAATAATGGAGTCCATCTGAGCATAGCTCTAAGCCAAACTCAGCATACAGGAACAGCGAAGCCAGCTATGTATGCATGCTATCAGTACACACTCTGTAGTAGTGTAGCAATGCTTTTATTTTAGTAACAATGGTGTGTAAAGCATGGTTTCAAGCGCCAGTGCTGTGGGACACATCCAGCCCTGCCTGGATTTCAGCGTCAAGTAAATCATCTTATAGCTGTATCAGCGAGCTTCAGTATCGGTCAAAATCCATGAATGCATAAAACTACATAACAACATTGGGATTTATAGCCGATCTGAACTAATCTGTCTAAGTCAGAGTGCAGGGGCATTTCACAAGGCAAGATGTACTGTAGAATTTCCGGAGACATGGGAGGGGAGGGGGAGGGGGAGGTCAATGGGGGTCAGGATGGCTACGGATTGGCCGGTACCTGCATGCAGTCCAATGTGTTCTGGTCAGCAGGGAAACAACACAAAGAGCAGAAGAGATATTCAAAGTTCACATGCTTGTGAAGTGTGGGGAGGAAATAGATGCAGCTCAATGTCAGGATGACACCGACCTCTATAGCTCTTGTCATACATGGATAGATTGTACATACAGTGGGGACTGTATGGTTATTTTATTTTAAATTGGTTAAATAAGTAATTATAATATGATATATAGTATATAGATTCAGAGAAAGAAGGAGCATATTCCCTGTCAGAAATACAGATTAGGGGCAGACAAGCAAAGACAAAATAACAGGAAGAAAGCAGAAGGATTTTGAACAGCAGATACTATACTCTACCAGCTCCCTCAGCAACACAAGCTGTGTCAACTCCTAAAATAAAACACATACTACTTTTAGGAACACACGTCCATGATACAATAAAATCAACCAGATGTATAGTAATACATAATATAAAGTTGTAGACACTGCCAATGTTTGTTTTTTTTGTAATCGATTTATATATTACATTTTGAAACGTGTTTTTATTTATTTATTTTTTTAAAAAGGTAGTAAAAATTAGATTGATTGCCCTGAAGAATTCTAGGTGTGCCACGATACCACCAATTGTTCGTCACAAGCAAGCAAAAACATCTGCTCAAACCGTTATCCCATGCAGGCCCGTAACTGCTACAAAAATACATTTCAGTATTTGCTGCAACGGTTTCATTGCCAGGTGTTTAGATAAACACCAAGAGCGGATTAAATGCCAACACCGCTTCTGAAAGCAAAAAGGGAAGTATTTTGTCTACCATGGAAGGAGACCGAATTTATTATTTATATTTGTTTTGACGAGACGTGCCTCCTTCAATAATAAATGAGAGTGCATGAATGTAATAATAAGGGACTCTGAAAAACACCCAACCTCTCGTAAGTGGGGGTTTGGGGGGAGGGGGGCGCATGCAACATTAATTTTGTATATATTGTCAGACATTTAATTAGTTACATCATGGCTTTACTGCATAAACTCACCTCCAACATCTGCACCACCCCTTCATGTTCCCTCTTGGCGAATAACTGAGCCTGCAGATTAGGAACAACACAGTTGGGGTCAAAGCTATGCAGGCGGTTCACTGAGATCATTTTGAATTCACCACCTGCCCAGGGAGGGAGAGGGACGGGGGTGCAGCGAAAGAAGTCTAATTGATGCCCTAAGGCTGCCCCCTGCTGGACATGTTCTTTATTTCCCTACCAAAAAGGGTGTGATGAATAAACTTAAAGGTACAGTCAGCTATTGCAAGCTTTTTTTGTCAAGTTCACCAAATATCTCTTCGCATTTTGCTAGCTTACCGTTCTCTGTGCGTGTTGAAATAATAATATGATACACGGCCCTGGCTCTGTGAATAGGAACACCGCTCACAACAAAAAAGCCTTAGTGCTAACCAGAGTACTACGCTTTGCATCACAATGCGTTTCAATGTGTGAGGCGGGCACCGCGGAGGGATGTTGTTTTGTTTTGAATCAAGCTCGAAGACCGCAAGCGTCCTCGAGCATGACTGAGTGGGTGTGGCAGGCTGGACGCGGCGCCTGCTAAAGGCGCCGCGTC
>JAODLL010000006.1:2705880-2718172 GCA_026546735.1 Forbesichthys agassizii | reverse complement strand
ATGTGTATATATATATATATATATATGTGTATATATATATATGTGTATACATATATATATATATATGTGTGTATATATATATATGTGTATATATATATATTTTTTTTTTACATTATGTATTTTGTGGCTCAGTGGCCAGCTATGTCGATTGTTATGTTCAATAGGATACTTGCATATTGCCTTTTAGTAATAAATAACCTTAAGACTTGTTATACATTTATTCTATAAAGTCCATAGTTTATGTCTGCATCATTTTATTTTCAATCAAGTGTAAATATGAAATTAATCGTATGAATAACTCAAAGCTACACTGATGTCAAGTAGGTTATGTTGATTTCATGCCAGGCGTGAGGTGTTTGTAAATTGTCATCGCCATTGCCACAACTTTCACTTAAACTAATGGAAGGTGTAGGTGATACATCTTCTGCTCGATATGGTTGAATATCGTACCTTTTACCGGTGTCAGGGCAAATATATCCTCGTACTTTTCACAGCTAAAAAACAAAACACACAAACTGTATGATGGCACGGTGACCGTACAAATTGACTGTGAAAGTTGCAAGGTGCAACATAAGTGATGGCGTACTCCCGCTAAAGCTTTAGTGGTCGCGTAAACCTCAAAAACTGAACATCACGTAAAAGACGACACATGCATAGTAAAAGGCCCTACAGCTTTATTGCCTGTGTCTGTCCATCTACTATACTAATGTAGCATACACACCCAGCCCAACACAGAAAATGAACGTCATTTTATCTCACTAGTTTGAAATAGTAGGCTATTTCCGATAAACTACTGCAATGCTTCAAAAATTACAATAGTATTGGCTCACGGCATGGAGATGTAAACTAAAAGTGATAAGAGAAGTCATTTTTCATCTTTTAGAGCTCTCCATCAGTGGAAATCTTTTTCCATATTGACAATTTTTGGACAACGTTTTTCCTTGTCTCCATATTCTAGCCAAAACATTAGGAAAGAAATGCTAGGTGCTTTGCATCAGTCTCTGCCACTATTATGCAGTGTTCTGCAAGATCTGCTGATGTGCTGAATACGCTGCAGACTCAGTGCTCATTGGCTCTGATCCATGCCTGTCAAAGTAGATGGAACTTTCGAATGTGGTCCATACTAAGCAACAACTGTGGCTATATCAACAATATTGAGAGGTGATCATAAATGGTGTTGAGGTCTGAGGATTTAATTTAAGTAACTCTTTTCATCTAAACTATGTGTTTAAACATTGTAAAATGTGGAAATATTAGGCAGTTCAGCTTTAATATACGCTATCCCTCTTTTTTGAATAAACTTTTGATTTTGTTACAAGGGTTATGGTGAACTAATTCACAACAGTACGATATCCACAAACAATAGATTTTATGTTTACATGAAAGATTTTTTTTTCTCAGCAGTTGAAGTTGAGCAATCTTTTGCATAGTTCTTGAATCTGCGCAATGCTTCTCATAGCTTTAGTATCCATCTGATATTTATATCCCATCATCTTTGGACTATTAAATTTGGATAGGGATAAGTGCAAATGTAACAGTAAGCCTAAAGCTGAGACAGGATATTAGATGCCAGACTGCAGGTGAGACCAGTACCATCGGGCTCCACATTGATCTTCTTCACAACTCCATCTTCTACCAACATAGCATATCTAAAACACATTTTAATTATATTTTAAAAGAAAAAAATACAGACTAAAAAATACATTGCTAATCTTATTAGTAATCATCATGGCTATTTCCATTAAAAGGTGTGATGTACAGTAAAATAACTTATTGTATACTCCATTTTAATGATTTCTAACATATTTACAATACATTACTAAAATGCGTTTTGGTCACATTTTCTCATTGAAAATAATAATATAATACAGTTAATAGATTTTTACACCATTCATATTTCAGTGTATTTTGCTGTGATTGTGCCTGTTCTGCCTCTGTGCTATTTGTGTTTACATTTTAAGTGCTACTTTTATGTTATAGTCCCTTCCCTTGTAACTCATGTAATCATATGAATTGGGTTAATTACCTCTTCGATCTCTGGTTCCCAAGGGCCTGCACAATCTGTTCATTGTCAAGTAGCAGGTCAACTGCCTAAAAAGCAAAGGACACAAACAGACACACAGTAAAATATACATAAATTAATTTAAACAACAGTGGACTCAACACCAGGGGGGCTCAACAAAATAGTCGAGATATAATAAGCATGACAATGCTTAAAGGTATAATCAGCTATTGTAAGATAACTGTAAGCTAATAAACATTTTATTCAAATCCCCCAAATATCTCCTTGCATTTCGCTAGTTTACCATTCTTTGTGCATGCTGAACATTTTTTAATTACCCCAGTACCTGGCTGGTTTTCAGGGGTACACTCCGTCCGCTCATACATCATCAAATTCAAATGTTATTATTAATGGTAATGGGGGTCTACTTCCTCAGTAAGCTAATACTGAGTTGAATTCTTAGGAGTTTAAAGCCCCTCACTCAGCTCCTTGACACATTTTTTAAAGTTGTGCAGTGGGTGGAGTTAGGATCAGAGCTGGAGTGCAATTACACTTTAAACAGCCCTGATTATACGATTGTCAAACACTGATTGCTCCTTGGCAATATCCCAGGGACTGCTTATGGAACAATATCAGTCATTTTGTGAAGATAGAAAAGGCAACACCGTTATTAGGCAAGGAATAAGGAACAGTGTTGAGATGCTGCTAAGCTCCACCCACTTTCCCATAGTTCTGTGATTAGTGTGCATTTACCACAGCCATGGCTCCTGTGTGATGCTGTGTGGACCTGCAGACCCAGTGGTTGCTCAAAAGGACATACATACAACTAGGCTGTGTCCGAAAATGATAAAAATAAGCCATATATAAATGATATGAGATATGCATGCTCTTTTCTCACTTCGTGGAATACCCCCCCAGGTTACAAATCAAGTAAGAGTTGAGTTGGACAACATTAAAAAGCAGGGTCAGTCATTCTCAAGAACGCTTGCTAACTTCCAACTTAAATCAAAACATAAACACCTCTCCCCTCAATGTTATCAGGTGCTCTCTCAGAAGTTCCGCTGCATACATTGGAAATGCATTGTGAAGGCTAGGGCTTTGTTGTTGTTGTTAGCGGTGTTAGCCACTATTTGCTATTTGCAGAGCCAGGGCTGTGCAGAAGTACCAGATTATTTTTTCAGCATGCATAGAGAAAGGTAAGATAGCAAACTGCAAGATATAATGGTGACAACTGTAGTATAAATTTGACATGTCTATGACAGCAATAGTTTGTGCTTTGCTGCTATAGATTTGTGAAGTAACTTGTCTTTCAGCCATACAGATGCACAAGATCTTGTTAGATACAGTCACCTATATGTGCTGTAATACACATAACCTGTTCAAATTGCTTGGAAAGTCATGTCCAGCATGTTTTGTCAACATACTCCATGGTTGAATTTCATGTATTGTAGGCTATATTTCTCAAACCATAAAGATACGCAAAACGCATTGGTGCCTGAATGTATAGCAAATGTTTTTTTTCACCAACTGAACACCCTATATGTCTAAATGTCTTCTAAAGGGATCAATAAAGACGTATTACAGTATATACTTGTCTTGCAAAAAATGTGAGATTTGGTGGTATATACCCTGGTGAATGCTCCTGTGGGATCAGCCAACATTCGAATCTGTGAATGTAGAAGTGTATAGAATAAACTTTCAGCTATCTACTAATGATGCTTATGGTACAGTGCATTCATCTGAAGCCCAAACACTGGCAGGGTTTCCCAGATAAAAGTTCAATTATTCTTAGAGACAAATATGTTTCAATTATGACATTTTAATTAATTAATACATACAGTATACTTAACAATCTATTATTTTGTGGCAACTAGTCATAGAATCCATTATTGAAATCCATTGATTGGGCTACTTTCAATGCATGCATTACAGAGAAGAGTTTAAAGCTCAAACCTTGCCATCTGCTCCATGTGCCTTTCCCCATGCGGCCATAACAAACACATCATTGACAGAGATACAGGCAACCTCCTGCATACCTTTACCTCTCAGCTCCTCTGCCTGTTGCACAAAACCTGGCAGGTGTGTCTGGAAACAACAGTCATGTTTTACATTCACATTTGCTTGGCAGAATGGTCAGAGGATCAAATCAAATGTAATCAATGGATTCAATATAAGGGGAGACCTACTCCGCTGGTTATAACCATAGAACTAAATGGTTATTGCACACGTTTGAATAAACCAGTGATGTTTTTATACTGACCTCTAGTGGTAAGAAGTGACTAAATATCAACTAAACAACAGGGTTAGTCATTCTCAAGAACTGCTAATTTGGAGCTGGCAAGAGCTGACTATAAGGTGTCTTGTGCGTTTTACCTTAGAGCAGCCTGGGGTGAATGCTCCAGGCACGGCAAAGAGGATTCCTTTTTTCTTCTTAAAGAGTTGATCCATAGCCACCTTGTTTCCTGGCTCCCCCTCCTGGACCTCCACAGCTGGGAGACGGTCACCAACCTGACGTGAAGTTGAAGCACAGAGACAATGAACAGCATAAACCATGTAGTGGTGTTGACATGGTGTGCAAAAGGCTGGCTACTTTTAAAATATATATATTTTTGGTAACTGCATAATTCCTAGTTTTGATTTAAACCCGCAATTCTACTCTGTTGACAGATTAGATTTAACTAAGAATGGGGCGTGTCAGATACACACCTGCAAGTACGATACTGTCCACCGGGGGTCGCTGATAGCATTTGATAGCATTACCGCAATAGGTCAAAATGGCTGAGGCCACCTTGAATTTAAAGCCAAATATTATATTTATATTTGTTTATATAAAGTTTAACCATACGATAAAAATATGATTCGATAAAAATGCAATGAGTCAAACAAGTATCGCCATCAACAGTATGAATACAATAAAGACTATACTATAATTAATCAGAAAAGCCTGATAACAGATTAGACAAGTAACTAATGTACCCATTGAGACATTATGATCAGAAACCAAGATAATTGCCAACTTTATGAGCTTCCAAAGACTGAGGGTAATCAGCCTTCGAAGCCTATATGTTTAAGTAGAGCATGCCGAAGGAATCTAAACCACGTCCTAATAGCCTACCAGGTGTTAATTTACTTAGAATATGATAGGGTAGCCTATATGGCAGCTAGACATAATAAATAACGATAGCATAGGTTACTGACACAGAAAATGAAATATGTATAAAATGAAAACGCGATCTTGAAATTACGAAGTCACATAGCCTATAGTTTATGCCTATGTCGACGTTGTTTTAACAGGCTATTCCGCATCTTACCTTAATGGGCATATTTGTAATACAAGAGGTGTGCAGCAATCTGACACAGCGGGTGATGCTGTGTTTGTGAAGCGAGTTGAAGAATAGCATGTTGTTTATAGCCCACCCCTCTAGTACCCCTTATCTACCAATGCGAGCCTAGTGCTTGTTCGCTTGAGTTCTCGTTCGCACGCAGTTGTTCACTTGCTCAACTTGCTAACCTTCCATGGCTGGGCTAGAGAGTAACGTACGTCAGTCATTACGTCACGGTTTACAGCTACGCCTTCACAGCTACAGGAACAGCGGTAGAGTCTATGGTTAGAGTACATTCGTTTTTTAATTAATTATTTAATTCATTTTTATTAAAAAAAATTATTAACAAGAATAAGACAAAGGGTACAGAAAATGTGAGGTAGGTACAGTTTCAAAAAATTACAATTCACAGTTTACATGTTAGTATATCATACATGAAAACAAAATATAATTAAAAAAATATATATAAAAAACAGCCAGAGACCCAAAAACTGTTAACATATTTAAAAAATTGAAGTAGGACAGATGTTGGATGCATTTTGCTGCTGATTTCCCCTCTAAACCAGACACAGATTCTATATACACCTTTAAATCATGCATGAAGATATTATATAGGTTTATTCTTCATAAACTTGGATTTGTGGATAAATAATTTTCCAAGTAAAATAAACAAGTTAACCAAGTATTGAATAGAGGGATTGGAGTCTGAAAAATAAAAGATGATGTCAAAAGAGGACAAACTAATATCAGTGTTAAACTGTCCATTTAAAAAAAGTTGCAATATTTTCCAAAAGGAGGAGCTATGAAGACAGTTAAAAAATAAGTGATCAATAGTTTCTGTTTCCAGAGAGCAAAAGCTACATTTTGGGTTTACAGTGGGGATTAATTTAGAGATATAATCATTGCATGGGTAGTATCTGTTAAGAATTTTGTATGTGACTTCCTTTAATTTATTTGTTATCAAATAATTATGTGGTTTATTCCATGCTTTACGCCAATTTATATATGCATATAAGGGGGCCCATTTATACTGTGATGCAGGGATATATCTTGTACACAGAATATTACACAGAAATTACTTTATTATTTATTATTTTGTCTATAAACGGTATACCACTTATTGATATATTGCTAAAGATATAGTCATCTAAAATTTGAACATTTGAATTATTTTGAAGCAAAGTACGTATCCCATTGGGTATTGCTTTTCCTACTAAATCAAATCAACTTCTCTCCCGAGGGGAAGAAAGTTGAATTTAAGCGTCACATTTTGTAGAGTACATGATTAGACTACATAGCATCTAAAGCGTTGAGAGCCTACATTGGCATACAATCTTATGTTCTTCTAGTAGGCTACCTCTTGCCGTCGGAATAACGGAAAATAACGCAGAAGTTCACCGCGCCTTGTGGGATATCCGTAGTTCCACAACTGCGCCTTCTGTTTCACTCAGTGGTTGCACATCTGTGCTAGCACATATCCGCAGGAATAAATCAGTGTCATCATAACGCTAGCATTCCAATAATGTTTATGTTTGTGTTTTTCGTATTAGCTCTTATATTATAATCTGCACTCATTTTGTATTAAATTATTTATTTATTATTATTTATACATTTCATTTATGTTGTAAATTTGACTACAAAGTACGACCCATATAAAGCATTTATAACCAAGGTTTACATTGTTTGTGCAAAGGCATTAACCACGAGATTGTATTATAGGCAAATACATTATTTGTGGCACAAAATACTTGCATGGTAGTCCTGTACAACCAATCACACATACATTTATAATATCATTATTGATTTTGATGGCCCTCTCCGGGAACCATCACCTTATGGTGGTGGAGAGGTTTGTGTGTCCCTATGACCCTGAGAGCTGTGTTGTCTGGAGCCTTGTGCTCCTGGCAGGGTCTCCCAATGCAAAGTGGTCTCAGGTGAGGGGCCAGACTAAGAATGGTTCAGAAGACCCTTCATGAAAGAACATAAGAGAGGAGAAGTTACCCTGCCCAGAGGAAGCCTGAGGTCCCTGTCTGGAGTAAACGATCTGGTGGCTGGGTTTGCCACAGAGCCCAGCCGGGCACAGCCCGAACAAGCAACATGGCACTTTCCTCTCCTTCCTATGGGCCCACCACTCGTGGGAGGAACTGTGGACCGTGGGGGTCAGGTGTGCTGTCACATGGGTGGAAGTGAAGGTCAGGATCCTCAATGGACCAGACCCGGGCAGCAGAGGTTGCTCTGCGGACGTGGGATGTCACCTCGCTGTGGGGGAAGGAGCCAGACCTTGTTCGGAAGGTGGAGCGCTACCATTTAGAACTGGTGGGGCTTACCTCTACGCACAGTCTTGGTTCTGGAACCATTTCTCCTGGATAGGGGATGGACTTTATTCTACTCTGGATTGTCCAGGGAGTGAGGCACTGGGTGGGTGTGGGGATAACAAGCTCCTGTTTGAGCGCTGCTACATTGGAGTGTACTCAGGGTTGACAAGAGGGTATCCTCACTACGCCTACGGGTTGTGGGGGGGAAAACTCTGACTGTTGTCTGTGCATATGCACCGAACAGCAGTTCGGAGTATTCGGCCTTCCCGAAGACCCTGAATGGAGTCCTGTATGGGTCTCCAGTAGGGGACTATAGTTCTACTGGGAAACTTTAACGCGCACGTGGGCAATGATGGAGATACCTGGAGAGAAGTGATTGGGAGGAACTGCCTACCTGATCTAAACCCGAGCGAGCACTGTGGGAGGTGCTGTCTCTGTGGGAGATGCTGCAGGAGTATAGGGAAAAGGGGTCCCTTTTAAGGGCAAGCCAATCCCTGTATGTCCAAAGTGAGTGCTGTGTACGGATTCTTGGCAGTAAGTTGGACTTGTTTCAGGTGGGGTTTGGTCTCTGCCAGGGCTGCGCTTTGTCACCACTCCTGTTTGTGATATTCATGGACAGGATATCGAGGCGTAGTCGTGGTGGGGTGGGTTTGCGATTGGGTGACCTCGGGATCTGATCGCAGCTTTTTGCAGATGATGTGGTCCTGATTCCATCATCGGCCCTTGAACTCCATCAGTCACTGGATCAGTTTGCAGCCAAGTGTAAATTGGCTGGGATGAGGATCAGCACTGCTAAATCTTAGGCCATTGTTCTCAGCCAGGAAACCAATGGAGTGCCTACTCCAGGTAAACAATGAGTCCTTACCCAAAGTGAAGGAGTTTAAGTACCTCGGGGTCTTGTTTGTGAGAGAGGGGACTATGGAGTGGGAAATTGGCCAGAGGGAGCGGTATTGCAATCGCTTTACTGCACCGTTGCCGGTAGGAAAAGGTCTTGATCTACCGGGCAATTTTCTTTCTTACCCTCACCTATGGTCATGAACGGTGGGTCACGGCCAAAAGAACTAGATCACGGATACAAGCTGCCGAAATGCCAGCCAGCCTCTTGGGAGTTGTTCCAGGCACATCCAGCTGGGAGTAGGCCTCAGGGAAGACCCAGGACTAGGTGGAGAGATTATATCTCTACACTGGCCTGGGAACACATTGGGATCCCCCAGTCAGAGCTGGATAATGTAGCTCGGAAAAGGGAAGTTTGGGGTCCCCTACTGGAACTGCTGCCGCCACGAATTTTAATCCATATAATTCCAAAGGGTTAGCTGCTTTTCACCCACACGCATGCACTCACACACACACTAACGCAATGATCAACTTCATGTGGCGGTGGCGGTGTGTCCATATTTATTACACAACACAAAGCACCTACAATAAACCTCTACCTCGGTGGAGGTAGTGTAAGGTTTCACTTTTTTCACAGTGATCTTAGTATGGACATGTTTAGACATGGACTAACTGTTTTCTCTAAATGAAAAAGTAGCCTTTACACATAAATTCACAGCCATAATCACACAAAATAAAGCAAGTGTCAACAAACAGTAAATTCAGTAAAAAATAGAATTTAATCATTTAAATAGTTCTTCAAAATACAAACATTGATTATAACTTCTAAATAATATAACATTTAGTACCGCTATTTTTCATTATGACAATGTGAAATTTACACCGTGGCTTTACAAGGAAATGTGAGATAGTTTTGGTAATTTCTTGTATTGCTCACTTATATTATGCGCACATACATATTGAAACTACAAATTACTATTATGTAAGCAACAACACTGCAAATCCCACAGGACTAGTTTGACTTTTCAGTGTTTTGCTCATGTAATGTTAGGGATTCTGTTTTAAACAAATATTGATATATCAAAATGGACCCAGATATGTATATTTTCCTAGAAACTTTAAAAATAAAGTTTGACTAACAGAAAATAATTCAATGAGACATTCAAATGTACAAGATCAAATGATCTATGGTGTAGCCTATGTATTTGTGATTTTACAAAGTTATTAGAAAATTTGATTTAAGGGCAAGTAATAAACACCATGTCTCACTATTAGCTAGTTTTCAAACATCTCAAGAGTGCTAGCTAGGGAACAGGTATCTTAAACTATGAAGTGAACCTAATTAAAGAGCTGTGTATTGAAGCTTAAATAGTTTCATTTCACTGCAAATATTCTGGCTATAATGCTTCCAAACCATGTAAGGTGTGCTGTGTAAACAGAACCCACAGGAAATATTGGCTCATACTCCAGCTTATCAGTGCATCCTACCTGGCAAACCAGTGCTAAGGTCTATTCCCAGAAGCAGAATTACTTTTAAGAACTTTCCAAAATCAAATGCAAACTTTCTGGTGGTGATTATTAGATGCCATCGTAGAGAAATTATAGCTATAGTCTCAGTGATCCCTAAATCTCAAATACAACAAAATTCCACACCCTCGAATTTCAACAATCAAACGGAATTCATATTAAAACCTTTTTTTTTTATCTAAATGTGTTAAATTCAACAATTTTGCTTAAAATCCTATAGAAAGGAAAGAGCTACGTTCAGGTTATTCCTTATTTCCATAAAATAAGGGAGTTTGAGTCATTACACATTCTTCATGATCCTCAATGAAACAGGTTGATTCTGTGGTGTTACAGAATAAATTAAAAGATTAGTCTACCTCTGATCTCTTCATCATGCAAACTGTTAAAAACATTAATTTCTGGGAACCTTTTTGAACAGATAGTTTTTCATTGAATGGCAAATAATTATAATTTCTTTATAAACTGTTTGTGAACCACTTACCAAATAAAATATAAAAATGAGGTCTGATTCTAGGTGATCTAAGTTAAATATTTTCCTAAAGGAGAACATTGCATTTCATGTTGCCTTAAGCCCATTATGGGCACTAAAACTAATGATCAGTTAAACAGATGTACTGTACTTGACAAAGGGACCTTATTTAGAAGTAGTTAAGATCCAGTATATAGGCAAAGTTTTTTACATGCTGCAACAATGCAGCAAACACTTATGAGACAACTATAAAACAAATGGGTTAGTGTTGCACAATATAGCCAAGTCAATTAGGTCCACAATAACAACCTCATTTAAACAGCATTCTCAAAAATGTAATTTAGACCTTGTGGAAGAGGACTCAATTATTAAATTCAATCAAGCATTCCTCTCCTTTATCGGTGGCATAGTCAGGATGACTTTAATTACAAACAGATTTCCCTGATCTTGGTGCACGCATAATTGTTTTTCATATGCAGACAGATCACGCACTTTTATGGAAGCCAGTTTGCTGTGTCGAGGACTTAGATACAACTCCAAATCAATTATCTTCCAAATAGAGCATTTTCTGAGTAGACATTTTCTGAGCTGACAATCTTTATGTATGCTCTTTGTGGACATAAAACGCACTGCAGTCATTAATAAAGATCTTTCTATATCACCAATTATACATTAAAATTTGGTCATCTCTCCATTTTATATGCGACAGACCAAACTATTAATTCATTGTATTGCTTTAAACATATTGCAAGTAATTCCTATTATTTTTGCCTATAAAAAGGCACACTATACTATAGTAAATACAAGCACCCCTCAGTGCGATTCATCCTGACCTCATAGTGGACCACCAGTGGATCAATGGCCATTTGCTTGGTATTACTTTATGGCTTTCGTGAGCAGATATTGCATTATTTGCAAAAAGGTCAATAGCCACGGCCATGTCGTTTTTTCCAGTGGTTATGCAACTGCAGAAAAATGCTGTGATGAACACACCGTGAGTATGGTACAAACTGATCCATGCTCTGACAATTCTGTTCCATGACTTCAACGGAGTCGCATCTCCAAGTTTTGCAGTTTTATCTTCACACGCAATAACCGTGTCCATACAAGAGAGCATTATTACACAAGGTTTTTGCTTCTCTCACAATTGTATCCTCTCTTCCATATGGCCCAAATGGAGAATCACCCCCATTATTCATTCTCTAAAAAGGCATTTCTCCATTTAGACTAACCACTCATTCGCTCTCGTTCACAGACTTTAGATCCGTGCTATCCTCGTTCCTCCACTAGGGGGAGTCCATCATGGCCTCCAACATCTCCAGGAAGAGTTTGTGCATGGGCACACCTCCGCGGGTCTTGATGCTGTAGAAGGTTGTGAGGGCGCGGCCTGCTGTCTGCCGCAGGAGGGGCAGCGTGAGGAGGAGTCGGCCGGCCCGCTGGGGGTCCTCGGGCCGCCGCTGACACTCCAGCTCCAGCAATGACTGGTGGAGGAGGTCACGGAGCTTCTGCACTGCCTCCATGTCCTCGATGTAAACCGAGTCTGAAGGAAGAGAGGAACACATCGTATACTTGTTTCAGCAGTTTTCCCCCGGCTTATTTTACAAATGTTAAAACAAATGAAAGTTTTTTGTTATTATGACTTTATATGTTGCATTTTTCTATTGTTTATGTATATTCAACATTTCCTCACGTGTAATTGACCACATATAGACTATTTTTCATATAGCCAATTTAAAGTACTTTATATACTCAAAGTACTTTCAGAGTACTACAATGTACTACAAAGTACTTCAGAGTACTTGTAGTAGTAAGGATCATTCAT
>JAODLL010000006.1:2681397-2697063 GCA_026546735.1 Forbesichthys agassizii | reverse complement strand
ACATTCACCCATTCTCACACATTCATACACCGATGGTGATTGCTGCCATGCAAGGCACTACCAACCACTGGGAGCAGTTAGCTTCAGGTATCTTGCTCAAGGACACCTTGGTGAGGAGTTAGCCGGGCTCGAACCAGTGACTTTTGGATTGCCCCGCTCTACTCACTGCGCGCGCCACTGTTGCCCCAAATTAGGTGTGTGTGTGTGTGTGTGTGTGTGTACATTCACGCACACAAAGGGAAAACGCTTACTGAAATGTATTGAATACTTTGTACAAAGTCCTTTGTTGGTAATGATGGCTTCATGATGCCCCCTGTATGGAGGAACTAGTCACATGTATTGTTGTGTGATTTTGGCCCATTCTTCCACAAACTGTCTTGAAGGTTCCATGGGCCTCTTCTAGGAACTTATAATTCGTTCTTTCCATAGATTTTAATTTGGATTCAAGTCAGGTGATTGGCTGGGCCATTCTAGCAGCTTTATTTTCTTTCTCTGAAACCAATTGAGTTTCCTTTGCAGTGTGTTTGAGATAATTGTTGTGCTGAATTATCCACCCTCATTTCATCTTCATCATCCTGGTAGATGGCAGCAGAATTTTATCAATAATGTCTACATTTTTCCATTCATCCTTCTAGTAGTAGTAGTATAGCTGAAAAACAGCCCCACACTATGATGTTTCCACCTCAAAACCTCACTGTTACTATAGTGTCTTTAGGGTGTCCTCAACACATGGTGTGTATTATGGCATCCAAATAGTTACATTTTTCTCTTTGACCAGACTATATTCTCAAAGTATTTCAAAGGCTTGTCCAAATGTTGCGCAGCAAACTAAGAAAATGTCGAGCTACTTTTTCAGCAATGGAGTTTTGTGTGGTGAGCGTGCATTTAGGACATGGTGGTTGTTGTCTTTAAAGCAATTGTACCTGCCAATTCCAGGTCTTTGTGAAGCTCTCCACAAGTGTTTATTCCTTGGCTCTTGGACAACTTTTCTCATAAATAATTTCCCTCCTTTTGTCAGAAATCTTGCGAGGAGCATCTGGTCGTGGCCAGTTTATGGTGTAATGTTCTTTCTACTTCTGGATTATGGCTCACTGGAACATTCAGAAGTTTAGAAATCCTTCTGTAACCAATGCGATCAGTATGTTTTGCAACAATAAGGTTGCGTAGGTCTTAAAAAGAGCTTTGCATTTACCCATCATGAGATGTTCCTTGTGTGACCCCTAATGGCACACCTTTTTTTATATGACATCAGTTTGGACTGAACCAGCTGATATTAATGTGCTTTCTACTGGTAGATGTCAGCTGGTGTCTTGGCTTGCCCTTTTGCATCTCTTTCTTCATGTGTTAAATACTTTTTCCCCTGTATTTTCACAATTTTACACATTACTTAATTTCTGAATTTAATATACATTTTGTTTTCTATGTATGGATTACTTTTATCAACATCTGGTGAAAATGTCATGTCAATAGTACCTTTAGAAATGTTTACTGAGAAAAATGGCTGTGTAGTTATACTTATTTTACCTGATGTATAAAGAATTGTCTGATACAACTAATGCTGACCTTACACTAATGTACTATGAAAAGATTATATAAAAACTTCTAAAAGACTAGTCAGACACCCTCTCACATATAGAGACAATTGTCATTAGTCACACAGATTTGTCTGTTGCCGGATCCATGCAATTAAGTTATGGAATAATGGAATTAAGTCCAACTAAAAATAATAGCCTAATAATATAGTCTATTGAGCTGGTCTGTAACTTCAAAAACATCCCTTTGATAACGTCCTGTTCTTGTTTGTAGGACAATACTGACATAACTTCTTATGTTTTTGGCTTTAAAGAAAAAATCACACATTTAGGCTATTTGCCTAAATGCCTAAATTAGGCTATTTGCCTAAATGTTTCAGCTATTATTTTAAAACTAGGTAGGTTATATCTGTGACACAAGTTCTAAGTTTGTATTCACTCATGCTGACTACCATCTCTTTAAAATGTTGGTGTGTTGTTGTTCAACTGAGATTTTTCCTTTTTCTACTGTAATAGGCTATGTAGGGAAGGGTATTGGGAATTGATTGATTGACACTTGAGCTGAAAGGTTTCTATTTATTTGTTAGCCTACAGCCTACCTTTTACACGAGTCATTTTATACAAATGAGTTTTTATACAATTCCGGTCGGATCCAAATCGATACTTTGAACAGTTCCGGTTCCTAGACTGTGCCTGAACCAGTTCTTAGTCATATGTTAATTGCTATTCATTATTATTCCAATTATTATGATTCACAGTAATTTGTTTACCGTCCCTTAGCTTTGGCATTTGTCATGTTTACACTTTTGAACTTTTAAACACTGTTTACTGTCTTTTGAGATAAACTTAGCCTTCAGATGAACAATAGTTGACCTATGCAGAGTTAAACGCATCAACTTTAGATCAAATGGCAGCTTGCATTTATGAAAAATTGGCTATTCGCTTGAAACGGTTTGCTGCAATGGTGCCCCCGCAGGGCCGACCGGATGTCATAGCTCGACACACTGCGGAGCAGACACGCGTGCAAAACGCACCAAGTTTGGTTGAAATATGTTTGCCTCGGTGCATCTGTTTTTAACCTTTTGCTTTAGGCATTTTAAGCATGTTTAACATAGCTAACTGTAGCCTACCTCATGTCATAATGTGCGATGAGTGATGATCTTGCGTCCATTTTGGAGCACCAAAGGGAGAATGTATAAATCGCCATGACTGCCCTTCACTTAAGGGTTCCTTTCAGTAAAGGGACCAGTGATCCAGTCTGCAGCATATCTGGTCTTATTTTTCGCCATGCTGTTCCTCCCGTTTTAAAACTAAAACATGTAATGAAGACTTAGTGTAATTTGGCACCGAAATGAGGCACCCAAAATACGCGTTTTTATTCGATCTGGTAGATACTCGTATCGTGTTGATTCAAATGAATGGCTCGTTATCAGGATTCTAACGAGCCATTCATTTGAATCAGCTGTGTTGTATATAGTGTATATTGGTCAGTGGGTGCGCATCGTGCAAGCCTAGTTCACAGTTCACTCCCCCTATAGGTTCAGACTATGCCCGACATATGACAACAAAGCACAGTGGAGACTGAAACCTACTATTTTAGGTGAAATGTTTGAAATGTAATGGCGAGTGCCACACTGCTGTTAAACTCCACCCCTCAACATGCACAGAGGAAACATGCTAATTTGCATAGCAGCAGGTGATTGCCTGAACACAAATGATAGGCTGCACCATACCTTGTGCATTTCAAGAGCAGTGTTTATATAAAAAATGTATTCTAGAGGAAATATGCTTCAGAATTGCATAGTGCCCGCTCAGACATTGTGCACATTTTAAAATATGAGTGTTTTTAAAGCGCACGTGCTATGCTCCACATATTTCCATTGGTTCATTATTACAGAAGATGTAGCCCTGCCTACAGTACCGCCTAACTAAATCCTACATTCATTCTCAGGTACCGTAGCGAGAAGATGACAATGGCTTATGCAGAATACATCGCCCACCGTCAGCCTCACCATTACCAGAATGGCATCGGGCACCCGCTTCCCCCCTACAACCATTATTCCTGACAGCGAGCCGCATGACCAATCACTGGACCTCTCCACGGACCTTTTCCCAGGAGAGCCCGCCCCCTCCTGGTCTAGCTATTTCTACTACTGTACCATTTTATGATGATAGTTTCCGTTGCCATGCTGGCCGTCTTCTAGACATTGACATGGCAACGGGTGGCAAAAAAAGCGTAATTTGATTAGTGAAAAAAATCAACTTTTTTTAAAAAAAAATTTTACTTGCAATTATGTTTTTGCAGCATATACAAAATATATACAAATACAGTATATACCTACAAATATAACTCATTATATTCATATTTTTGGACATTAAATACTAGATTTTCGTAACTCTTGAACAAACCTATAAAGGTTTTTTGATTTTTGATTCTGTGGATGGAAGGAAGTCATGGGTTAGTCTTGCTCTTTTCTTATACTTTAAAAGGCTTTGCTACACTTTTATTATTTTGGGGGAAACATATTTGTTTTCTGTATCTTAACAGCCACACATGTTGTATACGATGTAGCAAGGTAACATCAGTTCTAAAAGGCTCTCAATTTCATGATTCCTCTCAAAAAAAGTGATTGACTGTTAAAGATTGGCTTGGCCTTGTATACTCTTGTAGTGTTGTATTTAGAAACATTGAAATTTGTATAGATTATAGAGTTTTGATGCAACTTAACCAGCCTTTGCTGGAGGTTTTATTTTTAGTTTAGTGTGTGGATAGACAACCCCCCACCCCCCCCCCCCACCCCCCCCCACCCACCCTTGCCGAAAGATGAAAACTGGTGAAGTAATTTTCATTGTTTTTCACAGAACGAACGATTACCTATTTTGTCATTTGTACCTTTTACCTGATTAATCGTCATGTTTTGTGATGGAACCTAGAAAACCTGAACTGCATTTGCTTAGTGAGAGCTCACAAGGCACCCCTATTTTTAAACTCCATGCAAGATCATTTCGGAAGAAGCCATGTATTCCTAGTTTGAGGATTCCTCTGTTGTCTGTTAAATTGTTGTGTCAAACAGACCAGAAAGTGGGCGTGGTTCCCCATTTCCTCTGGAAGGTTGCAGGAAAATGCTCCAAGATCTATGGCAAACATTTACTTGTTTGACGTATGCTTGTATTGTAGTGCATGTTGGTTTCTTAGCTCACCGGCAGGGAGTGTGTTGACATTTCTTGGTTCACTGGCAGGGAGTGTGGGACATGCTATAACTACTAAAAGCCATAGTCTTTTTTTAATCAATGCTTTTTCCATGTAATTGGTGAGTTTGCTAGGAGTGTGCGCTTCAATGGAGTTTTATTGGGAACATCAATAAATCGGTCTTGCATTTGAGTTCAGACTTCTACCATTGCTACACCACTACACACTTGTTAATTTCTCCCATTATTTTGCATGTGTCAAGAAGGAAATACCCAGTTTCCTCAACCCAAGCTCTCTTTTCAAACGGTAGCTCTGAATTGTGGTATTCAGTGTCTTTGCAGACATTTTCTAAAAGTATTGGTGGATTATAACTTTAAATAACAACACACATAGGTTTTAACCCATGCTCACGTGAGAACACATTTAAATGTTTGTCCAGCACTGCATGTCAATGAGGGTTTTTATTTTTGGAATTTCTTTTTTTTTTTAAATGTAACATGGCTCTTGGATTTAGTTGTTGAAGTCTCACCACTACTCCCTCCTTTGCTGTTGAGCGGCTGATTAATATATCTACACCACTGCAAATGGTAGAGATTTTGATCGATTTTTTCAGCTGTTTGGCAGCAGTTTAAATCAAAGATAATTTGTTTGAACAGAATCTCTGCGAGGGGGCTGCTTACAGTGGAGGTGTATAGACTAAATAAGCCATTTTACATGCTATTAGTTAGGCTACTTAGGCATGTTTTTACATTTCTGAGGGTCGTCATATGATCGTTTTGTACAGGTTTAGTTTTCATGACTGGAATTTTTGAGAGGTTCTTGTACTTGACCATCTTACTTTCTAACAGCCTTTACGGATTTTCTTTATGCAAAATGTCAAGGGCTTTGGCACTCCATCCACAGTAACCCGAAATGACCCGAATTTAAGTTGTGTTGCCTTAAATGATTTAATAAATGGACCAGTTTGTGGTACCCTGAGTGTTCCTCAATCCCGTTCTGTTCTGCACAATCTCCTCAATCTGTAGGGTTTAAAAAGGCCTAGAATGTTCCCTACATGAATGTTTAATAAGCAATTTTTTGTTTGGGGTGAGATTTCAATATTGGCATTTTAATCACATTTAGGCAAATGTCTGGTCCCTGGCAATAATTCTTTAAATTCAAAAAGACTTTGTAAACACATTTTTAGGATCGAAATTATTGTCTTCGCATGAATAAGGTTAAAATTACTATGTTTTACAGTATCTATAATAGTAGGTAATTTTCCAGTGGAACAGTCAGGCATTCATTTTCTGGTCCATTACAATACAGCACAACCTGATTTTATTAATTTTTTTTTTTTTTGCTGCAAAACCAAATTGACCATGCTCTTTTACATAAAAGTCTTTGTATACACATGCATTGCATGAATGTCTGAGTATGAGACCTATGGTTTTATCCATTATATGCTTGATCTATGGCTTAGACACTCTTAATAATTTAAGAGATTTAGAAGACAAATATGGTGCTATTGGACCTCGTCTTGGGGTGCTCACAGCTTATGTGACTGGTCATGCGGACTCATTGATCATATCATACTTAAAGAGGCAACTTGTAAGATTTTCTCTTAAATATACTGATTTAGAATTGGTATTGACACGTTTGTGAAGTCTAAAAGAGCTGTCAGAATTTCAATGAGAGAAAATTGAGAATATAAACTAGAGAATTGAGGCGTGGAATGTGCTGTTTATAAACGTTGACAATTTCAGCGATATATTAACAGAAAATCCTACATGTGATAACTAAATATCCTTGATATATGCAGATCTGTTTTAACAGGTGTTAGTTTGTTTTTTTCTATTAATGTAAGTCGACACCCTTGCAGGTTTGAAAGGACACGAAGTCAAGAATCACATCCCTCCCTTGAATTCTTCCTCCACTGTGGCCCAAACTCATGGCCTAGTTTGTCAAGGTGTGATGTCTTTCCTTCAGTAGTAGTAATGAAAGTAGTCGTCTAACAAATTCAAAAGCCTCACAATGGATGCCGTTCTTGAGTGCATTCTAACCATTTCCCTCTAATGATCATTCAATTTGGTGAAAAATCAATCTGAGGTGTGTAATTTTAGGGCTTTTGATTTTTATTCAATTTGTGAATTCAGAGAATAGAGCCATTCCTCTGTACTGACAACTATTTTATGTATTAATACCTCATAGGATGTTGTGGAACGGCATTTCTAGGTGGTAGCACACTGTATTTTGGATCCATCCCAGGGTCAGAGTCCAGACTCTGCTTTCTCTGAAATTTCCTCCATGTAGTTGTGTAGAATGCTAAAGCTCGTTACCTTTTGTATGTTGGACTGAACCAAAGATGCCACTGGCCATGCTCAAATGCTGCTCCATGGGCCTGGCTTCATGTCCTTCCAAAAACAGCCCTGCAAATGACAGTTTGTCTTGCAATCTGTTAATTTATGATATTTCTCAACTGTCTTGACTTATTAACCAACCTAATTTTTCAATGAATTTTCATTGAATCTATCTCTGAGACCCTGTGCGGATTAAGGATAGAGTAAACGGTTGCTACTTGTTTTGTTGTCGTTATTATTGATTTATTAGTGCTATAATTTACAAAAATGAAAATCCCATGGTGTGCCTCCTATCTTATATGGGTTTATAAGTGTTTTTGTTTCCCTGAAGACCAGCAGTTATACTTTATACAAAAGATGATTTTTTTCCTTATTTTTATGCCATTAAAATGATAAACGCCTGTTTTCTTTACTCTGGACCCAGTAGCTGCACTGGTATACAATCGCACTGATAAATGAATACTTAAAAAAAAAAAAAAAAATTAAAATGACAAATGAAATAAGATCTACAATAAACTTGTGTTTGAAACTTTTATAAAAAAGATTTTATAAAAGCAAGAAAAAAATGTATGTTTTTCTACTTCAACATGAATTCTTTTAAAGATATTTTGGATCTAGTTTTAAAATTATTTTAGTTGTTTTCTATGTTCAATATTTGAGACACTGCATTTTGAGACATGTACACTGTACAAAATTAAATAATTTTGTTTCAGTGGCCTAACTGGCTGTGAGGATTACCTGGTGTAACTCCTCCAACATGTATTTCTCTTTTTTTTTTACACTTTCTCTGCTTTAGTGACTTGAAAATATTGATGGAATAATATGATCTTGGGGGGGGAATAAAAAAAAGAGACCTCCCCTAGTAGAGCTAGATCCTTCCTCCTTCGCTATTGAATTGCTGTTAGTGTGATAAGACTTGAAATGGGCATTTGTTATAATATGGCTCCATAAAAGAAAAAAAAAAATTGGGGGAAGGCTTAAAAACTATATAGGTGGGTTATCAGTGAGTATGTAAGCAATGGCTGTGAAGATAATGTTTTAAACATTATTACCTTTTCAAATCATTTATTCAATAAAAAATACAAAACTAATGGAAAACAATATAACTTTCAGAATCTCATTTATTAAAACATTTGGGCCACGCAATTAGACATTTGAGTTGATATGCTTTGAAATGTCTGTATACACACACAATAGAACACAAGAAATACAACAATTTTAAGGCCATGACACAGCATACAAGAATGAACAGTTCCTTGTGTTATAAACAGTTTATCCATCATTAGTGGCTATGTTCTGGTATGGAGATTGTTGATGGAGAAATTAGTGATGTACATACATTACTCCTGACAGCATTAATCAGGATTCCACAATGTAAAAACATGACCCATTTCTGTAACCTGCAATTAGGCTGTAGAAAATACAACTACCTATTTATTACAGTATATTACATTGACAATAAATGTATTTAAAAACCATCACTCAGATTTGCAAGTGAGAACTTATTTCACAACACAAATATAAAAACACAAGTTCATCATCCTTTTTGTAATAAATGTTACAAATAAACATCTAGTGAGGATGATAGTTGTAATATGATGCAATATAGGGATCATCAAAGAAAGCTTCCTTTAAGATACAGAGAACATATGTATATAATGTGATTTATCTTTGCTATACTGGTGGAATGAAATGATGCGCTTTCTCACTTTTTTTTCTAAAATACTTTCAGTCTAGATGTAAATTTCAAGATGTGCAAGCGTGGCATGTTCATAATTATGCTGAGTTACAGCTTCAAGATTAGGCCAGGCAAACCGACCTGAAACGAGATAACTTCACAGTAAATCTATGGAACGCTGGTCTCTCCTTATCCTAAATTAAAAACATTGTCATTTATTTAAATAGCAGGAATGTAATGAAGAAGCAGTTGAGTAGAGTACCCTAAACAGTCATGTGGAAAGAGGTAACAAATAACATGTTTACATTTCGGTCAGGAGAGAGAAAAATTTAAAAAAAAAAACATGTTATATTAACAGATGGTTGCTGCAACAAGCATGGTGTGTAAAACTATTTACCCAAACTCAAGTGACTGATTACAACATTGTGCATATAAAATGGAACCTTTACCAACAAACCATTCCATATCAGCAGTAACATTTGGGAATACACCACTGTCAATCCATTAAAACACTACATTTACAAAAAGGCATTATGAGAAAGGTCCGTCGTCACTTTCTTCGTTCTGGAAGTGCTATTCCAAATATAAGAATAAAAATAGCTTCCCCATGTTCCTACCAACTTGCATGTATATGACAAGTTCGGTGTCTTTCATTTTGATGCATGCAAGAATTAGCACAAGCCAACGTTACCTCTAAAAGAAGATACCACAGATTTTACAGAGTGAAGTGGCCCTTTTTACAGCAACAGTAAAGCGTTAAAAGATGCATTAAAACCAGACATGTTATTAAACCATGCATTTTAAGTGCAAGGCGACACCTGTCTATACATATGTATGCCCATTCAGTCGACCTTCTTGTTGCGTAACCGGATACTGTCTAGCGTGTGTCTGTAGAGCGATCCACTGTGCTGCACGAGGAAGGTCAGAGCCTTCCCGTGGATCAGTGTGAGCAGGGTCTGATGGCCCGTGGCCCACACCCTGTACCAAGGCCCATAAAACGGGTCCGACACGGCTGGGCACAGCATGTTGTTCAGATTGACATCTGTGAGCTGCAGGCCAGGAGAGAAGCAGAGTGATTTCAGATGTACAGAAGAGGATTAGGGCCACGTGACAAATTCTCAGAGTTCTGACTTTAAAGTCAGAACTCTGAGAATAACATCAGAACTCTGAATTCTGATGTTATAACCGGTCAATCCACTGTATTATCTCATATAAATCCAAATCTAATTTATAAAGAGCACTCTAATGTCTAAATAAATATTGACATCACAGTGTATGTTAAGTTTATCATTTAACTATGTTGTTTATTTCATATTATTAATTTTGAAAAGTTGTGAGAGGGTATTTCATTTATGATATTAGTAAAATGTTTTGAAATACCCTTAAAAACATAAGTATCAACATCTAAGTTTGTTTCTTTAGTTCATAATAAGGCCACAGTTTAAAATGTGTTCAATTAAAATATCAAAGGTGTCCACTGTCCAGCAGAGGTCAGTCTTACCAGTCCCAGGCTCTGCAGGAAGATGAAATGGTACAAGAAGAGAATGCCAGCAGAAAGGACTGCCCACCACATGTCTCCCAGGGGCTCAGCCTTGTACACACCTGCACAAACACAGCCACATTCAGACACGCTCATTTGCAAGTCAAGCAGGCTAAAGAGAACTGAAACAAAATAAATCTCCACTGCCTCTCGGCTCAGTGTCCAATACCCCTGCAGAATGGATGTGTGAGCTACACTACAGCAACTTGAATAACAGACAGCAAGCGGACAGAAGATACAATCTACAGCCCCTGCCTGGCTATTGTAATGTCGTACCCATTTTGAGAACGAAGATTTCAAGGCTATGAAATACACTGTCTAGAATAAAACTGCGTGCATTGCAATATATAGTACATTTGTGATATTATAATACATTATACACTACTAGTATATTATAACACTATTCAAAGATGAGGTTGGAAGCTTCTATTTAGGGGAACAGATGATACAGACTATGCTAGTTTCCATGTGGGTGTGCTACCGTGTTGCATTGTTAAACAATCTATGATTCAGCGACAAAAAGTGTCTCAGTTCCTATGAGGGATTCATAGATTTACTACAACTGAAATGGCCGATCACCGATATGAGACTTAATTACTTGGCACTGGTGTGGAGGCCACGACATTATAGCTTTTACCTGACATTTATTGATGACACTCAAAAATAAAATAAAAACACCCTCTTGGAATGAATTTCCAATATTGCCACTCAGAAGTGACTTAGTACCTTATAAGTCACTACAACTTTGTCACATCACAGGACTGAGGTGAGATGAACGTTTGGAAACCAAGGTGAGTAATAAATGTGCTGTCATTCAGACCAGGGCCAGCGAGAGCATCCCTATCACTATGTGATAGACAATAAGGGCTTTGAATCTGGAATGCTGGTTCCGTCGCCTTGGCTGTCAATAAATAGGTGTGGCGTTTGCCCTAGTCCAAACTACTGTCCTATGCTTTTCTCTACCTCGAATAAACATGGCTGTGGTCTTTAGAGGAGAATACACAAGTCTCGCCTACAACCTGAGAACTCAAAACAATCCTATACTCTGGAATATGACATAAGAAGATAGAAGCCTGCATCTAGCTTTCATATCTAGAGGTGGGCTCTAACAGGCAAAATGGTGGACACTCACCTCCTTTCCTTAAGAGATAAACAGGAACCAGGTAGAGCATAGAGTGCTGGATGTAGTAGATTTCTCTCTCAAACGGGAGCTGAAAACAGGATGAACCAGTCTGGTTACGTTCAAAACAACCGGATCCTTTGCTTTGTGTATTAAGGGTTGATGTGTATGGAAAATTCTGTTGGGACATGGCGTATCAATATTTATTAAGAGGCCTTGACCTTTGACATGACATTACAGAATAACAATATACAATATAGTACTTGTACTATATTTTTGAAGACCTTCCTAGGACAATGAGTGAGCACAACCCATGCAAGTCGATTAGTAGACATACACTTTCATTTACTTTAATAACTTACCAGTCTGGTGTTCAGGACCGGGAACAAGAGAGCCAACAGGGCACCATTCAACATATGCACCTGAAGCCTGTCAAAACAAAATCTCCTCTATTATGTTCACACTACCATAGTACACACGGATCCTTACATGCTGCAGAACACCTGCCTCAGACTGAAGGGGAATGTCGAAAGTAATCTCCATATTTCACTGTCATCATCTAAAATACATGTAAGATGATTTTACGCAATCAGTAATGGCTAGATGACAGTGCCAATTCCGTGATGCTTAAAATATATTCTAATTCATTCCCAGCAGTTAGGGGCAGCTGTCTCCCAACATCAGCTTGACATTCTTAAGTGGCAGGACTTTGTGTTGGAATCAGAGAAGCCTAGATGAGTTGTTAATATGATACTGAACTCTAGAAAATCCTTAAGCTTACCTCAATAAATCCATGTGATGATATTCAGAATAAAAGCCTGTTTGGTTGCTGTATTTATTAAACCATGTCTTGTGAAATGTGTTCTCACAAGATTCCTTAGTAAACTCTAGCTCTCGTTCTGACGTGAATTTAGATAAACCATTGAAAATGTAAGCATTCATACTGAATGTAAACGTGTGGACTTAATAGTGATATAAGAAAGCTAAAACTATCAAGGGTTATGTTAGTTTAAAACAAATTTAACCATTAACACAATGGGGTTTTAACAATACGGGTTATGCGGAACATACTTCTGCATTCTGTAAAGCAGGTCACATCACTTCCAAATAGGTGCCCTACGGGCTGGAAGATGCCTCCAGGAACAACCAAAAACAGTAGTTACCGATGTCCATCAAATTGTGACTGATAAATACTACTAGTGAAACGGTTAAAAAACTTTTGCATGGAAAAAGGAAAAAAATATTCAATCAACATATGATATGTGCAGGGATTCTATGCTCTGCTGCGAATCTGTTAATTTACAGATATGCTCAGCACACTAACCCAGCCAGAGTCATAATAGTATATGATGCTGCACTAAACTAATCACACACACGTCAACCAGTTTGATTTCGGAAATAAAAAGCAACGGACAAAACTGCGTTATGCTGAGGACGATAATGGATCACTGAGGACTATAGCGGATCGCATCGGCTACTAACTAGCGGCTAGCGCAAGCATCCAGCTATAATAGCCGACACGACACAGTTCACTGTACATTCCGCTATAAACAATGGAGTAACGTACGTTGCCCACGTTGGACCAGTATATGCCACTATTCGGGTATTCGTTTGATGTGTAGGTATTCAAGTCTTAATTTATAGATTTTAATATATATTTTTAGTTTTTTTGCATGCATATCAGAATTTTCTCCGTAAAAATAAATATCAGTGTGTTCAATTTTCCATTGGTTAAGCCTACACACTAACAAGTTGTTGAAAAGTGCAACTATGTGGTCTGAAAGAACACGGACTGCTATTGGCTGTTTAAGATTTAGAAGAGCTCCTATTCGTTCAATTAAATTGTCAGACTGCAGTGGTTATTTTCATGTCCCAACAAGCCCCGTTAACATGTAAAAACGAGTGACAGAATGGAAGGTTACGTCTGCAGGCTAATATGAAATTACTGCAACAGCAGTCAGTGCAGACAGAATTTATTAATCTAATAATGCGTTTTGGACTAAATATTGTACTGGATTGGACATTTGCCAATGTAACAGGATTGTTTTGTACTGTTATCGAATGGCGGATTAAGTGGTATATAGATATTGTAGCGACCCGGTAACTAGTTGTTGCGGGCTCTGGTAGGGGCCCTACAGAGGCGCTTTGGACAGTGCCTACAGCCTGGAATCCTGCTCAATTAACTTAGTAATCGATGTAGAAAGTCGGGGGAGCCGCTGCGGGTGTTGGCCAATGACAGAGGGGCTGACACGGAGGGCATATGCACACATGCTGCCCGGGGTGCAGAGTGAATTGGCTCGGGATCAGTTTATCAGTCAAGGAGAGAGTTCACCCGTGGTGAGGGCTGCGAAGGAGAGCCCATCAGAAGGAGAGAAACCAGCGTGGGTGACAGAAGTCACAACTGTTGAGAGCTGTGTCAATGCAGACCGCACGTGTCCCACAACCGAGCCCACGTCTCTGCTGGGGCTGTGGTCAGCCGGGACATTAATTCTGCCCCAAGTCAACCAAGGCTCAGGGAAACGGGAAAGGGCCCGCATAGAGGGGGGCAATGCGGACCCCAAAACCCCCCACCCCTCTCACTTCCCCGGGATTCCCCGTCAGCAGTGCCTTGTATACCTGGATGACATCCTGGTACATGGCAGCTCCTTCGAGGCGGCTCTCTGGTCCCTGCGGCGGGTGCAGAGATGATTAGGGAAGCTGGCCTGAAGCTGCACCCAGAGAAATGCCACTTCATGCAGAAGGAGTTGTCCTTCTTGGGGCACAAGGTGGGGGGGAAGGGCATCAGCACCATGGAGGAGAAGGTGCAGGCTGTAGCAGACTGGCCCACCCCCACCAACCAGAAGCAACTCAAAAGTTTCCTTGGACTGGCCTCGTACTACAGGAAGTTTGTACGGGGTTTCTCCAGCATGACAGCTCCCTTGTGTCAGCCTTTGCAGAAAGACAGGGACTTTGTGTGGACTGAGCAGTGCCAGCAGGCGTTTGGAAGCCTGCAGCGTTCCCTGAGCGAGGCCCCAGTGCTCTCTCCTGCCGACCCCAGCTTGCCGTTTATCCTGGACACAGACGCTAGCGGGATGGGGGTCGGGGGTCGGGGGAGTGCTTTCCCAGGTGGGCCCTGAAGGGGAGAGAGTGCTGGCATATTTCAGCCGGGCGTTCAACAAGGCGGAGCGGCGCTACTGTGTCACTCGCAGGGAACTGTTGGCTGTGGTACTCTCTGTCAGGCATTTCAAGTATTACCTGTGTGGCCTGCCCTTCACAGTGAGGACTGATCACTCGGCCCTCCAGTGGCTCATGACATTCAGAGAACCAGAGGGGCAGGTTGCCAGGTGGTTTGAGGAGCTCCAGGCATACAACTTCAGGGTGGAGCACAGGGCGGGAGAGCGGCACACCAATGCTGACGCCCTCTCTCGTCAGCCATGCACCCAGGACGGGTGCAGCTACTGTGAGCGGAGAGGGAGGGGAGGAGGACTGTGTGGCAGTGCGGCAAATAGGGTCGGCCAGCTGCCAGGAGCTTCACGAAGTGGATGTGGCGAAATAAGCAGGAGCAAGATGACCTTCGGCCTGTTCGGCAGTGGGTGAAGGCACGACCACCATGGAAAGAGGTGGCGGGGCTCTCCCCAATAATCAAGGGGCTGTGGTCAAAGTTTGAGGCTCTGCGTCTGCACGAGGGCGTGTTGCAGCGAGCGTGGAAGGAACCTGCCACGGGAGAGGAGATGTGGCAGGTTGTTGTCCCCAAAGGCCTGCGAGACACGGTGCTTAAGGCCATGCATGGAGCAGCAGGGTCTGGACATTTCGGGGTCACGAAAGCACTCCGCCGTCTACGCTAAAGCTTCTACTGGGGCCGCTTCCGGAAGGATGTAGAGGATTTTTGTCATCGATGTGACCCCTGTATGGCAAGAAAGGGGACCCCAGGTCGTTCACATGCCCCCCTCCAGCAGTTTCCAGTGGGGGCCCAGATGGAGAGGGTGGCGGTGGATATAGTGGGTCCATTGCCACGCTCTGACAGAGTTAACCGGTACAGCCTCTTGGCTAGTGCTGTACCAAACGATTATTTTTTTGGTCGATTAATCTATTGATTATTTTTTCGATTAATCAATTACTCTTTAGATTAATCGGATTACTACATTATTGATAATATAGAAATCCAGTCGATGCCATAGGGTGCTCCCTCAGAATCTGTTTCACCCACATTTGTAACACACACTGTTGTGTGGCCTGCACCACTTTGTGTTCCTTATTACAAAGCCAGGGCAGTGTAGAAACACTAGAT
>JAODLL010000006.1:2614801-2638088 GCA_026546735.1 Forbesichthys agassizii | reverse complement strand
TATGAGCATCCTTATGTTCGAACAGGGTGTTTGTTATAGACAGTCAATGACTAGCACAGAAGTCTAACAACAAACGCCCATTTGGGTTTCGATCCGGGAGGCCGTACTTACGGCTGACGGCTTCTGGTTCTCTCCTAGTTGTGGTGCAACTGTGACAATTACACTTGGTTTTTTTCTTTGCCAAAGCAGACTTCCAAAGTGATGTGGCCAACTTTGCGAAAATCTCACGGAATTTAACTGAGGTGGCAACCGCAATCTGTAATTTGGCTGCTCATTACGGAGCATTGTATGTCAATGTGTCCAGCCCACTCTCGGTAGCATTGCTGAGAATTCACCAAAAAGAACATATTTTGATTTGTGAACATACATGCCAACCTAACCAACACACTTAAAGTCTTAAAGTTCAGAGCCGGTTTAAATGAGAAATATATTTAACAGAGATGTAAATAGCATTGGATGCTATTTAACAGACATAAACGTTGATAATCGATGTTGGATTGGGTATTTAGGATGTCCAAACCCTAGATAAGATAGGATGAAGGTAGATAGGATTCCTAAATTTAGGTAGGATTTGCTTCTGTAATACTAAATTGGGGAAAATCCTATGTTTTTTCATCCTATCTTAATTTATGTCTTATGATAGAATGTTTTCTGTAATACGCCCCCTGAGTGCTAATAATGTTAATTCATCTGAAATACTTTATGAAAGGTATGATATGAAATAAGAATGTAGAAGAAATAAGCTCCAAACATCCTCTCAGATTGTGTGTACAACTGTAAATGTTATAGGGGAAAGAGGGACAGTGAGGAGTGACCAGGGTGTGTGGTTATAAATGCTGGTTTATAACCACATGGAACATTTCTTGACACAAGTCAAAGAGTGTGCTGCTGTCATTCTGAGTACTGCCGTCTCACTGTGTGCTGCCCTATGCATTTGTATTGGATGCTAGGGCTCGTCAAACAAATCAGATCCCAGATGAAACGGCAGGCAGCATGAAGGTGAGGTGCAGGGCGCTGTACCTGTACTGTACTGCTGATGCTTTGTGAGTGGAGGGGGTTGTCAATTGGAGAGGGGGGTTGGGGGGGTTGTCTGTACTGCCCCGAAGGAAGACAATGATAAATACTGTAGTACTGTACTGGTTTGACAGGTCAAGCACAGCAGTAATTACAGTTAAGCAGATGATATGTTGTACAGAAAAAGCCTTCATAGCGTTTGGTGGCTATGACCTAATGACATGTAAACAACCACAATCAACTGGAAGACATTTTAGTTAAGACTCATCTTAAAGCCCCTGAATACAATGCAGGACCTTTATCAAAACATTTGTGAAAATGCTTAATAGAAACAGCCATCTGGCACAGAACAATCCCTGTGAAAATACTGGTGCTTGTGTTATTCCACTGATGACGTCATTTGTTTTGACCAGTTTCACCTGGAAAAGACATAGGATATACAGATGTATTGATATAGAGAGGAAAAGCCTTACTGAAGATTCAGTATGTCTCCCTTGTTTTAAAAGTTATTTTAATTTTAATATGCAATATACTGTTTTCAGGCTTTTGAGCGGATGTCATTTTATTAAATAGTGACAATATGCATATTTTATGTTCACCCAGAACCATACTGGAGTATTCAATTACAAGAAGCCATCAGAATGTAGGCAGCTATTTTATAACTGTGTCTGCTGGGGGCTGAGTGCAGGATTCTTCTCTCTGCCCTGGAATCTGTTGCCCCATTAATGAGGCTTACCAGGTCACAGCTAAACAAGCCTAAAACACTAGGCTGCTATTGTTTTATTTCAGCATCCCTGACAGCCAGAGAGTTGAGACGTGGTGGCCAGTTTTGATGGCCCACCCTAGCACCAGCACATTTGGGGGTCCACACAGGTGCTGTATTAAAGGCTCTGGTCCCCTGCTGTCTGCTAGGTTAGCTTTGATACTATAATTCAGTGTGTGGGCTGTTTGCTGTTAGCTCACAGCCCAGGTATCATTTAAGTCATTCCCATAAAGTCAAACCATAGCATTTTTATTCTCCCTGTCCCTCTGTGTGTGCCAGGGGGTTCTTTTATATTTGCTCCCTATCGATCATGGCAGTGTGGCACACACACTGCGAATTTGCCGGTGGCGGTGGAGGCAGCTGTTGCAATCAAACAGAGAGGAGCAGTGTGATATTTCAGGAAGAGGCAGCCTCCCCCACCAGCGCAACCCCAGACCCCCAAACCCCCAGCCCCATGCCCGTGGGCAGGGGTTCAGGCGTGAATAAGTCTGCCACAGACACTCGACACCTCCCACTAGCACCCTGATGCAAGCAGCATGCAAGTCCACTTCTCACATTATCTGTCAGCTGAAGGGTTAAACTCTGCGTCAACTCCCCCCATTTGTGTTCCTGCACAGTGGAGTACATGTTATGGCTCTGCCTTTTATATGTGGTGGCTAAATAAATGCCAGTAGTAAATGGTACTGGCCAGTAGGTCAGGTCTCCCTTGTTAAAGTGACCTCCTTTATTAAAACCATTTGCTATAGCTTCCACCCACTTATTGTATATTGAGTTAGTTTCCATTGCATATGGAATTTTCCTACTAAGGGCCCTATTTAGCGATCTAAAGGCACGTTTGCAGCATGTTATAAAGCGCAAGGTGCAAGTGCATTTATGGCGTGTCTAAATCAAGGGGCTGAGAAATTATACAATGTGCAAGTGCCAAAACCTGGCCACTTGAGGCTGGCTGCATAAGGGAGTCAGTCCCTATAAACTCTAATTTCTAATAACTTTTTTTTTTTCTTTTTCATCTCTAGAGCTTGTCTTCCCATTCACTGTAAGGAGGGTGCATTTTTGTATAGCTTATTTAAAAATATATTAGCCATACATGTATCCCATTATAATAGATAGGGGAATGTTATTGGCAGAGCCAGGTACTGCAAAGATGGTGACGGTCAGAGCTAGCATAGCACAGTCTTCAAATCTTTTCTTGAGTAAACAGAGGGTTTGTTAATTTATATATACAGTCTATGGTCCAAATCTACATTTGTTAGTTTAACAGTAGATAACATGTGCCAGGCGCATGGTTCATAATGGTTTTACTTACTCTCTTCAATATTCATTGGTATTGGGCATAACATGCAATAAACCAATCAGTATCATCTCTTATACCCTTTCAAAAAGACAGGCGCGCTTGCACCTTGGCAGATTGCTATTATAATGGCAGATTTGACAAGTTAAGAAAGCAATTCTCTGCAGGGGAAACACAACTCATTTGTAGTGAAAACATGCAAGCAGACCATCTATGGCAATATCAGGATTATTCCACACCAGGACAATATCAGGATGTATACATGCTAATCTTTCACATTGTACTCTGCATTTTTTTAATCCTTTGCATGTATGTGCGTTTCTGCTCATTTCTGCGTGTGCAACATAGTGTACGCGCGTTGTGCACCTGCCATAGGCGATACTTCTTGATAATGCACCACGCCATTGACTTTAGACCAGGTTTTTGTTGTTCAATAGCGTTCTACTGCCTCAAGATAGCAATGAGCCAGACCACACCTCATGTTTATACCAACACACATTTGCTATTTAAACAACTGTGTGTTGTTCTGAAACTAGCAGACACTTGTATTGCTGCTTTGCCTTAGGTGTAGTTAGGGCCCTAAGTCTCATAGACCATCAAGAGATCAATTATGATTGAGGATTCACACACAGCTTGTTTTGCATTACATCCACACATGGGGTAAGGAAGATACAGTCAAGGGTATTTACTGGTTTCATATCACTTTGAAGCCAGAAGACAGAAATTATTGAACATCAAAAGCCTCCATCTACCTCCAGGTCTAAAGGAGCAGTAGTCTGCTTTCAAGCCCAAATCCGCCACTCTCTACATTCAGCCAACTACCAGTTAGTTACTGCCGCTGGCAAAAATAGGGGGCTGCAATTTCCCCATCTGTTCTCCTGGAGCCACTGTGGTTTTCAATCCATGACACCAAACTATAACTGTGAAAAGGCTTGTTCCAGACCTGATCATATTAATCAGAGGCATATGTCCAGGCCAAAACAGGTTTGAGTGGGAGTGAAAATTACTAATTTTCTTTCCCTTGTTGGTGCTGCATTTGCAGCTCTTGTAAACTATGTTCCATCCTCTTCCACAATGTGTATTACACTCACAAAGAAACAACATACCATAAAAAATAAAACTGGCATGATATTGCATTGTTGTTTTGTTTTTGTCACACACTGAAAGACACACAAATGGATTAATTAAACTAAAAGGCAAGTGCCAGAGGTATATAACAGGTTGATTTGTGTCTGGAATTGCCCTTGTGGTTTAAATGAGCATTACAACAACAACCATCTCACACCTGCATCCAGAGTGGCTGAACACTCTAGTCCTCCCCACACACCACCCATCTCTACCATCCCCTAAAGACACATGCTTGTTTGTGGACAGTATTGTTGGGGAGGAATATTTGGGGTTCTGGGGCAATACAATACAATAATATTATTATTATTATTATTATTATTATTATTATTATTAATAATAAATCTGATTAAAATCTGTCCAACGTGTTGGTATTTCTAATGTGTCTGTCTAATATGTTCTAATGTGTCTAATTTCTAATGTGTCTTGTGAGTTAGTATCAAATGTCCTCTCCGTCTGAAAAAAAGATGTCACTTCCTTTTGTATTACTTGTGTAGGTTCTAAGATTAAGTGTTGGAACTATGCAGTTTTATACATAAGGTGTGACGTAAAAGCTTCTGGCAGCTCTGAAGATGTTTTAATCAAGTGTAAAATCCTTTTGGAGTTGATGGCCACTAAGCTGAGTGTGCACCCTTTCTATACTTCCTGTGAGCAGAGGTCTGTTTCGCTGGCTCCACAGTAAACAGTTTCTTAGCCAAGCTGAGGAAATTATCATCATGCATGAATTAGCCACTGTTGAAAATCTTCCTCTGATCTAAATTTTTATTTGTATTTTTTTAATCAAATATCAAAGTGCTTCTTAATTAAAAATTAATATTCCAGGAATTAATATATATATATATTGTAATAAGCACAACTTTATTTAATCTGATAAAGAGACACTTGCCGCTAATGCATAATAAAATGAGCAACCATGAATAGAGCAGGACATCCCACCATTGTGAATATTTAATATCCTAAACATCTTGCTATTCAGGATTATGTGGAAAAAGAGATTAACAACAACAATATATTATTCTATGCATTGTACTCCGCTCAATAATAATTACTATAACAATCAATATAACAAATGGATTGTATTCACCAAAAATATATATTATTCAACATTAAGGAATACTTCACCCAAATGCAATGACTGACTCTTCACAACATGAAGTTTGTTCTCTCTTCCCTTCATAAAACAGAATATCTGTAACATCTTTCTGATACAATGGGAGTGAATAGTGGATCAAACACTTGGAAACATTTTGATCAGCTACATAGTACTAATCAGAAAAATTATTCTACTTCATTTTCTGTGCAGGAATGAGGGTACATGCATGTTTATACTACATTTCAGGGCAGGCTGTGAGGGGAGTGTAAATCAAATGCTATTCCTAATTTTTGGGTTAGGGTGCAGGGGGCATGCAAGGGTTCTTACTTAGTGTTTGATGGTCACATGCATTGGTGGGGCAGTCTGTCTGCAACATCAGAGGGCTTACATTTTGTGGGATAATTATCTCACCATTGGTCATGAGCACAATGCTGATGGCACGTCCCAGCGGCATTCTGTCAAGATGGCATTTGGTCTGTGATGTCTTCCTACTGTCTGCACAACATCAATGCTCATGCCCATGTCATTCAGACATGTCAACAACATTCAGCTCCATCTGTTAGATAATGCCCTGTCTTCAGTAGTGGCTGTACTGTGGAATCATTATGAATGCACTGTATCACACACCAGAACACAGCACAACACATAACAGTTCACACATCTCAGAACGTGTGGGTTGACGCAACATAACACATTAGGAACATATTAATACTAACACAACTAAACACAGCAGTCTAGAACATAATATATGAACACAGACTACAACACACAAACGCCACCCACCACCACACTACAGTTCTCCCCGTCTGCCTCTCATTTAGGTCACATTACTGGATTTGACATTGCTGTGTTTTCTGGCTGCAAAAAGGGCTATATCATTTCTGCCTATTTTAAATGTCGTTCCAACAACTGTAGTGACAACGCATAAATGGTGAATCCATAAAGGGAGGATTGGTATTGCTGTTTAGTCATGGATGTGTGCATACAGTATACCTTCTGAAAAGGTGGGTTGCTCAGCAGGTTTAATGCTGGCCATCTGGCCAACATATTTGAGCGATTCCTCTTTCTTTTACATGAGCGAACTTATGAGATACATGCCATCTTCTGTTTGCGTTTTTGAGAGCTGCACAATTAGTGAGGCAGCATGCAATTCCCCCAACCAAGGAGCACTCTAGCGGATTGTGATAGCTGGATAAATTAACCACACTCATTTTGGAGCTACATGGAAATGAAGTCACTGGCTTGTGGACCTATTTATTTAATTAGGAACTGTTGAATAAAGATTTGTTAATAATCAAGGGCACGTAGCTTAGTTCAGGACTGTCAGATATACAGTAATGGCGTTTCCTCTGGGTACCAGTGGATTTGTTTCGTGGCACAATGTGACATGTTCCATGCGAGGTTGTCTGTGATGAACGTATGCTTGTCTGTGTTCTCTAACATTTATGTCACAGAGGAGCTGTCACATCTCTCACAGATGTTCACCACCAGTGTTTTGTAATGCTGGTCTTCCACCACTGCCAGTCCCCATGCCTTTAAAGATAATAACTAATACTGTCGACTTGTGACCCTCTGGGAGGGGGGGTCCCACTGCCCTGGATGAGGCTCAGTTGCGTGCAGCAGATGTGCTAGACACAACCACTGTCTTTACAGAGCACTTAGCGCCATGCACACTACGCTTCCACAAACACACACTGGAACAACCCACACACACACACATGCACGATAGCTCTCATTACAGTGCATAGCAACTGTTACATAGCAACTGCTCCTTGCTGCTTAGCAACCGCTGCAAGGTTCTCAAGTGGAGGGAAGATTTTCAAGGGGAGTTGTGTATGACGCCATGCCTACTTACATGTCGCGGCGAAGCGCTCCCGCTGTCTGCCACTATCAACTCCTCCCACTGCTTGGTGGACTCCCGCTGATGCTCTCTCCCCCCCCACCCCCCACCCCCCCCCCTACCCCTCCTCTCCTCCTACAGATATCCGCTCCCTGCCGGATGTTGCCATGACAGGCAACTGCACGCCAGAATGTGGTGAGCTGGGCCACTCAGATGCTTGCTGGATGCCCGGGCACCCCTCCCCTGTGCGCAAGGCGCGAAACCCCCCCAAACTCTCCACGTTCGTGCCTTACCAGGACAGGGGGAGTCTGGGGCGCTTGGCCAATGGAAGTGCCCGGCCGACCAGCGAGGAGGACCGCTGCCGCCTCCCGCCCTCTCGCAGTGCCTACTCTGGTGGTGGGGGCCGCGTCCCAGCTCATGACTGCCCCCTAGTGGAGGAGGTGGCCCTCAGCATGGCCGGCCACGAGTTCCAACCCACCTCGCCCTCCAACCACACCCCTAAGAGAGAGATCTACCTGTAAGTGGACACTTGGCATCCGCTGTCTGCTGTCTGCTGTCGGTAGCGGCAGGCAAGGCAAAGACACGCCCGCTTCTTAGAAGAAGAAGGCAGTATTGACCCATGGCCCCTTTTTGTACAGTAGCTATGGTAAGACCAGGCTGTGACTCATCTGACCACTGGCACACACACTTGTTTTATCTCCGTACCCACCCTAACAACGCCACCAACATTTCTTTATTAAATTATTCAGTTTATATATTAGTTTATTAATTGTGACTTCCATTACCATGTTAGTGTTTTCATTTATTTATGACTTCTTAAAGGGATAGGTGTGGGCCATGTGACAGGAAATGGGAATGGTAATAAACTACCAGATCACTGTAATTTCGGTTATGTCAGAAGTTGGCAATGTCCTGGTGTGTGTGTGTGACGTGATATCGCCTATTTTTAACAATGTGTGATCAGTGCTCTTGTGTCATTATTACGTACTCTTAAGTAGACAAATTGTGAAGCCCTGACAACAGGGCTAACTTTGGATGAACAATCACATTAGATGGTCTGTGTTAATGTACAGTGCTCTGTAAATACATTTGAATTTGTGTGCCCTAGATATATTTTTGTCTGCCTGAGCTGGTAATATATTGCCTCAGAATCTTAGCATATTTGAGCATTTATTTACTGCCACCATTCAACCTCTCCTGTGAAACAGTTTCCAGGAGAGGAACTAGATATTCTTGAAGGGTGTTGTGGATGGATGAAAGCTCATCTGCTCCCCAATAATGCACACATTGACATACACATTCTCACACTCACACAAGCACACACCTATTGGCACGACTCATAACTGGCCCTAGCCTTATAATGAATAAAGCTTTGTGACAGCGTTTTCATGATGCGTTCAGCTGACTCTGGCCACTGAGCTATCATCTATTGTGAAAAGCAGTCGGAGTCACAGCTAACTCCTCACGGGCGTGTGAAGGGCTTCCCGATTGGCTCCTTCAGAGCGAGACCCTCTAGTGGCTCTCCCTGTGGCTTTTCATGGCGGCTGTTTAGAAATGCTCATGCATGTTCCGTGGACAATCAGACCTGCTGCACTTGTGTCTGAGCCAACCGGCCACAGTCCGAACACCGGTTACACTTTCATACAACCGGAGGCACCCGGTTGCTTGTCGGCCTATTGAATCTATAGATAGTATGGTGCACCAGGGCTTCCATGTGAACTTTCAGACAATAGCTACTTCCTAAAGAATAACTTAATATGACACCACTGAATTGACAGTGTAGACAGTTTTTATTAAAGAATAAATATGTTCAATATAAAATATTATGGCTAATATGAATAAAAATTATAGTAAAATTTCATTATTATATTGCATAAAACAAATATGAAATAGATTGCATATAATACCTTGTGGTTTTTCTTTAACTGTCAATTTAGCATGTATCCGGGAACGCAGTCTTTTGTCTTGTTAACATCTTTTTCTCCTGATACAGAACAGAGGCTTAAGAAATAGGGTGTGCCTTTGGGCTTTATCTACCTGTGCAAAGATTTCCTAAGCAATTGTAAAGGATATATCTGAAGGACACAATCTATTAGCCGGTAATTGGATGATAATAGAGACTACATTGTTGTATCTCATAGCAGCAGAGAACTAAGCCAATGTCTTGGACTCAAACATTGATTTGATTAGATTCCCTGCTAATGTTAACCCTTTTTGTTGATGCCTGCTCAGTATTTCTACGGTCAGGGAGTGGCAGTGCGTAAGGGCAGGGAAACCTAGATTGGACATTTCCTAATTAGGGGGAATAATGAGTCCTGGACTGGCAGCATGTGTGAAACCCATCCCCTTCCCCACAATCACACAAACATTCACCATTCACTGATTCACTCATCCTCATTCACCCGGAGCGAAATGCACCGCAAGACATTTTATAATCCACCCACTCCACTACAAATAGTTCAAAGTTCTTTATCAGCACTTAAAGAAATTAAGACTCAAATGTATGGAAATCACCGGACATGGCCATGATTAAATAAAGGTGGGTGATGATTGACCCCTCCCCTCCTGACCCGAGGAAAAGCAAATCACATTATGTGCTAAAACAACACTGAGTCTTGATACACAGTGATTAAGCCCCATGCCCCCTCTTCACGGCACTCTCTACCGCCGCTTCAGCACATAACAACAAACCACTGACCCGGACGTAATGACAAGTGTAAGAAGATGAGCGAGAATGATAAAGCCATGGGGCCTGGGTGGCACATGTATCTCTCCTTATCGGCTCTGATTGGAGGAATAATTAAGCTGTTCCCTCGGTTGCACTCTCAAAATGAGTGCACAAGGGCTATAGCCGCAGTATCATCTGTAGGGAATGGTATGTGTCTAACTGACATGAATAACACAGGCTGACTGGGAGTAATACAGCACAGTTCAGCCTCACCGAATGGACACAGTTGGACTGGAATCCCCCCACCCCCGGACGAAAAAGTAAAACACAAATACAAGGCAGTCTTTAGTCTGAGTCCATCCATGCTGAACTTGATCTGACCCTGTTGGTCAACACGAACCACTGGGTTTCCCACCACACGTGCGTGTTTACACGTCTCTCTCTTTCTGTCTCTCTCTCGACGCACCTATCAAAGCGGAAGGGGGGGAGGGGGAGACATGAACCGAATTACACCTTAATGTGTCAAATAATGTTTGATTTGTATATTTTGAATTGGTTTCATGTTGAATTCACAAGTATTTTTTGCCTCTGTACTGTGTATGTGTATGGTGAACATTGCTGTGGACAGATGAACTTGGTGCTGACGTGGGGGGGCGAGGGATTTGTCTTATGGATCGGAGACTCTACAAACTTGTGGAAAAAAAAAATCTTTCATGGTGTAATGTACATAGATATCTACCACCCAACGCCTGCTGACATGCAGGCTCTGAATTTAGCATGAATTCCAAAGATGATTTGTAGAAAGTGTTTACTGTTTTTTTTTTTTTTCCTGAGATGTTATAGCTGGTTCCTGTTTAATGAGGCCTCTCCTAAGCGAACTGATATTAACAGCACAGTTAATCTTTTTTCACAGTGCATCTTCATAAAGCGAAGACTATTGCCTTGAACATGTCTTTGCAGGAGATAAGCTATATATTATCCTAATTGTTGGTATATTTATATATGACAAAATGCTTGTGATGCGATTTTTTGTACAGTTTTATGTACATAAAAGTGAAGCTTTCTAAAAGTTCTGAAAAAGCTGATAAATAATACAAATTGTAACAGTTTTCTTGATGTGCACATCTTGCCTTTGGTTTGGTTGACCTTTGCTAAGTCGGTGTGAAAGTGGTCGTTTTTCTGCCTGCCCTGTAATCATTCACAGACTCCCTACACCTGAGGACATAATCAGATTTTATGTTTATTGTGAACAGTGGATTGTCTTACCAGTTTGTTAAATTCCTGTTCTGCTTTGTTCTGTTTCCGCATGTTGACAAATTCTCTTGTAATACTGTAAGTCCTCATGAACTTTGTAATAAAATCACTTCAGGGAAAAATATAATGCTCTTGTGATTTACTAATGTAGTTTTCTTAAAGATTATTTGACGTTCAGATATTTTAAAATCTACAAAATAAAAAGTAAAATTCTGTCTTCAAGCGTAATTGACGATAACTTGCGATAACTTGATTGGCTATCTTAGCTTTTCAATGAGAGCTCTTACCATCTCCAGCCCCAATACAATATGATGCAGCATGTATGAGAGCCCATGCTGTATGTTTGTGCCCATCTGTAATGAAAATGTTGAAAACAAGGACTGCTTGGTTAACTGCAGAACCACTTCTTCCACACATTTACCACCTTTGCCAGTGTAGAGACTCTTTGGCTTCCCTACATCCAGGCACTGCAAAGACATTATTTGCTATTGCCGGTGACAGTAGGAAAGTTTTAGCAAATGTATAGCCGAATATTAACTGCAATCCACATGTTACATCTAGGGATGGGACGATATATTATTATTTATCTCGATAAAAATACTCATGAAAATCGAATTGTGGTGAATGTTCATTATCGTGATAATTATAAATATTAATATTTTCATTTTCAAGTGTCTTGACAAAATCTGTCTAGCTCACTTGTGCAGACCAATTGTATTGATAAATACTAACTTGTTTATTAACCTGCATCTTTACAGTCAATCACCACTATGGCTGAAGGCTTTGCTTGCCCATTGTGTCCCCCACATAAAAGAGATTAATCAAATTCTTCGAAATACTGGTTTCAAAACTAAATCACAAATAAAAGATAAGCATGTGTGTCGTGATACAATAGAAATGTTTGTTTCTTAAGAAAATGTAAGATAAATTGATTCCAGTATGTTTTAGTGCCATTTAAAAAATAATTGTGATATCGTTTATCGCAAATATTTTGGCCAGGATAATCGTTCGATTCATTTTTCATATCGTCTCATGCCTAATTACATCACACACTAGATTTAAGTTAATTTGCTAATTTCGCTGTGTTTTGTGGTTTTTACAGACACTCTCAGGCAAAATTACATGTTAGCTCCATCAAACAACCAATCTGAAAAAAACATTTGGAAAAAATATAACTATATTAAATTGTAGGAGTTCCTGCAGTACTATAAAAATCAACCTAGCACAAAATTATTACAAGTAACCCGCAATGTTGTTGTCACGGCTCCCTCTGAGTCTCCTCCCCCTCGTGGCTCGGGCAGACTTCGGCGCTCGTCATCACCGAGCTACTGACCGCTGCCGCTCCCCCATTCTTTTGTTCTGTTTGGTTTTACACACCTGTGTTTCATTTATGATTATTGATGTGTGTGTATATAAGCCCAGCAGTTTCTGTTTGCTGTGTGAGTTATTGATTTTGCAGCGAAGCACGCTGTCTGTCACGATGCTGGTTTATTGTTTATTTCAAAATCGCAGCCTTATTAAAATGTACGGTTGTTCAACTCACCTCTTGTTCTGCGTCTGACTCCTTCCAAGTCATACACATTACAGTTGTTCCTCAATCTGAGGTTCGACAATCGGCCAAACTCTAATTTCCAGCACCTTAGAGTAAACTTTACTACTGCTGAGTCTGGTCCGCCTTTTTAAAGAGGGGAACCAGTCTGCCACTCCAGAATGAACCAAAACATACAAAATGCACAAATAAGTAGCTAATGTTTCTGTTTGAACTAAACACAAACACAATATAAATAAAACGTGTGGTTATAGACTACCTTAACATCTTCTGGTTTATGGCATTAACTATGTTCACAAATCCAAATTCTAAATCATTCATCTTCTTGTTCCTACTTAAACAGGCGACTTTCATATTTCTTTGTATGTAGCAGAAAATATGATATGACCTTTTAGATTCGTTCTGAAGTTAAGTAATTTATTATGTATATACTTAGCTCTGACAATAGCCATGACAGTGATGAACATCACAGCCTTGGCTTCCCAGTCTGACATTTGAAATCTAAAAACAGCGTATTAATGTATGTAGGCTCCCTATAGCCTATATACAGACTCCTCTGACTGACTGAGCGTCCCTAATAATTTGATCGTGCACAAAAACATATCGGTATCCTAGGATGTGCCAAGACATTGAATATGATTCATGAGGATGATATGTGATGTTGTACATTATTTTAACAGGCAATATGATGCCTCTTCTCAAGCTCAATTCTGGATGTATGTGGCCATGTCCTCAAGGGTCAATAACAAAGACAAGATATGGCAAATGGAAGAGCCAGTGTTTCACATTTAGGTCAACGGATGTACCTATCCAGATGTCTCCAAGTCACGTAACGTCTGGTTCTGCACACCACTATTGCGTGCAATGTATTAATATTCTTCTACATTAAATAGTTGCCAAATTTTAGTCAGACAATAGCATCGAAATATTTATGGATCTTTAATAAACCATGTCAATATTGAATGCGAAAACAATGTAAAACCTTCCAAATATTCTAAAGTGTTACCAAATATGGTACATAGAATTGTATATATTTAAATCACTATCCCTTCTCGTCTATCTGTGAAAATAGACTGGAGGCTTCACTCATGCTCTGGCTGCCAGAAGAGACCTATGAGAGAGCTACACAACAATGGCCTTCAAATGGCCGATTTTGACAAACCAAGCAGTAGAACGATGATTCCTGAATTTTCCATTTGAAGATTTCATTTTTAACAATGTAGTTTTTTTAAAGCAGGCATACAGTACTTTTAATTGCTTTAATTGTTGTTTAATGGTTAAAATATAATGATATATTCTATTCTGTTATTTAAGCAGAAGTTGCTAATATTAAATCACAAACCAGTATTGTAGCAACTGTCCATATTCAAACCTGGCTTATTATTAGTATATAGTAATTCTTTCTATTTTTATTGTGTTGTTCCAACAGTTAGTATTTTCTGTAAAATGTGCACACAGTGTTTTTATAGTTTACAAGACATAAAATTGTGAATTGCTATATGAACCTTTCATTTATTTCACATCACACTTGGTAAGACATAATTGACACTCCCAGACCTCCTTTGGGCTGATTGAGATGTATGTTGTGTGTAAGGTCAGGCAGGCTGTGTTACAGAATTTCACCATAGTGCTAACTATCTCTCTATCAATTATTAATGTGTCTACTTTCTGCAAGAGACTCACGAGGGATGTGCTGTCTCTGTATTAATCCACTATATATTCTGACTCAAAGTGTTAGCACTGCTATTTGTGGGAGTCATTTAGTGCGGAGAGACTGCAGACTTCATCACAGCCTAATTGACAACACAATAAAGAAGAGATAGGAAGGGATGATAGATTGAAGCAGATGGATTGAATCAATAGCCCTACCCATATTACTTGTATATTTTAAACAATTAAGCTTGTAATTCAACAGATGTTGAAAAATAGGCGGAGAGGAGAATTACAAGAAGAAATGTTGAAATTAAGGTACAAACTGACATCTTATGGATGCTAATGAAACTGCAATATTTAGGTATTCCTGGTAGATAAGAGGCCCTATACCAGCCACAAACATCTAAAATTCCAATATGGAAAAAATGCAAGATATGACACGAAAAATAAGGTCATAATAGTAAATCTTGTACATTGTCACCCAGAACTTAACTACACACCTTTATTCCAAGCTGAAGGAGCTATAGTTGACTGTACTCTACAGGTTTGCATGTATTTTTCAATGGTACTGTGAACATATCGATTACTGTGTAGATATTCATTATTAAGATGCTGAGCGCTCTGTAGGAGAGCATACTGCTCTCCTACAGCCTTTTTTCCTCAAGATGAAAATACTGACGGGCCGTTACCGTGGAAACCTGGTCTCTCTCTCTCTATCTCTCTCACTCTCTTTCTCTCTCTCTCATGTACCCATACACTGTGCTTGCTTCATTAAGTGCTTTGCTGCTGGCAATTAGAATATAACATGCGGCAGCGTTGGCTGTCTTGAAATGCAGTCTCCAATTAAATACTGCCAAATAGCAGTATTTCTTTGAGCTACATCTGTACTCTTTAATAAACTGGCTGCCCATGAGCAATGCTTCTGAATGCCAAAGTTGGGCTTGTTATAAAGATGAACGTTATTTGAGACCCATGTTTTATTTTTTTTATCAAGGCTAGACGGAAAAAGACAATGTGTCTCTTTGGGGCTACTGTTATTTCTGAGGCCGGCTCTGTGTTCTGATAATGTACAATAATTAGATAGTTGACTATTGGGAGAATGTTTATGGGTTAGGGTTTAATTTACTTGAAGCAGGGCAACCACTGTTAATGTAACATAATATGAAATACCTAAATACCTACCTAAATAATCACGTGTGATAATACGTAATAAAATCCTATCTCACCTTGCAGTTTATATTCTAATACATTTATTGGCATTCTATTATATTGGCATCTATTCTAATTTTACATTGATGTAATGTAGAATGGCATAATTAATACAATTTATATTATTACACTACTGCATTACAGGACTCTTGGGAATGTCAAATGTCAGGCAACCATGTGATTAATATGCACATATTATAGCGCTAATATTTATGTATGTCTGCTGCTCTCTTTCAGGACCAATTACAGCAATGTTTTCTCACTGTGGCCAAGAACCATTAGTGAAGGGGTTCATTTTTTATTTTTCTTAATTCAAAGAAATGTGCATATATACAGTATCTCACAAAAGTGAGTACACCCCTCACATATTTGCAAATATGTGAGCATATCTTTTCATGTGACAACAATTAAGAAATGACACTTTTCTGTAATGTAAAGTAGTGATTGTACAGCTTGTTGAATAGTGTAAATTTGCTTTCCCCTCAAAATAGCACAACACACAGCCAATAATGTCTAAACCGCTGGCAACAAAAGTGAGAGAGTGAGAGCCTCAGCCCTGCATGTTTTAGATGTCTCCCTGCTCCAACACATCCCCAGGTCACCGAACCGCAACCCCTCTCCACCACGACTACGCCTAGCTATCCTGTCCATGCATATCACAAACAGGATTGGTGATAAAGCGCAGCCCTGGTGGAGGTCAACTTCCAACTGAAACGAGTCCGATTTACTGCCGAGAATGGGTTTAAGTCTTACTGGTGCACTGGTCGTACCTTTAAATTGGTCTTAACTTTCAGTGCTACTTCAGACGTAGCTTTACACTCAGACATACGCCAAGCTGGTGCACTCGGCTCCTGTAGAGGAGGAGCGGAGAGATTGAGAGGGAGGAGGAGCCAGGAGAAGGCCAGAAAGGTATATAGATCTATAATTTGACAATTAATTTTAAATTAGGAATGTATTTGGAGGGGAAAATGTCCTTTTTTCCTATTTCCAGTTAGCGCAAGCCTGACATTTTTCATTTTTCACTTTTATAATAAGATGTTTCTTCACACTTGAGCAAACATGTATTTTCCCCTCACTCCTGTGAGAGCGGCGCCATTTTGGCTGTCTCCTCACTCATCACGGTAACAGTCAAGCAGATTTGACAAGCTTGGCAGCTTCCTCCAACATAGCCAGTGAGTGGAAGAGGAGAACTTTTGAGGTAAATTACTTAACTTTTGCCTATTTTCTTTTTTTCCCCTCTGAAAGTACCACACTGAATGGATGTTTTGACAGTATTATTTTTTATCATATAGTAATAACAGAATGTGGCCAGAGCAAATGTGTGCCAAGTCGCCCTAATATTCTCTTCTTTTCGGCTGAGCATTCTAATCTCTCTTCATAAAAGGCACTCTTAAGGATGTGCTGCTTTATACTGTTGGCAAGGTAACAGGGAGCATTCTCTGCCTTTAGATTAGCCTGTGGTTGCTGATGACAAATCAGCCTGGGGGAGTGTGTGAGAGGACATCAATGCAGCCAATCATGCAAAACAACCCTTCCCTTCTAAACAAATTATATTCATATCCTCAGTAAACCGCCTCTTTATAAATGCAGTGCAGGCTTGTGGCAAAGTGCAAAATGTTCTACAGTATTTGTAAACAATACTTATTTTTATGGATAGTAAACCAAACCTTGGGATGAATGCTTCAGAATTCAATAAAAGTAAATTATTTTCTGCATATTTTGTAAATGTTTAATATTGCATGCTGTCTTAAAATAAATGTGTACATGTGTAGTTAATGTATACACTGTATACTGTGTACAGTACATACTGTATACTATACATTGTTTTCCAGTTCCAGGCCTGTTTCTTATTCTACACAAATATTGCATGTACAGACTTTGCACAAATACGATAGTGTTTGTGCAAAGATATGCCTTACAGTATATGGTATATTGTACTGTATTGAGTATACAAATATACTGTAAGTTTCTGTATATACAGGTTACCTGTATACATACCAGTATACAGTGGTGTCGAGTTTGATGGAGGTTTCTTTTAGAGGATCCAAATGCAAGGAAGTAAAGAGACATGAATGCAGTCCGGTAAGAACTACTGAAACACAGGCAGATGTACAGTAAATGAAATATCAGAAACATAGACAGGCAAATGGAATAGCCAACTGTTTTAACTTACAGCTTTGTTTACAGCAACATACGTATACTATAAGGTAGGTATAAACAGCATATTCTAAGGTATAGTATACACAGGTATAATACATGGTACGGTATAAATAATACATTACACTAGACTGTAGATAAGGTTTGGAGATACCATGCCTTTCTGTATGTATTTAATTTGTATATTTTATAGAAAAATTTAGTGTTTTAATCCAGTATTAATGACATGCATGTCCTGGGAGACTGGCAATTCTGTTCCTGTGTGTTTGTGTAAGCCAGTGGCAGGGGGGGGGGGACATTAGCATAGAGACTGAGCCGTTTCCTTGTGGCAAAGATGCTCACATGGTTGTTTAATCTCTGAGCAGTTGAGAAAATGAATGCTGCGTCTAAGACAAGCAGACCATTACTCATGTCAAAGAGCTCACGAGATAAAGCATTATATTGAAAAGTTTGGAAATGTGCTCTTATTCAGGGAGGAGATCATTTTTGTCCAGTAAGGGGAATGGGTGTGGGGTTCCATTTCCTTGAAGCCAGTCCCAAGATTAATCATACATATGGGATATGTTACAAGTGTGATATTTCAGTCAAATAAAAATGTTACTCTTAAGATGAAAAGATGAATGCTACAATTTTGACAGATCATAGATATAATTAGTGTGCCTACACAAGTACCCAGGAGTGATTTCTCCATGGCCAGTCGCATTTTCTCCCAGAGCCCAAGGGAAGCAAGCTTCCCTGTTTTTTCAGTCTGTAGCTGTATGTTTATCATAACAATTTGTTTTACAGTTTTGGTATTTATTCATCGGATGAATAAGTGCGATCTCTCTTTTTGTTTCTCATATCCTACAATGAGTGAAACAGTATCCCTCAATATGAATGGTGAATGTGTGGTGAAAAACTATATTGCACTCCTACTGAAGTGAGGAGTTTGAGCCAAATCTACGTCCCTTAGTATAAAGAAAATTGTAAGATTAACCAATCAAATTACGCTATCTTCAGGTTGCGTATAAAACCGTATCAAAGTGTACTTAGTCAAGACTATCCAGAGGAAGCCAACATTCCATGGCCCTTCCATTGCACAGTGCGCAGGCCTAATGGACACATGAAGTTATTCACAACTTGGATTAATATGTATGAAAAAAACGCTTTGGATATTTTTATCGATGAACGCTTATTGACTAAAGGAATAAAAACAAGGATTTGGCAGTTGTGGACACATATTCAAACTTTATAGTTGCTTCAAAGATATAGTTCTGTTTATATACGCCAACTGGTATGTCCTGAATCAGTTACCATATTTTGCTGCTAGTTTTCTAGGTTAACTGAATTATTTAATTGTGGATAGGCTTAATCTAACTGTTCTAACAATGTGTAGCATGTTCATATTGACAAAAAAGTGATATTTCATATCAGTACATAAACAGTTTGAAACAACAGAAGCTCGAGAAATAGTGTATGATGAACATTAACATCTTCAGATTGAGTTTGTGAATGACGTAGACTATTTATCACAGTTACTATCCATTACCGAGTAAGCAGCATGTCAGTCTGTGGCGTTATGAGGGAACATATTCATATGGGTGGTGGGCAATGCTGCACAATAACATTGTGCTTAGGCACATATGGTACCGGGCTCTACCGTGTGCGCATCATCTAAGTCTTTGCTGCTCGTAGTTTCCATAAAGTTTGGCTAAATTAATGAATGATTTAGTTGTGGAAACTGTTCTAAAAACATGTAGCATGTCCATATTGACAAGTGTAGCTTACCAACATGTACGCAATAACAATCAGCATAGTATACTATCTGACAGCAGTAGAAGTGAGCGACCCGATGGGCATTGCAAACGTAAACTTTTAAACGTCATAAGATTAATTTGTGAATTAATTGTTTTAAGTAGTTCATCATATAGTAGCCTATGTACTGTCATCAAGTGTCACATTGTGTCAATCACATTGCTTCCTCTAAAATATTCCCCATGCCACTTCACTGTCCATGGCTTGTATGGCAGCCAAAGCTGGTACTATAGCCAAATGTTGCAATGCCCAAAATGCATATTCCCTATTGATAAAACAAATATAAGCAATATTTGAATGTGGCAAATATTTTAAAAACATATGTTTAAACAGCATGTTTGTGTGTGGTTTAAACATTAGTCAACAATTACATATACAGTATATTACATCAACATTGTAACGTGTAAAATGAACATGAACTTGTAACAGTGACACAACACAGTATGAGAGACTGTGTACTAGGCTATAATTCATGCTTTTACAGTATGCTCTATACGCTCAGACGTATCATACTCTCATAACAGTCTGTGTGTTTGTGTATTGTATTTGTATTTGTATGTAATATATATATATATATACATATACATACAGCGTATGTATGTATGCTGAATATAAGAAAATAATACTCAATACACAGGTTACTCTGTACCTATAGCCTATTTAAACCTTTGGGGAAAATTTAGCCATTGTCTCATCTTGCCCCAACATCACTAGCACATTTTACCCCACAACTTCAATTTTGACTAAATTGATTCAGAAACAAGTGTTTGACCATGTTGAACATGTAATGATGTCTAAAACATATATTTTAATTAAGGTGTACAATACAGCATTTGTGATGTTTATATCGCAATATATGTTTTCACGTCGACAAGAAATATCTTAACATTTTAATCTCACGGGAGATCTCGTCACACGCCTAGTGGCTTGCCTTCCTCTCTGCTCCTCCTAGAGACCTCTTAGGCTACAGCAGACTTATCCTGGGTTCACACCACATTTTGAATGGCAGCAGAATGCATGTTCACCTGTACAGTTTCACCTCACGGAGAAAAAAACAGCAAGGACACCAAAATAATATTTTTTTCCACGTGTAGACTAGTGTGCTTGTGACAGCTGCCAGTGTAAATTATTTGCTCACATGGGTGCCAATGGAAGTACATGTAGAGAACTACCTTCCCTTTACTGTCACCTACACATTCAGGCACAGTTGTGTATTATGGAGGACACTAGATGTTCTGTCAAGGATGAAAATATTAGGCTACTGTAGGTCTGAGATTAAAGGAGTGAGTTGCAGTTTGGCCCAACAGGACTTATAGCTCCTGAGTTCTCTGCCCAAATTTTGGAAAACTTGTCAAAACTAAATACATGAGCTTCAAGGTTAGTAATTCTCTTGCCGGTTTGGTAGTTCTCTATAGTTGAAAGAAACAAATACGGTTTTCTAGAATGGGCTTTTTGTCTTTTGTCATGGTCAGCTGTCTGCCCCAGTCTGTCTGTCTTGTTTGTTCTTTCCCCAGTTTTTTCTGTTTCCTGTTTTATTCTGAAGGTTGCCCCTGCCTCATGTGTCTTTGTGAGCTTTACTTCCTCTCTGCTGCCTTGATTGCTCCCTGACTCTTTTACTGGAAGTGCACGTCTTTGCATGCTCATTGTTTTTGCCTCCCAGGTGTTAAAATGCTCCTTTAATTCACACAGGGAGAGTCATAAATTCAGAGTATTGCTTTTTGCTTTAGTAGAACACCATTGCCCTTCTTGCTGAAACTGGTAATTTTCAAATGCATTGTGGAATCAGCAAAAGACTCATGGCAAATCATATTTTCCAAGACTTTTCTTGACAGCCTAAATATTTAAATAGCTTGAATACTTTTTTCTGTCTCCGGGATCAACGGTGCTTTCGTATCCATTTTAAGGCTATAGCTAGCTGTCTTGCTTGCTTGTTAGTTGCCTAGTGATGTGCCTGCAGGCTGTGTGAATGTGGGTTGGAGGACTGTCTGTTTCAGTGCAACAAAAATACACTGTGTGCCAACTAGAAGGGGATTTAGGCCGCATCAATATTAGCGGCCAGGATTTTGTCTGCAGCAACACAAATGTAATTGTAATGATATATAATGGTTGTAAATTATGATAGCATCATATTAACATATATTTTAACAATCTGTGCTAACTAATCTCATGCCGTAGCCTATGTTTTGTAAAGAATATATTTTGGAGGCATCGCTCAACACTCTACTATACAGTACATAATATGTTGTACTCGGGTGATATAACTTTTTTCAGGAGGCAATCATGGTATGATGTAGATCAGAGGTCTTCAATGTTTTTCCGGCCATGGACCCCTTGGCTGATAGAAACACGGCACAGGGACTCCCTATCGCATATGATATCAAATATCTAGTTTCTGGCCAACAATAATGTGTATGGCGGCCTATAGTGCCATCTATAAAAGTAAGCCACTAACTCAGTCATTCAAATCATTATTGACAGATTTATACTTAATGTATTTATGTTTATTTTCTGACATTTACATTTTTAGACAAAAATAGGTTTGGGATCAAATAATTTGGAGGACCCCCTGCAGTATCTCTGAAGACCCCCTAGGGGTGTCTGATCCCCTGTGGAAGACCTCTGATGTAGATTCTACTTTAAAGATGCTTTGAGTCTGGCTATTTAAATCTTCTGGCTAACAAGCTTCCAGAAGCTGCGGTGTGGAGCTGTGTCTATCTCAAAAGAATGTTTGAGTTATTGGCAAGCACGTAGACTCCTCTAATAGAACTTATAGAGTTAATTCAGACATAGAGGGCATACAAAGATGTTTCAATAGAAGGGTTTCCTTCCTTTGTAATGTATTTACTGTCTAATTTGTGTCTCCGCCAGAGGCCATATATTCTGTTTAAGAGTGACATCTCTCCTCCTTCACTTTATGGAGCGGCGCAAACGCTTGATGGCAACTTGGACATGCTGCGTTGATGGATGAGCTTGTCACAGCCGCTCTGCAATTTTGCGCTCCCCCAAAACCAACAAGCCACACTTGCTTTATTAAGAAATAAGTCAGAATTTTTGTCAAATTCACTAGTGACCAACCAACGTGTTCTTTTAGTCTGTAATTATCTTTGGGCCGAAGCACAGCATGCCGATATTGGCCAAGAACAACACTCCCTGTAGGGTAATATTACTTTATTACCCGTCTTTTTCTTGTGTGTCGTTCTCCTGTAGGAGTGTGCCTCTAATGAAATTTTGGCCCATGGCTCTTGACTTTGTTGCATTGGATAAATTATGGTTGTCAAAAATCTGAATATTCAAGATGTTTTGTAAAGATTCATGTTCTGAGTGATCTGAGGCTACAAATTCCCCTTGGAGTAAAATTAAACTAATCCAGTGGAGTTTGAATGTCCACTCCCTTAGTATACCACACCCAAAATACAACACACAAATAATGCCTATCATAGCTGCCTAAAACAGCCTTCCTAGAACCACAATTCTTAGACACTTCTTGTGACACTACAAATGTTATTAAAAAAAATAAAAAATTCCATTCACCCTATACTATATTGGAAACGCTACACCAGCACATTATGTGAGGCTTTATCTTGTGAATGTAGTTGTTTTATAAGCTCTATTTAAATTCTGACGACTGCAATACACTACAAAAAAGTTTACGGAGTGTTGTGGAATTTAGGCTATATTTTATGAATTGATCCATCCATCCATCCATCTTCTTCCGCTTATCCGGAGTCGGGTCGCAAGGGCAGCAGCTTCAGCAAGGGACCCCAAACTTCCCTTTCCCGAGCAACATCATCAACCTCTGACTGGGGGATTCCGAGGCGTTCCCAGGCCAGTGTGGAGATATAATCTCTCCACCTAGTCCTGGGTCTTCCCCGAGGCC
>JAODLL010000006.1:2602205-2614701 GCA_026546735.1 Forbesichthys agassizii | reverse complement strand
ATATATATATATAAATACATGTTTTTATTTAATTATTATAATAATAATATATTTTTGTAATGCAATGTATTTTGCTTGTTGTGCCAGGCGCTTAGGAAGCTGTGGCACTCCATCAGTGTCCACGCTCACCTGCCCAAATGCCCCCTGCCCTCTGAGCTGCTGACCTTCACAGAGCTGGTCCTGGACCCCCAGGGGCAGCTGGTGCAGATGAACCGACTGCCGGGAGGGAACGAGGTGAGCGAGGTGCTTCATGGGATTTTCTAATAAATGTCCTTCTATACAAAGCTTTATAATTTGATGTAGAGTGCATGTTGGCTTCCTGGCTGTAATTGACCAAGCCCCGCCTCCTTTTCGCTTGTCATTTGCCATTTTTTTTAATCCGTTGAGTCTGTTCCTGTAATGCCTATGCAGTTTTGTCCAACCTAGTTACTGTAACTAGGTTGGACAGGTGAAAGGGGTTGGGCTCTGGATCGGTCAATTGGTCGTTTGAGAGCTTGTGTTTGTATAAAAGCCATTTCATATACTGTTTCCCGTCCCCTCAAGGTGTCTCTTCTTTGGTTGTGCATTTTCCGTCAGACTCCGTATTTCTTCCTAAACCACGTTTCTGCTGTGTGACCAGATTGGCATGGTGGCTTGGCGGATGACCCTGCGCACTCCGGAATATCCCGCCGGGCGAGAGATCATTGTGATAAGCAATGACATCACGCACAAGATAGGGTCCTTCGGGCCCGAGGAGGACGTGCTCTTCCTGCAGGCGTCGGAGATGGCCCGCGAGAGCCGCATCCCGCGCATCTACATCGCGGCCAACAGTGGCGCCCGCATCGGCCTGGCGGAGGAGATCCGGCACATGTTCCACGTGGCCTGGCAGGACGCAGCGGACCCCTACAAGGTCAGCCATTCCCACCGTATACACGTTTGTTTGTGTTAGGCCCCTTCTGATATTCAATACAAAGTATTCCTCTGGTAAATGGGTACATTCCTGCCATTTACACCTTTTTGATGATGTGTAGCTTGAGACTTGAATCTTTGAGTTCTAAGCTTCACGTTATAACACAGTGAGTCGGCATGTCCAGCCTATGTTTAAGCATCGTTGAGCAAGGTGTCTTACTCGCTACCCAGTGCTTAACCCTCGTGCTGTCCTAAGGCATTTCAGCAGACTAGCAGCAGAGGGAGCAAACCGCGGAATGTCATATGTCCATGTTGTGGTTGCTGCCCTCTACTGGCAAGTGCACCGGGTCATTTTGACTCATAGGACAGCGCGAGGGTTAATTTGTAAATTAGGAGGTCCCGGAGCACAGAGTGGGTGCTGCTCCGGCGTGGGGGTGGGGGAGATATGTCCCGGAACCAACTACAAAAAAATGATAAATCTGTGACATTTTAGCCTACATGTTTTTTGACATGTTAGCATTTTAAGACAGTATATATATTTTTTGACTGCACACTCCCGCCCGCAGCAAAATGAATAAATACGGCCACAAGATTTGAGTCCCGCGGTACTCCAAACCCTGAAGCTGAAGAATTTGCCTAAATATTTAGACACCAAAAACAGTAGGCCTATATCATGACATGGCCTGATTCATTAACCACCATAATAGCCATATTCATCATCACCCTCATTAACACTACACCGCAGAGAACAGTAATACAAAATGGTGCTTACCTGTCTTTATCTACCCAAAACAGCCAAGAAAACATCCATAGAGCCCTCTGCCTCCATGCTTTTAACTAAGGTTTTGTAGTCATACGTTATTTTGTAATAATCATAACTATTGTCTTACGGACATTCTGGACAGTTTGGCTTACTTGGTTGCTTACGCTGCAGTAGCTACCTCGCTTGACTTGCCGCTCAATATTCTACAGCCTGCGCTTGCCATTGCAGTGTGTATGACCTCAGTGATTGACGTCTTTCTTTTATTAAAATCAGATGACACATGCATCAACAAGTGATTTACAAGTAATGTATAGCATATATGTAAATAAAGCTTTGACAAAACAGTTTTATAAACGGAAAACTAGAGAAGTATGCTATTAGTTTTCACAGTAAATGAGGTGCCGGTCCCAATCTGAGAGGCGGGGGAGTGCGCTGTGGCGTGCTCCGGCACATATTAATCCATGCCTCTACATACTACTGTAATACCTTTGTTCTCACTCAAAGTCTCTTTGGATAAAGGGTCTGTTAAATGGTTAAACAAAAGAAAAATACTACAACAATGTATTAATTTATCATTTTTTAAGATAGAAATGTTAGCAGACAAATGCAAAAAGCCACCTAGGGTAATCTCTCTATCATGTTTCAGAAAAGTGCTCGTGATGTAGTCTAATGTAAATTAATGTTTTTGTCATTCTTGGCCACAGGGTTTCAAATACCTCTACCTGACCCCTCAGGATTACAAGAAGGTTTCAGCGCTCAACTCCGTGCATTGCGAGCACGTAGAGGATGAAGGAGAGTCCAGGTACGGCCATTTTGATCTCTATTTAATGCACAATAGACGGGTTGGTGTACACAAAGGAAAGATGTGTGTTTGTGTGTGATCATTCAGGTACAAGATCACAGACATCATAGGGAAGGAAGAGGGGCTCGGGGTGGAGAATCTGAAGGGCTCTGGGATGATCGCTGGAGAGTCCTCCCTGGCGTACGATGAGATCATCACCATGAACCTGGTGCAGTATGGCTACAGTGGCCGGACAGACGCACACACACACACGCAGTGACACGAAGCTAGCTGAGAAGGTTTATTTTCTTTCATTAGTGCCACTTTGAATTCTACATTAATCTAATGAGTAAGAATACAAATCTCCTTAATTCAACATGAACTACTATTGTAATTGTGTGTATAAATACAAGCCCCATATCTAAGTTCTCCTACCTCATATGTAGCGTCCATACTATGTATGACTAGGGTATGTCAACGTCAAGCCACACTGTTGCCGACACACTGCTGTGTGTTGCTAACGCAACTCCAAAGGGTATGGGGTGTGAATAATTGTAGTGTCTGTAGGAGAAGCCGTTGCGTCTGTTAACGTTAGCCGTAGTCGCGATGCAGGCAACGTGGACACACAGCGCTGGGTTACTCCCACAATGAATGAGAGTGTAAAAAATGTCACACTTCTTCTAATGTTGCCTGTAACATTGAACAACTGGTTGTTGTGCAGGTCACATGTCGAGCTATAGGGATCGGAGCCTACCTGGTGAGGCTGGGTCAGAGGACTATACAGGTGGACAACTCTCACATCATTCTCACGGGGGCTGGAGCTCTCAACAAGGTATTGCTGCACACACTGTTTATTTATTTATTTTTATATATATATATATACATACGTATGTGTGTGTGTGTGTGTGTGTGTGTGTATTATCCTCAATATGTGTCCAGGCGCTAGCCTCTACTCCTTCCCCTTTGTACTCCTAGGACTTCACCCTCCTCTACCCCTCCCTACCACTTGGTATGGGGGGCAGTGTACTTGTATTGTGCAACTTGATTATAGGCACATTATCCCATTCGTTGTGGGGACTAGGAACAAGAGGGCAATAAACAGCGTGTGCATGTGTAAATTCGAATTAGAAGTACTGTTATTACGTTTCTACCAACCGAGCTCTGAGCCAGCCAAACGCAGAGTGATGTCTAAATCGGATAAAAAGCATTTTAATTGCGTACCACGGTTTGAGTGTGTGCCTGTTCCAGCTCAGTGATCAGGCCTCTCTCTGCCTGGTCCTGCTCTGCTAGGATTCCCTGTTCGATCCCAGCCACGGCCCGCCTGCCACTCAGGGTGGAATAATTGAGAGAGAGAAGCGTGGAGTTGTTATTTGCATAGAAATAGCATGACATGCCTGGGGCTGCAGCTTGGGACACCCATATCATTTGTCTCTAATCAAAATGAAAGTTGTGCTGAGGCAGATTGTTTTCCATGTGTCGTGTGTGTGTGTGTGTGTGTGTGTGCGTGCATCGCTGGCTCCTCTCGCCTCATTCTTCCTTCCATGTTGGTGCTTCAACACGCCGTTCCATTTCGAATTACACGACATGACAAAACATGCCTCTGTGATGGCATACCCACTTTCAGCTTTTTTTGCTTTTCAAATCAGCGCCGCCGCATGGAGTCTAGTCTAAACGACCGGCCGCGCAGCCTGTGGTCAGTGACAGGTGTTCGCCGCGCGTGTTTTAATAACGGATGTTGACGGTGTTAACATCAAATATGTGGCCGGCCGTTAATAAAAATGCATTTTGGTTTGTGGGTCACCGGGAGGGGAAAAAATAAGCTGGATGACATTCCTCACGTGGGTCCATTAAGCGATTTCCTGCCTATTAAGTGAAACTTAATAGCGAGGGGCAGGCTGGCACCCAGAGATCATCATTTCATTAGCTGGTGGAGAGCGCTCCAATTTCGTTTTCTCTTTTTTATAAATGAGACTGGATAGTAACTACTAGCACAAATACCCCAGCGTGCAGGTCACATCTTGCACCACAACCGCTCATTCCCTCCGTTCCTCCTCTATGTGTGCGTGTTTCCTCTCATGGAATCTTAATGAAGCTGGCGATGGCCGGAGGCACGGCGCGGGGGTGGGGTTGGGTGCTGTTGTGTATGTCAAGGTGACTGCAATGCCTCCTGGGCGTGCAGCCTGTCCTGACAGCTTTAGGAGAGTGCCCTAGATTTGTGGCCCAATACATAACCATTAATGGTAATAAAGAAAGTAAATGATGGCTGAGGAGGTGAGAGCCCAGAGTGACTGAGCTTCTCTAGGTTTTTCATTCCTTCATTTTTATTTCTATATATTTTAGAAATCTGAAATCACGCCGAGCTGCCCTGCAAAACTGTTCCTGGCTGCTTGAGAAACATGGTCAGGTTGGGAGCGTTGTAATGGGACCAGGGAGCAGAAATGTTCTGTGGCCTTCAACAGCTTCCTTATTCAGCCTGTTACACATTCATGTGTGTGTGTGTGTGTGTGGGCCAGGTGATGAAATGCCGAGGTAAGGCCGTGTGCAGGAATACAGTTTGTGTGTGTGTGTGTGTGCGTGCGAGTAGCATCTGGTGAAGAAAAAAGGGCAGGTGTTGATATACTCAGTCTGTGACAAACAACCCTGGGGAGACTCCAGTGACGGATGTGATAGAGAGATCCGTGACTGCCGAGCAACTGTATTGACGGGCCGCTCTGGAGCGGTGTGTGTGTGCTCTTCTGCACCCACCCCCACCCCCAAGCTTATGGGCCTTTTGTATGCGGCACGCCATTGATCAGCAGGTCCAGTGGAAACATAAACACATATGCTTATTTGCATAACTACTTTTTTCTGAGTACTGTATGAATTAGTTTTGTTTTTTGCCAAGGTGGCTTTGCATAAAGGATGCCAATGGTCTGCTACATGTGCTACCGATGGGCTCTGTGGTGCCTTGAATAGCCCTGACTAAGCCACAACCCCCCAAATAAATGATAGTCTTTGTTTACACCACAGGTGCTTGGCAGGGAAGTGTACACGTCCAACAATCAGCTGGGAGGGATTCAGATCATGCACAACAATGGTGTGACCCACACTGCAGTTTGTGATGACTTTGAGGGAGTGTTCACGCTCCTGCAATGGCTTTCCTACATGCCCAAGGTAACGTTGATGCTCTACATGCTCATTGAGATCACATTTACACAAATATGCCATCAGATTTCCTGTATTTAGGTCTTTGTTTAGCATGGCTGTAAGAGTAATGCATGTATTCAATTTCAACACATCTCCCTTCCCCCAGTGTAAATCTAGTCCAGTGCCCATCTTGAATGCGAAGGACCCTATTGACCGGCAGGTGGACTTTGTGCCCACTAAAGCTCCTTATGACCCTCGCTGGATGTTGGCAGGACGTCCCAGTCAGAGTGGGTGCACAATTACTTCGCTATTAGCTTGTGTAATAAGAGAAATGCATTAAATGGGTGGTTTTACGAGAGTCACTATAGTGGAGTCATAAAAACAAAGGGAAAATGTTGATAATAAACCACTTGGGCTATAATGATTTTAGGTGTGGATAAAATGCATCCTTGTTCCAGTAAGAATAGTCTGTTTTTTTATGTGGCAGTACCATTTTAGAACTTCACTTCATCCTAGTATTTTATTTTATATAAATCCACATAACTGTCACACCCGCAGATGTGGGGGGCCATACCCTTCACATTTTATTTTGTGCGTCTTCATTTTAAGGTAAATATTAGGTGTTATCTTGCCAGCGTGGGGTCAAAGGTTAAGCTAATTCATGACCAGAGAGAGGGGCCGTTAGAAATGTATGTTCCTTATTCTGAAAAGTAAAAGGGCGGATATTGTGTCGAGGCTAATATCGCCACACCAGCTGTGATCAAGATAGCACCCAAATGGATGCTGTGTGTTTTACACAGCAGGGTCGTGACCGAGCCGATTCCATATCACTGTAATTACAACCTTGGGCAGTGAAGAGATTGCGAGCAGTATTGGAAGTAGGGAAGCCTGTTTTAGGTTGTGATGAGAGTGGAGGTTTAATTGAACGCTAACCTCCCTGGCTTGCTGGCCATGTTTCTATCAGTCTGCCGGCAGCAAAACGCTGAGCAAGCCTCTTCATACAGTCATCCATCACGGCCTCTGCCAAGAGCACTGATTCCAGGTGGAAAAATACACAACTCCTGACCACAATGTGTAGCCAGGAACACGGCGGAATGGAAATGATGTATTAACTGGAGGAGAAAATACGTTTTCTTTATTTTTATTTTTATAATTTTGTTTGGTGTAGTAATTAATAACTAGTTTTTCCAGGTTTGCTTACTCTTTGCTTGCACTCTCTTCTCTCTCTCGCTCTTTTATTTCTCCCTCATATCCCTAGCGCCAAAGGGTTCATGGCAGAGCGGCTTCTTCGACCATGGCTCCTTCATGGAGATCATGCAGCCCTGGGCTCAGAGTGTGGTGGTGGGCAGAGCCAGGTCAGTGGACCAGAACAAGCCTCGGAGCAAAACTTCTCACACCTTTCTGTTTGATCCGTTAGTTTTATTGAGAGGAATTGTAACTCATGCATTGTGTTTAAATATACTTGTGTATCTTCAAGCCCCCCCCCCCCCCCCCAAAAAGAGTCCTTACCTATATCTGCATTAAACCCTACTCAACAGAATCTCTCATAATAATAATAATAATAATAATAATAATAATAATAATAATATAAATAAGGAATATAAATGATGTTATTATTGATGGTGAATAAACCCATTGTTTGTTCTGTAGCCCTGGTAACAGTTGCAAGGCGACAGGTAGCAGTATATAAAACTGTGCACTTATCTCAACAGACTAGGTGGGATTCCTACTGGGGTGGTTGCTGTGGAAACAAGATCAGTGGAGCTGTCAATCCCAGCAGATCCGGCCAACTTGGACTCTGAGGCCAAGGTAAGGGTCACGGTGTATAACTGAGACACACACGCGCATGCACTCAGACACACGCGCACTCAGACGCGCACACACACACACACACACACACGCGCGCTTGCAAAGAGACTAACGCCAGCAGGGCTAAATTGGTATTGATTTTGTGTGTTGTATCTTTAGATCATCCAGCAGGCAGGCCAGGTGTGGTTCCCAGATTCTGCCTTCAAGACTGCCCAGGCCATCAAGGACCTGAACAGAGAGGGCCTGCCGCTTATTGTGTTCGCCAACTGGAGGGGCTTCTCTGGAGGAATGAAAGGTGAGGCTCAGTCCACGGGAATCAATGTGTTGGAATTGTCCTTTTCCATCTCAAACTAATAAACTAGGTTTAAGGTAAGGATGTTTTTGACCTGACCTGGAGACAAATGCAGGCGTGATCATTATCACGCAGTGGCGCTGAAAAGGACATGAGAATGAAGCGATGAATGAATTTATTTATTTCACCATTTGAATTGTATTTGAATGTGTTGCTGTTGTCAGACATGTATGACCAGGTGCTGAAGTTTGGCGCCTACATCGTGGACGGGCTAAGGGAGTACCATCAGCCCGTGCTGGTCTACATACCGCCCCAGGCTGAGCTGAGGGGAGGCTCCTGGGTGGTCATAGACCCCACCATCAACCCTCGCCACATGGAGATGTACGCAGATAAGGACAGCCGGTGAGTTGAGCCCCCCAGTGATTATTTATTTCTCTGTGTGTGTGTGTATGTGTTTATTTTTATTAAACATGTCCCGCATTCCTCCTCCGTAGGGGTGGGGTGCTGGAGGCCGAAGGAACGGTGGAAATCAAATTTAGGAAAAAAGACCTGGTCAAGACCATGAGACGGGTCGACCCGGTCTACATGGGCCTGGCCGAACGCCTGGGTGAGTACCCCTTCCTCTGAACCCCCCCCCCCACACACACACACACACTCTAACACTCACACATTTTCTCTCCTAGGTCCTCTCAGCACCCCCACAATCCTCTTTCCATTAGGCTGATCGTATCATCCCCCGCTCCTCCCCCCTCCTCCTCCCTTGGGAGACATGTCAATCACAGCAGAGGCCCAGATCAATCAGGGCCTCTGCTGTCTCTCCCCCCTGCTCCAGAATATTGATTCTCGTCCCGGGCTCAGTGGAGACAGCGTCCAATGCTTTTGGTTTGGGAGGGTGGTCGGGGTGGGGGGGGGGGGCGGCTCACCAATAGGAATGGTCAGAAATCAGTCTTTGCCGACACGTTGAGGACAACAGTGCTGTCGGTGGTGGGAAACGACACAAAGTTGCACACTCGTGTAGAACGTGATTGACAGGTCCATAACGATGAGGCAAGCCCGTTTCAAACCTGAAAGTTAGGCGGGGGGGGGGGGGAATCTATCCTTCCACAACGACCCTCAGCACAATGTCCAATGTGGTGAGTTTGCGTCCATGAGCTCATGCTGTCCCCCGGCTCTCCCAACAGGCACCCCGGAGCTGAGCCCCTCTGAGCGCAAAGAGCTGGAGGCCAAGCTGAAGGAGCGCGAGGAGTTCCTGCAGCCCATATACCACCAGGTTGCCGTGCAGTTCGCCGACCTGCACGACACCCCGGGTCGCATGCAGGAGAAGGCTGTTATCACGGTGAGGACGGAGGCCCTTTGACTCCCAGCCAGGGTCCGAAATGTACCTTTTCAGTCACCGGCCAAGGTGGCTGACAGAGGCAAAAAATCTACCCGCCAAGCATTTTTTCCTTTATCGACCAAAATAATTAATTGTCATTTTCATGTCACATTACAGTAGCCTACTGTATTAACTATGTTTTAGTATTTCATTGGGATACTAACACATGACAGCACCCATAGTGATGCAGGCCTATCTACACTAATATAGCCTTACTGTAGTCAGCGTCGTACAACTCTTTAATCTACAAACCTCCAATGGTCACATTAGTTCTTTTTGCATTGCTTCGTCCCTGGGTTTTCATGTTTGGAAGGATGGCTTATTCCTGTTGAATATTGCCACTGCAGGTTTTTAGCCTGACTGTATAGCAAGTGGGGCTGGCAAACTCAACACAGGCAACAGTGGTAGAGAGAAACTCACACTGAATATTTATATGCCTATTTTAGTTCAAACATTTGCCCGCCAGTGTGGTGGATATTAAATGTACTAAAATGTACTGGCCAAACTGAAAATCTACCCACGTTTGACGCTTGGCGGGTGTTAATTTTGGACCCTGCTTCCAGCCATGGCGATGCAGCACATGCCTTATGCAAACGCCTGAACGCGTATAAATGTTAACCACAAACACTCGTTTCATAAAGAGATTTAGTGACGGTTAATTTAGGTAACTTAAAAATGATTGAATATTAGTAATAATATTTGTTCGGTTGTTAATTTACCATGTTACTTTGATGTGGTATTTTATCCGGGAGGTTCTTGGTGTCTAGTATTACCCTGGTTTAAAGCAGTGCTACAAAAATGTTGTTTCTGTTCAAACAAAGGCCACACACTCTACTCACCCTACTGAGCTCATGCATTTTTGGAACCATTTCTCATTATTATTAAGTATTCATTATTCTAGTGATGCTCCTAATTATTAACATAAATTATACTAGTGATTGAGATGAGAAATTAGACATTGGTTGTCCATATTTGTCGGTGTTGGTGATCTGGATGTTATGGGAATCCAGTAACAGTCCAGCTGCTGCCGCCAGGCGAATGCTGTTGCAGTCTCAGTCAGGCCATGGAGACGTGTGTTCATAATTATCTCCTGATGACCCTGGTCAATCACCTCAGCAAGCATAGAGCTACCTCAGGCATGCCTCATATCAGCACAATGCAGGCCTATCTCTCTCTCTCTCGCTCTCGCTCGCACCCACACACACACACACACACACACACTGTCTGGCCCGTGGCCAAACATCAGCCATCTAAATGGAGCTAGGGTGTTTTCACAAAACTGATATGTAACTATAAAAAGAAAACAATCCCTCTTGTGTAACAATTTTAGCTCTCAGATTTATCAGTGGAGGATTCTGTGACTGACACATGTGCAGCTTATGACTATTTTTACTGCTGCAGCTTCAGTTTATACCTTTACTTGTCCATTTGTATCGCATTAAAAGCTAATTGTTCACCTATGATGCATGAGTAAAATGTCATAAGGGGGAAGAATTAAATTAATGCTCAATTGTCATGAGATTCTAACCTTTTTTTTAATAATGAAACTATATATATATATATATATACATACATACATACATACATACATACATACATACATACATACATACATGAATGAATGTATTTTATGGGGAGACACAATGTTGTGTTTTAGACTAAGTCGCTGAAAACCTCGTGACTTTCTCTTTTTGATAAACATTGTTATTCATGTCGGTTGTTTTTTTTTTCTTTTTCCCTGCAGGATATCCTGGACTGGCAGACTTCGCGTCAGTTCTTCTACTGGCGTCTGCGGCGCCTCCTACTGGAGGACACGGTGAAGAGGAAGATCCAGGCGGCCAACACCGACCTGACCGACGGTCAGGTGCAAGCCATGCTGCGACGCTGGTTTGTGGAGGCAGAGGGCGCTGTCAAGGTAAGACGCTCTGCTTTCCCAAGAAACACTGGTTCGAAGCTGAAACGTAGCTGGTCAAGTTATTATTTGAAGGCATAATGTCTAAAAAAAAAATGTGTATATATATATATAGTTCAGAATTATTGGGCGAGGTATTTCTTTGTGTAGTTCCATGTGTACCTAATCCATGTCGATCGCCATGAAATGGCGTGATGGATATTTGGCAAAAGACATTTGTGTGCAAAAAAGTCAAGATTTAGCATTTGCCTTCAAGATAGAAGCATATGCTTTCTGCATATGGTTCTAATGCGTCATAGCTGCACAATAGCCACACATACTGTAAATTAACTTTTTACTTTCAGAGAAATCCCAATGTAGAATATGTGAAGAACACAAGCTCTTTTGGCCCCTGGTAATGATTAAAGAAAAACCATCCATCTCCCCTCCCCTGACTGCACACCATCCACTAGATGAAAAAGTGGCGGGCATTCCTATTAAATCATGGGGATTCAACAGAGATGAACTGATACAGTGGTTAATAGAAGCAAACATCCCCTAGAGATAAACACTGTCCGTTCCAGCCAGACTAGCCCCGAGGACTAGCTGCAGGGGTGACGGGAGCAGGCTCAGTGTTTGATGTCTATTAAGAAGTGGCCCTCTTGTTGGCTAATGTATTAGTCCAATCAGGATTGGCTGTCTTAAGCCACAATTAATCACAGCCCTGGCACGTGCAGATAGGAGAGCAACACGCTGTTTCTTAATTAAAAGCAAACAGATTAAAAATGATTAATAAGGGCATTAAATGTTCTTGTGGACTTCAAGCCGGAGAGTTCATAAAAAAGACATGAGACCATTCAGACCCCCTTCCTCCTAAATCTTTAGTAAGCCCCCAGCCTGGCTTTGTTTTGGATCAGAGATGCCGACACTCATGAATACTAATGTTTCCATCAGGTCCAGTCGACAAGATGTCTGGGCCTCACAATTTAGAAAGCATGCTCCTTCTGAGGAGACTGTGATGGTGGTGGTTCTTTTAGATGTTTAGGTTGTGTTCTGTTGTATTTTATTTCATTTTCTTTTCCTATTTTTTTTTTTTTTTTAAGAAAGGAAAAAATGTAATCTCTTTTAATGTATTACTATCTTTTTTATAACTTAATTTTCAATACAACCAATTGTTATATTTTATATCAAATACATTTTAGTTTTATCATTATTTTTATTTTGTCATAATGTCTTTTTACAACTTTTCTTTGTGTACGTTTAGTTTTGTGTGCATTTCTATTTAATGCATTTATGTTCTTAGTTTTATTCACTTGTGCGTTTCGTTTTGGTGTGTTTTGTGTTGTGTGGTGCAGGCCTATCTGTGGGACAGCAACGAGGAGGTGGTGGAGTGGCTGGAGAAGCAGCTCGCTGAGGAGGAGGGAGCCCGCTCCATCATCGACGAGAACATCAAGTACATCCGCAGAGACCACATCCTTAAGCAGATACGCAGGTATCTCATCTCAGCCATCTCTCTCTCTCTCTCTCTCTCTCTCTCTCTCTCTCTCTCTCTCTCTCTCTCTCTCTATCTC
>JAODLL010000006.1:2555958-2577847 GCA_026546735.1 Forbesichthys agassizii | reverse complement strand
TTTGCCCAGCAAACACTTGTAAATGAGCTGATACCAGTGAGATAGGCGCCGAGTATGTAGCGAGGGCCAGCCAACTAAAGCATACAGGTCGCAGTGGTGGGTATTGTATGGGGCTCCAGTAGCAAAACGGATGGCACTGTGGTAGACCACGACTCATAGGGGGTATGTGCACAAGGCGTGGTGAATTAGCACTAGGAGGTAAGTGTCCTGAGAGGAAAGGATGGAAGCTATTTCACAGATTCTGCTTAATATTAGGATAAAATGATGATCTATGAACGTTGAACTTCAATTGATGAAACCTTAAAATAACAGCATTAGACCGTATACGGAAATAATATCAATGTTTTTGTGGGTGGCATTGGTGTTTGAGAGTAAAAAAAAAAAATTAATTTTCTAAAGAAATTAAACTAAGGGAGCTTGTGGCTGGAGATTTCAACCAAAGTTAATTTTACTGTTTAATGTTAGGTTTCAAGCAGAGAAAATACCAGCATAAGGAGATGTAACATCTCAGCTCTCATTTCAACCTCCGGCTGCCCTTTGACTTCATGAAGCGAAACAATAACTTTTCCTTTCATTTATGAAAGCCTGTCTGTGTTCCAGTTCATTGAAGATTGTCCTTCAGACAGGCTTTAAACAAACTGTGACTTAATGGTGCTAGGAAGCTCATAACTCTTGCCCTTCACCTGAGCAGACCTACAGTAACCGTGAGTAACAGCATCATCATTAGCATGAAAGCAGCTTTACAGTAAAGCGGGATTGGATTTTCTGCGGGGGGCAAATGAGCCAATTTGAAATAAAGGCAACACACGATGGTCTCATGAATGCTTTCATTAGTAATAAAGCGTTGACATTTTTTTTAACGTTACAAATCACAATAAAAACTCCTTTGCCGTTTGCTGCATCCACCTTTGCAAATCAACAATGAGACTGTGATGCAACACATACATTTAGCTTTTCTAGTTTTCAGCTCCACTTTATCTGCGCCATACTACAGTACTGAATAATACAAGTAATATGCAGAATACAATATAGAATATCTGTAATATCAGGGCATGTACAGTATATGTTAAATGCTTGTCACACAAATGATTGGGGGTGGCAGAAACCAAACGCAGGTTGGAAGTATAACAATCTGGAGTTTAATCAAAACACTCACCAGTACAGCAAACAATAACCGACAGAGACAGGGAGAAACAGAGGGCTACATATACTAAAGCTAATTAGGGGAATGGGCACCAGGTGTGTGTAATGAAGCACGGCAGGGCCATTAAGCCGTGACAATGCTACAGTATGTGTTATAAATAACAATTGATGATTCAGTATGTGTTATGAATGTCTGATATTACGGGAAGACTTAATAATATGCTGTAATCAATGTCGACTTTGTCTTACTCAGAGGCCAAATCTGTGTTGTATTTCAATTTACCAATGCACTGCATCCTAGAAAATGTTAGGATGAATGTCTCCCTTCACACTTCATTTCCCTCCATTAAAGTAATCTATCTTTTCATTTTCTTCTCATTTGCTCTGTGGTGGAGTCAATTAAGAACAGAGCTCTGGGTGAAACACAGCCCACCGCTTTACAATCTATGGAGGATTACTGTCAAAGGAAACTTTGCTGAATTTGTATTAAAACCGACTGTACAATTCTCTACTGGTTCGATACAATCAAGCCGCCAATGTGTGTTGTGTTTACATTTGTCGGTAAATGTTCCTTAGCAGTTTCTCTCAAGTGGTAATTTTTTATATTTATAAAGCAGTTATTTTTAAAGCTTTACAAACAAGCATAAGCAGCTAACAACAATACACACTAAATACAATAACAATTTAAATAATTTAAATAATTATCTAATTTATACAGAAAATCTATAAACAAACAATATTATTCCTAATTCACCCCAATAACGTTTAATGCCAACGACTGGTTTGTAACAGATTTTGGTAAAAGCCTATTGGCTCCATTAAGTTTGAAGTATTTTCTAGAAATACAGGTGGTGCATATATGCTCTTCCTTATGACAAGAGAGCAGTGATATTAAAATCAGATATCACTCGATTTTCCTCTCATCAAATCTTGCAGTGCTGTAATGTACCTCCACATACTGTTCAGAATAACTCTCCTTGCCTGACGGGCTGCATAAAGTTTTGCATGAGGTGTAAACAGAAAATATGTATGCTTGCAGCTTGTTTGTTGATTTTGTCTGCTTGCTTGTATTGAAATATTATACATTTGCATAAATATTCCTGTAGCTGTAGCAGCAGCACTCGCTCGTTTCCTGACCTTGACCTGGTTCTCTTCCTTGATGAGTTACTATAAAAGCATTCTGTACCTTGTGAATTATACTAACCCTTACCCTATACAGTGTATACAGTACACTATACAGTATATAGCAGTGGTGTAGTCTACGTGATACACAGTATCCACACCATATAGCCACTAGGAAAGGTCAAGGATGGTTTGTCTTGTAGCTGAACTGGCTGCTTGTCATGCAATTGAGTTGATATAGCCTACATTTGACAATGGTTTTAGAAGAAAAGTGTGATTGAGAAAAAGTGGACAATTCTTTGTGTCCTCACTGTATATATAACATGTTTATTGTTAATATGCTACTGATAAGCCCAGCGTTACATTACTGTTAATAGTTGCAAGCTATGGTTGCAACTTGCATATTGCCAGATGATAAAACATGTGCTCAAGGTACCATATTCATATAACATCTAAGGCTAAATGTAGCTCTAAACTGGCCGAGTTAGTGGGATATTGCAGCTATAATTCAACCTGGACAACCATTTAGTTGTCATAATTACCGTACAGTAAATTAATTAAATGAAGGCACTGTCCTGATAGACTGTCAAGCATCATTCCGTGTGACCTTCTCGTCTGTCAAAATTCAGGCAATATGCACAAGTATGCACTTTCTGTGTTGTCTGAGCAGACGAGTATGATTGGCCAATGATGCAGAAAATGAACGGACAGTCATGGGCGTGCATGGGCGTGGAGTGGAGAATGCATTTCAAATTGCTGGTTTATGGTGTTTGAATCTCTTTTAGAGCAGTGTGAAATTCTGGAAGATACAAATGATTTTCTTCCCACTAAATATGACAGACAGATAGTGGAAAATTGCATGCTTTGATGTCAGACAGCACAGAGATTGGTTCATTATTGTTGGTCTGATTTGGACAAGTGCCTCACTCATAAGTCTATGGTTTTCTATTTCAATGTACTGTATTCAAACCTGTTAACAACTGCCATAGTCTCAGGTTAGACCAATTAGTTGTTACTTGTCACAAATTATAACTTACATTATAGCACATAAAATCATTCTAAAACAAAATATCAGGGAAAAAAAAACACTAAATCCTAAATTCTAAATACTATAGCTATATATATATATATATATATATATATATATATATGATCTCAAGCAGACATTTTAATATGCTGGCTGCATATAATGCTGAAATTACTTTTATGCAGTTTGGCAGGGAGATACCAGAGAGTATATCCAGGTGAGGGCCTGTGAGTACACAACATAAATGCCGTAAACCAAAACACAAGCTGCCTATTGGGATGTGAGTGGAAACAATATTAACACTGACAGTGATGAATGATATAGAGGCTCTGTAGAGATTTGATGCATACCGGGCCTTTTAGATTTGAAGCGTCGCTCTATTCTTGATGGGGAAAAAACATTGGACATGTTTGTATTTTCTAAAGGCTTTTCTATCTCAAATGTTTGGACCTTTGAATAACATTCTCCTTCAGAAGTTGGGGTAATTGGAAGGGTTGAAGTGTATGGATAGATATTTTTATTTTATTTGGGCTGCTTCAGTTATCACAAATGTACCCATTCAGAATAAGCATTTGTGCTGGGAATGTAATCTGTTAGGACAAAACCCTTGTTTTCATAGAGTACTTTTTTGTGTCACAGTTGATTTAAACGACCAAATTCTTTGAAATAAGAAAACAGAAAAACCAATGACCTACAGAAAACCTGAAACCTTTAAACCATTTTGTTTCTATGATTAAGTGAACTTAGATGTGAAGTTTAATGTGCGGCTGTGTGTGTATGCGTGTGTTCTTGTGTGTGTGTGTGTGTGTGTGTGTGTGTGTGTGTGTGTGTGTGTGTTGGGATCCCTGAGGTGATAGTTTTATGAAAGATCAACAGTTTATCTACAGGCTATAATTTAGATTCCCTACTGCTGTTGCACACTAAAGCACACTATCACACACATACTAATCTTATATAAGTAGTATCACGTTTATTTTTTTCATCGGTTACTTTTACACCAGGATACCATAAAAACGGTTCTGTACATTAGTGTACATCATACAGGGCATGTTAGTGCTATGTCAAATTAACTAAATTGCAGCTGGTGCAGCCATGCTTTTATTTATTATTGACTAGAGCCTCGGAATGTTCTGACCTGATTTCAAATCATCTGCTTTCAGGGAGGAGTAGGAGGGCTGGATGATAGCATAAGAGGAGATTAATATGAAGTGTTGTAAACTACCACGGTAATTGCCAAACATCAGTAGAACCAATAAAGCAGAAGCACCCGCAGATGGTAAAAAAAAGAGTAGATAAATAAAAGCTAATAAACAAGTATCTTGGCAAGCAGCTGTTATTCTTGTTATTTTGAACTAACGTATACAGTAACATTGCTGGCCCATGGACACAATCACACAAACTCCTGTATTGCGCTAGAGTTGGTTGATTTCGAGTGGCTTCTTTTTAATGAAAATAATCATTACAGTTTGCTTTAGAGCTCCACCAAAATTGGATTTTAAGCCTGACTACCCTAAGAGGATCTATAAACCTATGTGGTTCAAGTGTACATTTGTGTGGGATAAAACAGAGAGAGGGCAAACAAAATAAAAGTAAACATTCAATAACTTTAGTTCGGATTAATAAACTAAACGTTACATTGATGCTTTTAATATCAGCAATACACAGTTTTTAATGGTATGCTTCTACAAAAATCAAGAGGCATCACAAATCCACTTCCAACCTACAGTATTTCACAAGCCTAACAGTTGTGTGGGCGGTTTCACGTGAAAGCACCATTAGTCCAATTCTGTTAATTAGAGATGCCTGCGGGCAGGAAAACAAAGCTAATCAACTTCTAAGCTGTCAAAAATAATACATGTTGGAATGATGATTACTTTGTTTTGTTTTACAACCATTAATATCATATAAATTCCAGTGGCAAATATGGGGAGGAGACATGCCTCGTATTTGCATCTACAGTACACTCACTATTATAACCAAAGGACAGCTGCTTGCTTGGTTGGGTTATTCTGAGGTGGGCTGACAGGATTCTTGTTACACGGTTTTAGGTTCTATTTAAAAATATGTTCCAATGCAAGAGAGGCCATTCACTGATTTCAGTTAGCAGAGGCACATACAGTACTGTCAACTCAACATAAGTATTCAAACCTGAACCTGGATTAGAGTTATGCCTACAGACATATATTAATGGGGACAACAAGTCCTCCACAAACAGCTGACAGCAGGCAAATCATGCTGTCATATTCTTACAGGAAATAACAAATAGGTAAGAATAACAAATAAATCAGTTTGTTATGCAGTATCAATTTTAATTCAACAGAAACATGTTCCAGTGCTGCAAAGCTATACATCTTTCTTCCATATAGTTTGAAAAAGAGATTTCCAGACAAGCCCTGGAAATTGATAAATAATGCAATCTCAGGGCCAATTCACCAAATTTGTAAACTGCTATATCAAATGTCTCTTTGTATGTACGACATGTTTTGGTGTCTAACAATTCACATACTGGTAACATCACAGCTGTTATTGTATAACCACAGATTACTACAAAATAGGCACCTTATGTGAGCATGGCAACACAATACCAATTCTACAATTATCTTATGTTTCCTGGCTGCCCTTCATGTGTGAAAATAATAAATTACAATACCATGCAAAATGTTAGAATTCAGTGAACCAACTGCTGAGTTTGCAGATTTGTTGTAAAGTTAATTAGAGCTTCTTATGATTATGAACACATGAAAACATACAGATAAGATAATGCATCCACTTGGAAAATGGAGTCACATATGTTGTTATTTGACAATCGTGACACAGCCCTTTTGAATCAATACTATACTCAGCCTAAAAGATGGCACCTTGCATTTCATTACTGTACGTGTACAGTATAGACTACAAATAATATACAGTACAGTATACAGTATATATATAATGAATCTCTGATACTGCAGTTAAGGTGACTTTGATGAAGGTCCATGTGCCTTATGGGAGATCTTATCAGCACTTATCGATGCCCAGTGGCTGGTTCACACACGCACACACGCCCACACATAACCCAGGAGCCCAAAACTTTTCTAATCTGTTTTCAAAGTGATGTGAGGTGACAGCGGCAATATCATGCATGAAAGCAGAGAGAATTATTCAATGTACTTATGAAAGGACAAAGAGTGTGTGTAGGTTTGAGGTGGAGGGTGGTATCACGACTTGTCAGAGGGAGATAAACCGGCTGAATGGATAAGAGCAGTGGAGAAAATGAAAGACAGCGTGCCAACAGAGCAAGGTAAGTATGTGCCATCCGCATTTATACCTCCTGTTTGTTTTCAATGGAAGCCCTGAATATAAAGGTAATAATAAATAGCCAAACTATTCCCCTTCAATTATGTTTGAAGGAGCGTTCTGGATGTATGCCAGTGTTAGATTTGAATGGCCTTTGCTAACCCTGAGCTCACCAATCGCCATCTTAAGGTATTAGGGTATTCCTGCACAAGCTTAATGTTTCACTATCAATTCAGGCTCAACATAGTGTAAAATAAGGTTTTATTAGCTGGACTGCTTGGTAGAATCAACTTTTAAAGCCTAAGTGCAAATGGCACCCTGAGGCCCTGAACAGAAAACAGATAAAAATTCTAAAAATAAATTACAGATGGCATAATCATTTTTACCTGGAACATTGCCTTTGACTGTGTCCACTGTTCTTATATATTTTTATTCACACATTCTATACATTGTGTGAGGTAATAGCTTACACCATAAAAGCAAACAGACTATCAGCAAATAAGATAGTGATGAGAGCAGACGTGGGCTTTCTCATGACTAACATGGGCTGCTGATGCCAGTGGCCACATGGTGACTCACTTCAGCCCTACTAACTCCTGCCACACCGCGGTAGTTTCAACCCTTTAGCCTTGCATGGGGCTGACTTACAGTTAGCCAGGACGACAGCACAGTCAAAGACCAGGAGGCAGGCGTTGCTTTGACTTGACAGTTTATGGTCAGTGCATTTATCACACGTCATCCTACATTATCATTGAGTATATTACGGGCCCTTGTATATAAAGATATATACTGTTGGTCTGGGGTGGAGGGCATTAGTAAAATGGAGAGGGCCGGAATAGGCTGATGTGTGATGTAGCATTTTTATTATTATTATTATTATTATTATAAACTTTCTTTATATAGCATTGTTCATGCAGGGGTTAAAGTTCAAAGTCCTTTAGAATTAAAGAAATAAAAAAATGTATTAACAATAAAAGAAAAAGTGACCACATACAGTATTGTACACAAATCATTTTGCATTCTTATTGCATGTTTTCTACGTTTATAACTTACCTATGACTTACTAGCTTTGGACTGTCGGAACAAACGGTCTGCTGTTTCGAAAACTATCTTACAGGCAGATCTCAGTGTATGCAAGCAGAAGGTATAATTTCTAGCTCCCTCAGTGTATCCAAGGGGGTGCCACAAGGGTCGGTCCTGGGACCACTATTATTATATATATATATATATATATATATATATATATATATTCACAACCTTGATAAAAATGTGTCCAATGGAAATGTTCAATTTTATGCTGATGACACCGGGATATATTGTTCGGTGTCTACACCAGATTTTCGAAACATGTCCTGCTTCTCATTTAAGGCTAAAAGGATACTTGTTTCTGGTTTGATATTCTATCCATGCATGCTTATTTTCAATGCCTATATCGCCGGATACCATTTATCATGGCGCACTGAGCTTTATCACAAATTTTAAAGCTTTTATCACCATTGCCCTCTGTATGCACGGGTTGGATGGTCGGCTTTGTCCACCCAGAGACTAAACCATTAGTATATTCTTATTTATAAGGCTATTCCTCGTCTCCTTTTAACTTACTTAGAGACCTAATTCATAAAAGTAATGCAAGATTTGGACGTCGCTCCCAGGATTTCTTCCTTTTATCTGTACCTTAAGTGCATCCTGAGATGGGGAAAATAACTTTAAGATGCTGAACCCTCTGCGTGGAATCTTTTGCAAAACAATTTAAAACTCAGAGATTTGACACTCTCAAAGCACTTTTAAGACTTGGAGGCAATTTGGCTGTACACGAAAGGATTCATTTTACACCTGTTTGATCCCAGATGATGTGACTTGTGACAAATATTGCTGATTATTTTTATTATTTTTCATTCATTTCTGAATTGTGTAATATGTGCTTTTGTTTTTATGATTGAATCAGTGTTGTTTGGGCTGCTGTCTTGGCCAGGATCTCTTTTGTAAAATAGATTTTTAATCTCAGTATTATTTACCCTGGTTAAATCAAATAAAGATTATAACAATAATAATAATATTTAAAAGAAATATAAAATAACAGGACATTTTCTGTGGATGGTGATTTTATGTTAAAGAGGAACTGTTGGCTGCTGTTTTGGTAGGGCGACTCCCCAGATTAAACTCCAATGTCAGTGATCTTTTGCTCTGCAAATCCAATTACTGTATAAGCCGTCCCTCCCTTCACTATGGCAGGATTTACACATGCACAAGGAAGAAAATATGATATGTGGAACATCTCTTTTTCTGATGGATAAGGAGATGCACTGTACTGGGATGTTCCATAATCCCCACCCCATCAAAGATCCATAGTCTTTTTCACATATTGATCTACGGGAGTCCTTTTTGGCTCACTTGTGCAAATGCCCCTACAGTATGTTGCGGAAAATGCATTTGTAACATTAAAAAAAAACATTCAAAAAACAATTTTCTCATGCACTGTGTAAAATTATTGATATAGAATAGGTTCCACATAAAGCTTTAAAGGGAGAAATTCTCTATTGGTAGTTCTTTATTGGTATTTACCACATTACTTTCTTGAACTCACCTTCAATATCCTCCTTCTGATTGATTATTGTTTTAATGTGTTTTTTTTTATTTTAAATCTTTTGAAAAACTAGCACAAGCAGCTTACACCACCAGGACATGCATTCAGCGAAAGAGGACAGTTATTGTTCTTGCAGGACAGTTCCTGCTGTTATGATCAGACTAAGTCTGATCATAACAGCAGTTGAGAGAGTTGTTTTGTATAATTCAAGGTAGATATCATCACCACAGTTCATATCCTCCCTTAGGAAAACAATTACAGTGAAATTGAAGCAGAGATTTGAGTGGACATAGAGCCTAACATAATTATACGCTATACTCCAGTTCTGGATTGTCCACAAATTGAACGTACATCTTTCATTCCCACCCCTTACTTTAATATATGTTTAAGATAAACCTTACTGTCATAGTTATGCCTCGTGTGCCTTACAGTCAATATATATATATAAATAAAAACTGAAATAGCATGCTCTAATATTTTTCTTTCAAGATTAGTGAATATTCAGAATAATGATAAGAAAACTGAAAACTGGCCTTGTACAATCTTCAAGGCCAGTCCCACACAATGTCTACCGGTATTATTTTTAGTCGAACAAAATTCAGTCATTTCAATTAAATAAATGTGATTCTGGTATGAACAAAAAATACAAGCATTAGTAAGGCATTCAAAATGAGACGACCGTTCTTGTGTTACATGCTGAAATAATTGTTTAGGTTACATTACATATTGTCCTATGCATGCCAGTAACCTTAATAAAAAAACACGTGTGTGTAATTCAAAAATAAAAATCATTCTTCCCCTTACAGTAATATCCGTGCTTGGCTGTTTAGAATGTACTGTGGCAAATACTAGCCAGCTAGTCAGTCTCTTCTCCCTAGCCTGTGATTTCCTCAGCCTATACTCTCGTCTCCGTCAGCCTATATCCACCCAGCTTCACATCAATAGTTCTAATGTCTGAGTCCTTGATAGGGCTGTGTGGATGTGAGGCGTGTTTCATGCTGCCCGAGACATAATCAACTGCTTGTGAGAACATTTTCTCCAGGGGGCTGTAGCTCTGGGTGGGATACCTGCTTAACCTTGATGTTTTTACATCCTACAATGCCCTATACACACGTTCACTCACAAGTCACATATCAAGCTGTGATCCTGTGTATGTGTGCATGCGCTTGCATTTTCTTATTATACCCCAGGGTTTTAAATAGCCTGGGATGTATTATTTTTATATACAGGACTGTATGACTATGTTCATTGCTTAGAGACTGCAGGGCCCATCAGCAGGTAATCGATTGTCATGCCATACAGCCTAATCATTATTTCTAATGCTGGACGGCGTGACAGTCATGTTCCTGTTGTTTTACATGCAGCACAGGGGACACGCAAACAGCTGTGACCTATTGACTGGCCTGTAAAGCAGTTCTCTTATCAGCAGGGAATTTATGTCAACCTGTATAGTGCAATAGCTACATTTACAGATAAACCCATCTATCTGTCTTGCTGATGGCTGAGGAGAGAGAAGAGGTCTTGTTGCTGTTATAGTAGAGAGATAACTGATGATGCGATGACCCTATGAGGCTTGATTGGCACTGACAGAGTTTTATGTCCCGGGAAAGGTCGCTGGTACTACATACAAAGTCAGGTGGCGAGGGAATGGGCAGGGATGCCAATTAAAAGGGCTTAGCTCCTAACTGTGTGTAAACATATAAGTACATGTAGCTACCCAAGCCCCTTGTCTTAGGCGCAGCAGGTTTATTCATGGTACTTCATTGAGGTGATTCAGTTGAGTAGTCATACTATTTATATAGCCCTTAGTAACATAGGTTACAGGTGACGCAGAGGCGCAATGTTGAAACACTGACTGATTTTCCAATTTAAGAAAAAGAGAGCACAGTTGGCTGGCAAATGCGTGTTCATAGAGTAGGATGTATGTGATGGGTATGCTGCAGTTTAATAAAGCACAGGTCTGTGTTTCAGACAATGGAATGTACTGTATTGGCACGCCATCAGCGCTTTCCAGGTACAAAGCCACATACAGTCATGCTGGAATCAATAGAAAAGCATAGCTTCAGCAGAACTACATTTGAGAAGTATTGTATAGGTCTACAGTATTATTCGCTGGAAATAAATAAATACATACATAAATAAATGAACTATGGTACATATTATGGTGATTTCGTTAGAATCTATAGGCACTTTCAATAACAGATTCTAACATGCTATAGCATACACAGCTTGTGAGTCTAATATAACACCACATGTGCTTATCCTCCAATCATGCATGTCATGACCAAATACATAAAGAAACAATACACCACTTCTAATAAACTTTTTTTTTTTTTTTTTTTAGATTCAGAGATTTAATATTGCCAGCAGACTACTGTTATGGGGAAAGATGTTATCTTCTAATCTGATTTATTCCTCCTACTTTACTTATCAGCCCCTTAAAGATAGCGGCATATTAACAACATTATCACATTGTGAAGTTATTGTAATTGATTAAAACTATTAAGAGTGACCAAAGGAAAAAACATCAGCGTTAAAAAGAGAGAGCGCAAGAGAGATGTTTGGTTGTGACCGTCCAGTAGAATGTTAATTACTGCAGGCGGCAGCACTTCTGCCAGACTAATCTCCTCGCCAGCAGGATTTAAAGGCATTACTGATGCCGACAAAGTGATCGCTCAGGGAGAGATAAAACATTATAAAAGAAAATGGGGAAAATTGATATGAATAATGTTCTCTCCTTCAGGCAGTTGTTTTAATGTGTGTTTCACCGAACTGAACTGTTATGGATTAATACATTTTGTAAGAATAACCACGTGTGTGTGTGTGTGTGTGCGCGCGCGTGTGTGTGTGTGTGTGTGTATGCAAGTAGATGGTGTTCATATGCTAACGCTGGAAAGATTTCTCAAACCTTCATGGTGCACTCAAAATGTCAGTGTAGCAAATTTCCACCTTCCGATTAGATTTTCAATATTTATTATGTTGAATATAATAATACTTGCGTGATAGTCTAAGCCTTTCGGCCAATCTAATTTGGTGCAAATCTGGTCTATTTTTATTTATTTATCTCGGACAGCGCTGGGGTTAAAGCCATTTTAAAGCCAATTTTCAGCAAGCAGCTGTAATGATGACTTCCACAGTGGATGGGATTTCTAAGCCCTGGAGTTAGATTGGAGGAGGATGAGGCATGGGGTGGGGGGGTGGGGGGGGGGTGGGGGGGGGTGTTCCCTGCTTCCCCTTCCTGACATTTCTATTATAGAGAAACTGCAACTCAAGTAAAGCAGGCAAGTGCTGGCGCACCCTACATCCACTCCAACTTAATCCTCCTGGCATTTTCGGAGGCGTGCTCTTCTCCCTCACGCTCACCAAGCTGTTTAATATTTAATCCATTTTGGGTGGAATTACCACGCTACGGGTTGCGTGTGTATTTTGGCAAGGAGAGGGGGGCTTATCAATGGTGCATGGACATTTTCGTCTCATTCCCCTCTGGCTAGCGAGTGTAAAGTCAGTTGATTGTGCTTGTTGAGTGGGAACATGGATTGATGAGATGTGCGGGACTGCAGAGAGAGTTTCTAATGAACAAATAAATCAAACATCTCAGTGTGACGGCTCTGGCGTCCCACCAACATCATGATCAAAAGTCACAGTGCATCGGACTTGCAAAGACGATGATGAAGGGCACTAGCTGAAGTCCCTCCCCAGCCCACCCCAAACAACCACAGCAATCACCTCAGTGGGCAATGCCTTTAACTTCACAGCCTGCAGTCAATTTCACAGCCTGCCATCTCCATATGTTTGTTTACAGCAACATTGATTAGCAACAGTGCTTCAAGCACATGCTTAAAACTGTGAACATGCTATGAGAGAATCTGGCCGAACTGCTGATCTTAGATCATGAGAATCAGACATGATTTATTATCTGATATTTTTCTGGACTATTGTTTAGAATAGGAATATTTGCTGTTGTAAGGTGTGTGTGTGTGTGTGTGTGTAGGGGGGTGTAGTGCTTCGTTTCTGGTGTGTATTATGTGTACGTGACTATGTGTGTAATGCATGCGTGCGTGCATGTGTGCATGCCTGTGTGTGTCTGTATGTTACAATTAGACTAAAGTAATCATATCAGTTTTTTTGTCATTGTGTGTCACAATGGGGTTTTAGTATCAGTTTAAAACATTGTTTGCATTGGCAATGCTTTTCCCCTGTGTGCGACCATGCACAAGACACACACACTGACAAACACTATATATACTGCACTCATTGCATCGCAAAGAAGATGGATAAGGGTGTCTGTTAGCAAGATCTTGCTGTATCTCAAACTGAAGAAGTACTTTGCTGCAAAAATATGTATGTATGATGATATATGATGACTATGAACTCATTATTTCCAACAAGATCTTTGTATCAAGCTATTCTGAAACAACTCTTGCTTTAAGCATAACAAATTATGGCTTGACAAAACATCTTGTTAACATACATTTTCTATAAAGGATGGCTTTATCGATGACTGAAGTAAAACCATCTAATTCCCAGGGTATATAGACCTCTCTGATTTATATAGTTGGTTTTCTAGCTGTTTGTTTTTGGGGTTTTTCACTGCCACTCTCACAGTGGGGGAGGAGAGTTGATCATTACTGGGAAAGCAGGATATATTCCTCTGTGATCCTAATGAAAGCCAGAGCTCCTCTACTGCTCTCTCTGATATAAAAATAGATGCAACAACAAAATGAAACAAAGTAAATGCAAAATCTTGTCAATGGAGTTCAGTAATCCAAATGGTTTCAAAGCTTCCGTTAGACAAACAGTCTGACTTCAACAGTCTACAAACTACCCTACACTATCTGCTGAAGATTTTCCACACAGCTTTGATAATAAAGCTAATCTTGCATGGACAATGGCTTATGATATCACTTCTGTGATTTGCACAGTTAAGATCAATTTAACAGCAGGCAGAAGATATGAATTTTAATTGATTTACATATCCATGGCCCCTGTACACCCACACAGGTGATCATGAGTGCATATGGCATGTTCTCTATTTGAGATTGTGCAAAGCTATACTACTACAAATGCTCAGGTCAGAAAATGCATATACTGTACTCAAAATAACATGAAGAAAGTGTCATGCACAATCCCATAAAAAGGCCTAACCAACCAATTTACCTCAAAACACCGGGGCAAACATTGGCACACTGTAACATGAATTCTCACTTATTACGGTAATGTCACCATTTAGTTGTGTAGTTTCACACTCTAAATCAAGATTATCTGGAAGGATTTCCTGAGAAGGTGCTTTTAGTCCATTTAAAATTCTTTGTTTGTTATATGTAAATCCTTTTATTGTTGTCATGTAAATCCTTTTACTCATGTGAAAACCTCATAGCAGCTGCTATGAGGTATTAAGTGGCTCCTCTTTTGAAAATGTATTTTGTTTTATGCAAAGATGTGATGCTTTTGTGTTTTGATGGACACTGCCTGAAATCAATGTGAATTTATAAGACAACAGGATGGTTTGTGGGTATTGGTGTGTTAAACAAACATGTCGTCATATTTCATTTCTACCTGCACATCACTGACTAATATTGCCTTGGGATAAAACATCATATCCATACAGCGCTTTACAAGCCTTGCTGTCTCTTTACATTTTTGCAAACCCTTTCAAACATAATTTTAGTAGCTTAATTTGTGCGCTGGGCCACAACAAGTTGCTGGGAAACGGCATTGATGCTCGTCACAATGCAATAAAGAATAGGATTTGTAATACACAGATTTGTGTGACAACACACACAAAAAGCTGGCCTCATTCCCCAAGCTGGGATATGATAAGCTGCATCTACAATAGCGTGTCTTCGGCTGCCAAGAGTGTACTGTATTACAGCCTCATCGGGCCGGGGCAGTGGACTATGACATTTCACCCCTGCCAAGACACTCCTTCCCCATATCTTTCTTTCCAAAGCCCCTTTTGGCCCCCGGGAGCACGGTCAGCATGTGGCACTCAGCTGAAGCTGATCGAATTAACTGACAGAAAATGGATTCTGCCTGCTCAAACTGCCGGACAAATGAATGCATCACTGACACTGCATGGCTGCATGGTGTTCATCTGATACATGATTTCACCAGGATAGCAGCATACAGTGCAGCAGATTCCCCACCACAAACTACTGTGCACAGGGCTGACTTGTGTTGTTATGGAGCCTTTAAAGACTATAGAGGGGCTGGTATATGACAAGCAAGATTGCATGCCCGGACAATCAGAATGGTGCAAATAAATACAGTAGCAATATTTTGTTTTTTGTTTTTTTACGTTATGGTAAGTGTGAGATACTGTATAGTTGTTAGTTTGCCTAAACCTGCTGCCTCAGGCCAATAGCAATAACGATTCCATGACATGTTTGTTTAGATGGCAACATAAATTACAAATGTATGCAATGTTTCCGTTGTTGTTATTGTTGTTTGAAAATCCACAATATTTCATGGAGTGCTTTGATCTAAACAAATAGACATTCCAGCCCAATGTTATAGTTGTATTCTTAGCTCCCAAGGCTACTTACATGCAGTTATTTATTTTTTTCCTTCAAAAAATATTTTTTTTGCACATCCTTCCCCCTACAATTACACATGCTGTGAACACCACCATAGTGGGGATGGGGTTGTCGGATTGTGCCTCAGGGATCAACCCATTGATTCCCTTTAGCCCATAGGCTTGCTCCTACAGCCGATAGGCCGCCTTCAAGGGCTCTCATTACCCGACACGTACACGGGAAGCCCTTTGCCGCTGCCAGAGGCTGTCTGCACAGGAACCCCAAATTGAACGTTGTGGCGAGGATGATGAATAGTGTTGTCCGCGATACAGATGGGCCTGTGTTCTCCCTCGGGGAGGAGTCACGAGGGTGTTTGGGACCACATGTCGTCGTGCTGCAGTTCGCCACGCGACAGAACCGAACAGAACAGAGCGACACTACAGAGCCGTCAACAGCAGCATGGCAAGAATACACTTGCCCGTTGCCATGCTAGCACTGCCATGATAAAGCAGTGTGATATCTAATCGCAAGTCGTGTGTCCAAATGCTAACCTCAGCGATTAGAAAACCGTCTCTGACAGATTTGTGTAGCTTACCTCTATTTCCATGAAAGAAATACAAATAAATACAATATATCTAACATTCATCTACTTTGCTATCTCCGTGCGAGTGATGTTATGGTGACAGTCAGCCTAAGCTTATTTCAGAATGTGGTTACACATTCACAGAATGCTGTAAACACCCCATATTCTCTATTTCGAAGGTGCAAGATAAAGCACTATGGCATCGGTTGGCGTATTTATCGTGGGGGTTTGTGTTGTCGGTCATGTGAGGGAGGGACCCAGGCATACAATTCCCCTTTGAATAGGCTTTGCCCTCCCGGCCTTTTGTGCCATCGGACCTCTTGTTGGCGCAGGTATGGCTAATCAGACCCAGAGGCATTGGGTGCATACATGCACTGAATAAAACATGGAGGCAGGGATTTTTATCAAGAGAGGGCATCTTCAGCTGTCTCGGGCATTGGGTACGAACGTTCCAGCTATTCAGCGCATGTCATCATCGTAATGACAAGCCTAAAAGGAGGCAGAGGGCAACCTCTTTTCATAATCAAAGTGTTTTTATTCATGACATGTCTATTAATTAGTTTGGAATAGTAGACACGATGTGCTCAGGAGAATTTAAATTGGCTGAAGTGGATTTGCCCTTTTTCTGTCGAGCCAATGATTTCTTGGCAAGCTTAGAAGTGGGGAGGGACTAAGGGAGAGAGAGGAAAAGGAAAGCACAATAACAAGAGTGTGTGTGTGTGTGATAGTTAGATATGACCCTTAATATATTACTGGGAAAACATTTAAACTGGCATTAATTCCATTAAACTGTCACTTGTACATTAGATAACTTCTAGCAGACACGTACAGTAGTATCTAATTTGAACTGAGTGCAGATTAATAAACAGTGTACAGTCTAGTGTAGTGATTATGCATTGAAATTCAAATTACTTATAGATAATAAGAGTAAAGGGGCTTTAAAAACTAGAAGTGTTATATGACTGTGGAATTACCAACCGATTATTATGACTGTCGAATTATCAGCCATTGGTTAATTAAAGATAACAACAGTTTTATAATGTACGCATCTAAGTGAAAACAACAGTCAAGTATGGTTGTACTGCAAGGAAACAAATGGATTAATTCATGGTTGTAATATTTTATTTTGCTTAGACTGCTTTACTTGTATACAGTAAAGAGAATGTGTCAAGGGATAAGGGGGGTCATTTTGCAACTCAGGGATTGAAATGGTGATGTTCGCTTTTTTACGGTAATAGCAGAGCGGACGACAGGCAACCAAGTGCTCTGGAAGGAGGCATGGATCACTGAAAAGATTGCTACTCCTGCTCCTATCGTGACTTAGCTATTAAAGTGTGTGTGCGCTCACATATGGAAATTCTCTCTTATTCATAATTTTGATGGCATGTCTCACAGGACATATTTGTATTTTGACTGGTTTTGTTTTCCCCGTTATGTAATGTGTTTTCATACGTATTTAATAATATCAAATTATTACAGGTTTTGTTGTGGGTCAATTAAACCTGAAACAGTAAATTGAAAGAATCCAATATTGCAAGCAACTGCCTCCAAATTCAAGCCTAATATCCACAGAAATTAAACGTGCAGCTAATAAATAGCCATATGATATTGACACTTGTCAAGACATAATCAGCAGTAATATTTTAGTCAAGGCAAAGGATGGAACAGGAGGCAAATTTGTTTGCTAATGCTCATTTCACACTTCTAATGTAAAATCAGCCAGGCATGCCGAACGCTGGTTTCTCAACATGCACAATAGCCTCGCTCACCAAATTATCTTTCCCTGGCTTAATTATTCATTAGGGCAACATAATTAATTTAAGAATCTTCCCTTGCAGGAAGTGTTTCATATGAAGGCCAAAAGGACAGCCTTCTGCTTTGTCATTAACTCAATGCACAAAGCAGCCAAGCACATGCAATGTCTCAAATCTTTATTGAAAACGTTTTTCAGCACCCTAAAATAGACCCTGTGCAAAAACAGACTGTATTTATTGGTCTGTGCTTTAAACATATAGTATTTGCCTGTATTAATTCATTTTTAAATAATAATGCTAATAATAATAATAATAATGATGATGATGATGATGATGATGATGATAATAATAATAACAACATATATTAAACACCATAGCATTATGCCAAATGCTAATGGCCCTACAACTATTATGTAACATTAAAAAATGCTTTATGTGACCAGCTAAACATGATAAATATCACAGGGTCTGTGGCGTTTGTCACAATGTCAGACCAAAGGAAATAGACCCATAAAGAAATACAATCTCTTTATCCTTATTCTTCCCTGAATCTCCCTGACTTTGTCAGGGGCACGGCAGAGAGAAAAGCTCAAGGCTTTGATCTATGTGACCTATGATTCTGAGCACACAGATCAAGGGAGGTGCTTTGTCTCGAACACCCAGCGTACCCTGAGCAGGCGATACAGAGACTAAGCGTTCACATCCATTGGCGCAATGGCAGAGTGATGTATTAGTGTGTTAACCTCTCCCTGTACTTGATCATTACGGATTACTTTTCGTGCTCTCATGAAGTCATCACCACTTCCCCACTTTGCTGCTGTCCGTATTCCCCTTATGTCTCGTTAAGGTTCTGAAGTTTGTCTTGGACTTTCTGTCTGAGCAGAAACAATTCTCACTCAAATTACCATGGCAACAACTTGTTCTCCCCCCAAGAGCCATTAAATATGTTCTATCCAGAGGATATTCACCCGGTCAATGAAAAATGTGGCTATCGTGTGTGTGTGTGTGTGTGTGTGTGTGTGTCAAGGTCAGGAAGTGAATATACTGTAAACAGCTAAACATGAAAAACCTAACCAAACCAAATTATTATTATTATTTAGTGACATGACCCACTCCAGTAGATATCACTAGAAAACAACTATCTATTTATACAGTATGTAGCCTCTATGCTGTATTATTTGATAAACCATTACATTAATTTACTGTAGAACACACAGAGCCTTCAGAAATAGAGAGAGCACACATAAGGATTATAAAAAACCAGGCTGCAGAGCCATCTTGACTCCAAGCAGGAATAAACTTCCAGTCCAAAATCGCAGCAGACAGTTAATCCACTCTCCTTGGCACTTGTGGCTGTCTGAAAATTACATGCTGGTTTGCCCCCTATAAAAGTATGCTGTGCAGTATAGCCATTCCAATTCATTATGCCAAAAAACAAGCAGCAAAATTGATCAGGAATATAACAGGGGACATTCAAAGGGCACCTCTTGCAGCCAGTAATGAAAATGTAAACTGAAATCTGTGAAACTAATGACAAATGGCAGGCAGTATTGGGGAGAGCTGGCTCAGCGAGGATGAACAAAATAATGAATCTTATGCAGTCTTTAATTGAGACTAAAATACACATTCCTTCTATTTAAGTTTAAAGAGGCAACATTTTAATTAACTAATACTTATAGTTGTCTTAACATCTGCTTAAGGAGCATTTTCTGGATTTAAAACACACTCCCACACATCTTTTATTGTTTTATTAAATGTTGGCTATGAGTTCTTTGAAAATGCTAGACCAGCTATGTGAGACTCCAGAGAGACGATCCCTTGTGTGTTTGCGTTCTAAGCATATATTTATTAAGATCTGCCTCCCTCCCACCTCTATGTTGCCTTTTGCACGTGTTTTTTATTCTGCACCCAGGCACAAAGCATGGCTCTTGGAGCAGGGTCAGAGAACATCCCTGTAGCTTCTCGACAGAAAACGCTCTGTCAAACTCAGTTAGCTGCCTCCAAGGAGGAATGCCTCCCTCCACGGTAATACCCCATCTTTTTTACACCAGGAGCTTTTCTTTGCCTCAACCACTTCATCAATCCACACAGCAACTAAGGTAAACAGCTCTACGCCTCCTGAACAGAGGGCCTTGCTGCTTTGATGACATGGCGGCACGGACAAACACACGCACGCAGGGCAGCTGCTCAGTGGACACACGGCGCTTCATTTACAGGAGGTAATTGCACTGGAGCTAAGTGCCACACTTTTGTGATGAAATGTTTTTCAACCCTCTGCTTGGCTAAAACCGCGTCTAGATTAGTTTACTCTCCAGATTAAACTACTGTGACAAGCAGACATTAGAGGTAAGGCAGTAAACAACCCTTGGAAAAGAACGGTCACCATCGGGTTGACGTGAAATTTGTTGAGGTTTCTCCGCATTGTGAAGGCATAGCCATGAAATAACGTGACGCCTGGCCAGTTACCCTAGACCACAGCATATACAGGAGTGCACGCCATCCTTAAGCCATGTCGTAAACTAGTCTTTGTTATCTAAGAGGAGGCTTAGTGCTTGCTACAGACACAACATGTTCTATGTTAAAATCCTACACTGAAAGAACATAAATGTACAGTAGGCTACAGTACACGCATGTGCATTTAGATAATCTTTTAAATTCTCTTTCTTTAAGGGCATTCAACACATTTTGGTGAATGTATTATGTATTCATTTAAAGTAACACAACAGTACATGTGCGAAATGGCAAACTTGTTACAAAATTGTTTTGGTTTAAATCTGAAATCTCTTACTTCCCAGGCTAGCACTCTTCCACCGCCTAAAGCACCCCAAGGGTCCTTTTAGATCAAGCATAACGTTTTCATTCTTTAGCTCGTCAGGAAACGTATTTAAAATGTACAGTAATTTACAAAATTACACCTTACACACACACATAAACAAAGAAGAGAAAAAGAAGTTCACTTTGTGAAAATGCATTTGGTTTATCCATTTTAGGGGAATTGTTCAAACTTTTGCCTAGTGACGGGTTTGATCAATCATAACGAAGCGTTGATGTAACATGACAATAAGGACATGGTTATTGATTTTAGAATAACAGCAAAAACTCACCCTAAACTCACAGTTACAGGTGTAAAGATATTGATTTTGTGGAGAAATACAAAAATGTGGGTGTGATAACAGGTTCAGCTTTCAAGCTAATGCAGATGTAATTTCTAAGAGGGTACAACTGATTTTAGAAACATAAACGGTTTTAATGTGTGCATTAAAATGACGGTGGAATTACACCCTGGTCCTAGACCACTTCCCTGCATGTTTAAGATGTCTCCCTGTTCCAACATAAGCAGAGATTGATACTTTCTTGTAACGCACATTGCACACAACCCTCCCTCCTCAACCCGCATCAAATATAAAGTGGTGAGGAAATGGAGGGCTCTATGGGCACTATAAAGTAATGCAATGCAACATGTCCCACTGCTCGCTTTCTGCATATCTTCTGTCATTAATGCTCTTCTAGAGTTCCCTTTGTAAAACTAGCTCGTATTCTGGAGGAGGAGTCGAGAAGGAGTCGCAGAGGAGCCGATGCACAGATCCATGGAGATGCAGGCTGTTCGTTTGCAGCCCTGATTGAATTGAAGAGGTTGTACCACCCATTGCATGAAATCTGCCGACTTTAGGATTCACGTTTTGCATGTTTCCTGCACTTCCTTTTAATAATAATAATAATAATAATAATAATAATAATAATAATAATAATAATAACTTAGATTTTTATAGCGCCTTTCACAAATCCAAGGACGCTTAACAAACAAAACTGGGGGGGGGGGAGGGATTTAGGGACATAAAGCAGGTCTTTGGCAGAACACCCCAGGGACCGTGACTGGGTGTAGGG
>JAODLL010000006.1:2530963-2552809 GCA_026546735.1 Forbesichthys agassizii | reverse complement strand
GTGTAGGGATGGAGCAGATCTGTGAGGTACCGAGGTGCAAGTCCATGGAGAGATTTGTATGTTAGTAGGAGGATTTTGTATTTGATCTGGGACTTAACTGGCAGCCAGTGAAGCTTCTTCAGAATGGGAGTGATGTGGAGTCCAAGTTTTGTGTGGGTGAGCATCCTAGCCACAGAGTTCTGGACAAACTGGGAGTCTGTCAGTAGCCTTGCTGGGCAGACCAAACAGGATACCGTTGCAATAGTCGAGTCGGTGGGTGATGACGGAGTGGATGAGGATCTCAGCTACAAAGTAGCAGTTAAGTATGTAGAGAATGAGAAAGGAACATCTGTAAACAAATGTGCCAACAAAAATCAGTGTGTTCCCTCGGGCCTGTGTTGTGGAGATAACAAAGGATGTAGTTGTGGATTGGAAACTGTTAGTCACTTGAAAGCTGTTCGTCGTACAGTTCAAACTCACATACACACGCCTTTGTTCTGCTGAGAAGAAGCAGCTAAATATTTCAGTGCAACAATATTTATATGCTATACACGGCAAAACCAATACACATGAGATTGATTTATAGATGCCTCACAAGGGTTTTTCTTATTTTTTGTCAGAACATTTATCCACACGCGTTGATAAACATCTGGGTTTCTCATTCCAATAAAGAACTTTCAAAGAACCGTCGTCGAGGAGACACAGCGATTTTGTATATTGCCACTGGCGCAGAAAGTGAAACGACACAGCAGGCCAATATAGGGACCATCTGTCGGAGAGCCAAAATCCCAACCGTTCTTTTTGATTCCACTTTTCCATCGGTCGTTCTAACGACTCGCAGTGGGATGAGTGCAGAGTCTATTGTGCTTTGACAAGGGGTGCATCTCGGGGCAGGCATATAAATCGTTGTTTCAAGTGCTGCCTCTCAGCATTATTAAAAGAAAGCAATGTAAGCTATTGACTTAACCAGGCGTGACGTCTAACCGCGTTTCAGTTTCAGGCTTCTGTTACAGGATTTGATCAATATGTGTGGGTGCCCAGTGCCTGGAGACAGACAGCTGGGACTGGTTGCCCAGCGATGAGGGTCACATAATGTTTCTGTTAGCTGGCTGCCAATGCAACGGCACTTTACTACACTTATTTAAAACTCTGTTGCTTCTACCAATTAAAATGAACACAATATAAATCAATATTTTTCTGATGTTCGGATTTATTGGTAGACTAGACTCATTTACATTCCAACTGTTAGCAGATGTTTCCCTACTGCTAGAGCTGTGCCATTGCGGACATCTGTCTTATTTAAATCCATCTGACGCAAATTGGAGTTGTGTTTTTTCCCCAAGGCATCTTAACAATACGTATTAACAATCAGGGAATCTTAAACAAAAACATTTCTGATGTCACTGAAAATGTAATTCACCCTCTGATGTATGCACTATACTGTGAGAGACAAACACTTGCGAATACTTACAGTAGTATACAATGGATTTCAGACAACTCATCAGTCCTCGTGACATAATCCTGTAATCTATCCTTGTCCAGCATTTGTCGTGCATCATATTGTAGCTGCCATTTCAATACATATGGAAACAGTGTGGATGTTCCCCTTGTTAATGAATCCCCCACATATGGTATGGCACTGTACACAATATGCTATGACTACCACAATCAAAGCTGAAAATAGAAAAACCTGACGGAGTAATGCATCAAACAAGATCTCTCTTATTTGTTCTTAGTGAATCATCTCTGCAGGGGAAAATTCCTACTCGTATAGGCTCATCTGAGCTCCCAGCTATGTCCCCAAAGAGATGGGACAAACATATTGATGTTCAACTCCGCAGGCAAACACAGATTAACAAATAACATGGAGGAGAATTCTGCACACATGTCCAGAAGTGTTTGGTTTCAAGAAAAATTGTAAAACAGAAACACACTGATAAAGCTCATGTTGATCAAATAAAATAAAGTAGAAAAATTATATTATATTATATATTATTGTGTTGCTATTATCTGCAGTGTACAATGATGTCAAGGAAATGTGCTGAAATGTACAACTCAAAGAAAAAGTAAAAGAAAAAATAAAATGTTGCTTTGTGAGTCTGACATAAAGCGAACAGAAGCCTAGCAGTGATTTTTCTCTCCATGCCAGCGGGAAGGCTGTGTTCAATGGACTGCCTAGCTGCCAGAGCCAGTCCAGCAATCAATGGCAGTCTAGCAGCAATCCAGCTGTTCCATAAGTAATCTATTCTTCTGAAAACGAGTTGTGCTTAAAGAGCTTCTCGTCGGTCTGACAGTAAAGGACAGCGATGGTTAGCTGGCTCGCCAGCATGAGCGGGAAGGCTATAGCCAACGTCTCATGGCAGGCAATTGGCTGACAACCCTCCCCCACCAGCCGACATTGTTCTGATTGACAATATTCAATATTTGTGAGATGTTAGTTGACGCTCGTGCCTGTAAATTATACCCGAGCGAGCTGAATATCCCTTGTGCTCTTGCTTAACTGCCTCAACTGAAAACAACTGAGGTATAATATTAGTCATGATGGATTCGTGTCTTTAATACTAATACTTTAAGACTTTACCTTTAGACAATACCTCAATTAAACTGATTACCGACATGTCATTTTTTGTTGACTTTCCCTGCATGCTTATACTGTCTATATTTCCATGAATTCCTGGGGATCCTATCCAACTGGGAGGAGCACAGCAGCACTGCAACATAAACACACACATCTAAGAAATGAAAGGCACACACTCAGTTTCAGGGTCACAAAGTGATTGGGATGAGATAAAGCGGAATATTTGCTTTTGGTGATGTGTTTTTGGCGAGACGATGCCGTCATGGTGGAAAACAATCTAAGCAGTTATCTCACGCAAACGGATCTGCTGAGAAATTGCCTCCTAGAGGTGGACTCCTAGGCCCCATAGCAACGGCTATAGCATTTTAATTATAAAGAGGGCCTATGCTTTGGTGTAAAGCACATTTCATGTTGTGATATCTGGTGTTCACATGGCTGAGATCACGATGAACTACGTGCATAGAGAAGTGTTATAGAAGTTTCTGTTATTGAAACAATGTCCATCTGTGGGCATCTACAGGAAGGAGGATACAAAATGGGTGTGATCTTGATGGGGGGGGGGGGAGCAGTGTAGAGAGCACTGAACTCTAAGGTTCAGGAGGGGTATTCGCTGATTAAAAACAAATCATCAGCGATGGTTTTAGTCAAAATGGTAATTCAAGAAACAAATCATGTGTCCTTTTAATTTTAAGAACACCTAATACTGGCTTTGTTGCTTGCAGAAGGATTATAAATGATTTAATGTTTGAAATTTTTTTCTAAAATGCCCTGACTGCGAAAAGTTATTACAATGTCCTGCCCGGGCATTTCTGGTCTGTGTTTATGATTCACTATTTTCGATTAGTTGACGGTGCTATCCCCTTCCCTGATCTATCCACAACATTGTTATCTTACTCTGCTACTTATAATATGTTTACCCATCCTGATCAATTCAATTACATCTTTTCAGACAAAATTACTGTGGGGATGGCTTAGCCCGCCAGAGGTCAGCGCTACCTCTGAATACTAAAGCAACTCCCCCCAAACACATTACACAGACTACAACCTGCTGCTTTTCACGCGGTTCTCTCCGACCCCGCGCCAGCCAGACGGCGGCCTACAGATGAAATGCTTTCTAGATGGGATCTGGCATGGGGAAAAAGGGGAAGAGAGCTGGAGCTGTCCTCTGGCCTAATCGTTTCAGAGAGCCACCCCCCTCCACAGACGCACAACCCGCCACTCCTGATTAGCTGGGGTGTACGCAACCAGACAGAGCGTGAACATTGCGGGATGGAAGTGGTGAGTGGTGGGGCGGCTTCATCCAGTCTGCTGTTTTTTAGCGGACAACTGGTAGGATCGATAAGGCACCAGGCCAAAAGGAAAGCAGGTGCTGTATGAAGTAAATCCACTATGCACTGTCCTGACATTGTATTAAACATTGTTTTGTGCACAGGCAAAAACTAAATAGAGGTTAGTCTTAAAGGGCTTGGAGTACATGAAATGTGCATGACCCCTTTTTGGCCAGTCACACTTCCTAAATCCTTTAAGATCTTTGGGCTATACTATACAACACACCCCTCTGTTTTGACTGCAGAGGTGGACTGGCTATGATTGGTTCCATGCACGCCAGTGGATATATCAAGCATAGCGATAGTTCAGGCAGGCCACGACGTCACGCTCGGCCACGTTTAATCTCAAACGTCAGATGATCCCAATCAGCCCCCTGCCCATCTGATCTCAGTGACCAGACTGCTCAGCCGATCACGGCATAGCATAAGATTGGCCAATCTAGTCAGGATGCTTATTTAAACGGCCTTAGCCTTAGCGACCTTAGCCAACCGATAGTTGGTGTTTCCTCTGCGAGCATTTTTGCATCCCACCGCCTCCCCACCTTCTCCTTTCATGCTGTGTTTGACCACTCAATCTCATTGATGCTTGCTCTGTTCTGTACCCTATGGGGAGTCTTTTTGCTGCTCTCCCTGCTTGTGGGCTTTCCATGTACGCGCATGAAAAAGACTTTCCTTGTATGTGCATGGAAGGGCCAGAATAGAACCATACCTCCCAATATAAATAACTTGATGCAAACTTATTTTGACTATAGTGGTCCTGACGACTGAAATAATATGATCTTGCCTGACGCTGTGTTAATTCTTTATGGCATGATTTCTACATGTGCAGGGTGAAACTTCTCATTAGACTTCACTTCAAAACATTCGGCCATTAAAGCTTTGCAATAAGTTACCTAGCTCAGGAACTATAGCTAACAAAAACAACTTCAAGTAACCATCACAAAGAATTTTACATTAGCTAGCGGCAGCTTGAGTACAACATAAAATAAATACTGAATGACCACTGCATACGGAATATGATTCTTAAATGTAGACTTTGCCAGATGTTTTCCACCCGCCCCCCTCCTCCTCCCAATAACAACAGATTTCAACACAAACCTGCGGCTACTTTAACAGTCCACTCCCCCCAAACACAAAAGCCATCCCCACTGCTCTACGAAGGTCGGACCTACCTATCTCAACCACTCTAGTCTTTTTATGAGTGAAGAATGTGGTCTCTTGGGTCTCCCTACTGTAACTTCATTGTCCGTTACTCTTTTCAATCCTATATGCTCCATGTTAACATTATTTCATGATAGTTATTATTAGCAGTGGCTGCAGCAACAGCTAAAACATTTGAATTTGATGTCCTTGCTATTGGTAGACAGCATGTTTTTCTCTAGCATTACTATCAACTCACAAAGAAATTATATAAATAAAAATCAAATCAATTGTGCTTAATATATTTAAAGGCAAATAAAAAAATGAAGGTATATTCCTTAAGACTTTAGATTACAAATACTTGTTTTGAGCAGTGCATTAAATAGCTATTAAATTAAGCAGGGTCTTAGTTAAAGTGCAATCTCATTTACTTATGAGAACAGCTGTGATACAGTAATTCTATACTGAATAGAATTAGCACTTGAGAATTACCACTGTCTACGCACAGCAGCAACAATAGGAAATAAGAAATCCAAAACCTCCATGTGCAGTACTCTATCAGCGAATAAACAAACCCCTCAAACCCCAGGGAGGAGAAAGAATTATGATGCAATGACTTATATTAGGATCCACTGAACATACTGTTGAAAGAGCAGCATTTGCACATGAACAGTTTAAAATGAGACGTATTCAGCAGGCTGGGAGCGCTACCTACAGTAGGAGGGTGCGAAAGAGGCTGACACAGGCAGGGAGAGAGACTGGGAAATGCAGGTGCCAAGCCTTAAAGAGGGGCATTCTGGCATAATGACTCTCATTTACTATTGACAGGCCTTGCAAAAGTTAAACTAATTATGACAGCACACAGATGCTGAATAGCCCTTGATGAAACTAATCACAGCCAATCCAAAAACACAGGTGTTCAAAACGGGTTTAATCCACCGCTTTCTCATTTTCTGGCACAGCCCTTTAAGTCAAAATGTAGCTATTTGTGAAATGCCGCCCCCACACGCAAACACTATGATGTCATCAGTCAAAATGTAGAGCTGCTGTGGTGAGCCAGAGCAGCTCGTAAACAACTTGGTTGGAAGCTTTACAAACAAGAGAGCTTATTCTCTCTGTAGTGGTAATTCATGAATCGCTCCTAAATCGTTGTAGCCTTCACTAAATCATCACGAGTGCTGTCCTTGAGGTCCGAAAGTCAGTATCCCTTACACTATCAGATGGTTGAAGCTTCCGGCTTTATTTCTTGATGACAAATTCATTTAGTGTCCCATTGGCACTTTTTCTAGCTTTACAGGGACATCACACTCATAAATCACAACCAAACGTACAGGATAATAGAAGAAGCGTATGTATTTTACTCCCCGTTAATTGCTTTAGATATATCTGCTTTCAAACCCCTTACCCAAGAAATGTTGTGAGCGTGTCACACCCAGACAATGAGGTTTTAATAACATATGACCTTTCATTACCATAGATTGATGGTCAAAGTAGTATTTAAGCATACAGGAGTGATGGGATATATTCTCTTAGACCATAATCAGATGTACAGATGATGTTATAATCTGCTTTTATAGACTTTTGACACTGAACCAGTTTTATCATTTGAAAGAATCATTAGAGTAATTACCAATGTTTCACTCTAACTTGTTTTCCTATCTTAGCATAGCCTTCAATTGTGCAATGTTGAAACCTTACTAGGATGAATTCATAGCCTACAGCTTTATCAGTAATAGGTTATGTTCAAATTAAAAATATAATACAAACTGTCATTCCACATTCGATTTTGCAGCTAGAACATCTGTAAATATTTTAATGGAGATTATAAAAAATACCAATACTGTATGTTTTTCTTAAAAGTGTCCTACAGAATACTTGATAAAACAAAAACATAACCAAACAAAAAAAAAAACCTATGCGTTGGACCATATTTAAGAAATGTTTGCTTACAATGAACAGTGCAGTAAGCAGAACAAAACAAATTGTTATGCTGGTCAAATACGTGTTCTTTTTTTATTTTCTTCGGTTTTTCATCTCTCACAAAAATAAATATCGTCATGCACTAAAATAGTAAATTGAAGAAATACTCAGAAAACTTCAAATAGAATGTCTAAAGCTTGGTGGGCATTTGAAGGGTTGCGCTTGCCTCTCTTTATGTTTGGCTGTCATCTTAACAGTGATTGATGGTGGTTTATTTCTAACAGGCATACACAGCTGTTTTATACACAATGTTTTGTTGTCTCTTTGATCCAAGCACCAGAGCTACCTTGGATAAAATTAGCCCAGTCCCCTGGTAGGATTCTTACTGCATGGTATCATTTCAGACTTGGCCTGGATTGCCAAATAGATTATATATACTGTTCTGTATAAAACAGTATTATAATATATATAATAATTATTTAATACAGTCCAAATGACATCACAGTTAAAATGATTACAAGTGTGCAAATATAAAACACATTAGTTATATACTGTAATGTGTAGTATTTTGCATAACTGCTGTATACTTCTCAATATTTGAGGTGAAAAAAACATAATCTGTCGTATACTGTATAATTTGGAAATGGCCAAATATGTTTGACTGCAGTCACAGGATCATAAGATTCATTGTATGTATATGGCATGCTTATTTGCTTAGAATACATTCCTACTGTACATTTTTTGTTACAGATTGGACTTTTAAAATGTCTTCATTACATGCATGTAAAAACAGGTAATTGCATATAAAAAACTATTTTATTTTATGACCGATGTAAATGTATATGGTTGCTCTATACAGATTACACATAAGTTTTTAATGATTGATGGAAGGACAGTTTGTTATAGGCTAGTATGAATATTATTAATAATTATAATTATGTTAAACTTTCATCCAGAGGGCATAGGGAGATGGTAGCTAGTAGTCAAAATAAGATTTCTAACACATTATTAAAAGAAATATCCTGACATTGATAAAAATACATTTACAGCAATTAAACATTTAGATGGTCATTCCCTAGGGAATTTTATCAAAATATCTGACCATACCTTGGCTTACCAAGCGCACTGGATTCACTAATGGAAGCTATAAAAAGTTATTTTGCTCTAAGAATAGTCCACTATGCATTTTTCCTTCCTGTCCCCAGAGTGTTCATGAGTGAGTGAGTAATGCAGGTGTGTTTATGGGTCTAGGTGGGTTTCAGATCCGCAGAACACACAACCCACAATGCTAAGCACTATTGACTAGGCCTGTGCCTCTGGTTGTTGCTTTGTCCGCACTTGTTACAAAAATGTGAAAAATAGCTACTGTACACCTAAAATAAAAACCAACAGCATATAATGTCTTGCATAGGCACTAGTTTACTGAATGACAAGAAATGCCCTTAGCTAAAATATACAGTATATTGCTGTGTCACAGTGCCATTCTCCATCAAGTCTAATGTGTATTTGCTGGTGCTTGGGTGGGTTGTGTCAGGTTCAAATCTCATAAATGCACTAGCAATGGATTGATTTTGGAGTTGAGATTCCTCAGTGATCACTGGTGCCTTAGGCAATAATTTGAATCATTTTGAAATGTAAATCCACACACCTCAATGGTAAAACATTGAGATGCCGTCATCCTTTTGAACAACCTCCTAAATATTCATTGCTTAAGCATTTAGTTCCACACTCATCCTGGAGGGCAATCTGGCCTGTGTACTCCCAGCCCAAAGGTCATGGAATCCAGTCCCAGTTGGCCTACCGCTTAATTGAGCAAGAAAACTAACCCTAATGTATCTATTCCCTGTAATAATTTTGTAATGGGGCTGGTATTAATTAACCTGAATTTATATTGTTCCTAATTTTACTGTGATTCAACCCTGTACTATATGAGATATATTCAATCACTACCAGTCATCTACTGGAGAAGCATAGAGTTACATTCATATTGCACTGACTGGAGTAATGTTGTACTGTTTTTACAATATTACTTGTCCCTTTATATATATAAACTGGAGGAAAGTGGAACACATTGCATTTTATATTGTTTACTTTTCTGTTGGTTATTCTGCATTCAACCAACATTGTTAGCACTTAAAAAAGAAATTGCTGCAATTTCATTTCTCCATTAAGCATTCGCGGAGATTGCTGCGTGACTAAACATTGTGTGATATTTCCTTCTTTCTATTCACTTAACATTTGTCATACACTGAATACTCTACCAACTCTATGCATTTCCATGAATGAAGAAAGACTGGCCATTCCTAATCCATTTATTAGGGAAGGAGATAAATAGCATGATAGGAGAGTATAAAAATAAAAGCTTGTAGAGTCTTTGGCTGTATATATGAAGACATGCAGGACAGACGGATGACAAAATACGGAGATATGGGCAGTTTGTGCCGATGTAATGGAGCTTTCCACTGTGTCAAACAGCTTGGTCAATAATCTTCAGTGATTCCTAAGGATTAGAGTCGTATAGCCACCCACCGTCTGTCGCATGGACCTCAGTGGACACAGAATGCTCACTGACTGACTGCTTTATTGTGAATAACTGTATTTTCCCACAATTTGATCAGCGTTTGGATTGTTCACTGTATATTACAATGTGGATAAGATGCATTTTCAGTTTCATGATTAGCTGGGGTTTTGCATAAGGTAAATAAACAGCTTAAACAGATGCATGTGTGTAGACTCTATGCATTTGTATATTTGTGGGTTTGTGTGTGTCCACTTTTAGTTAAAACAAATTCCAAGCTTAATGACAAATTTCAAAATGTATTCTGTTCTATATTGATTAAATATTTATACCGCATCTTTTAATAATATAGTAGCCTATATATTGCCTACAAGTTAATTTACAATATTAATAAATTGTTAATATAGGATTCATTAAAAGTTTATATGTGCATACAGTAAATGTTAAGAAATCGCCAATTCATGATTTACACTGTACTTGGAGTAGGCTACAACTTCTCAACAAGATATCTGTCATTCGTCCTCCCACATCGAGAAGTACAGTACGGAGCGCGTTTAATATCTGATACAATCCATTTTACACACTCCTCAACTACAATCGCACTTGTAGATCTGCCGGTCTTCAACCAGCTGTCATAGCCCTGCACTCTATTCTGCCTGTCATATATTGTACAGTAACCACCGTAGTTTGACATTTGCGCGTAAACAAAACAATGTCCCCAAAGTCCGTAAATTTCATTTCAAATTTCATCAGTCCTTACCTTTCCCGCGAATTTGGGCAAGCGCCGTAACAAGAACCACAACCGTGACGAGGATCCTAAACTGACAGTCCTTTCTTGTACACATGTCTGCTAAAGTCGAGGTCGATATCTTCGCGTGTAGAATACGTCCTTGTCTTAAATACTTCCTGGGCAAAGCAAACAGAAGGAGAATAACGTGAACGTGAATGTGCTCAACACACAAAGACTCGGAACGCTGTTGCACTTACTTAACAGCTCGAGAAGTGAAGGGTTCTGGACAATAATCAAGTGAAACGAAGACCTCGTTTGAAATCGTACGCGTAGTAAGCAGATCGGTGGCTCTCTGTGGAATGGGGGCGCTGAGAGAAAACGCTGCCTTGACTTCAGCACCGCGGACAGCTCCTAGCGTTAGCAATCGGTAAAACCTCCACTCTGGTATTATAAACAGCTGCGATGTGCTTTTACCTCAAAAATGATCAGTCAGGAGGTTATTGTTTGTATCATTTTCAAGTTAAAGTGTCATATGAGTTTTGGTGTCGCATATAGTTTTATCACAATTATATTAACAATAGTAGGCCTACACTTGTCCATAACATGATACAAAATAGGCAACGAATAATGCATATATTATAAATCAAAAACATTATATAATTGACACTCAATATTAGATCTGTCCTATTTTACTTATATTTTTTAATTGGAGGCTACACTGTATACAGTATATTTGCTGCAACAGACACATTATAGTGTAAATATGGGACATGTTTGGTATTATATTGTAGCCAAACAACTGAAGTTAGCATCCCACATAAACATAGAATTTTAGAGCTAATAGCCTACATTAAGTGTAATTTCTAAGAAATGGCATAGACACCATCAGCTATCAGATTGTGAAATGCTTTGTGTGTGAATATATGCTCTCTGATAGTTCTCTTTATTAGTACATTTTTGTCAGATTTATTTTGTCAAATTTAGTCAGATATTTAATGGAGCCTGAAATAATTCTAACATGGCCTCTTTTCCCTGATTTGTCCAGCGAATCAACATTATCTTGCCTGTCAACCACATGAATGCGTACACACACACATCTGAAGTAGCTTTGCGGTGGCAGACAAACAGGCTCCAGAGGGAGGGAGCAGGGGAGGAAAAGCGGGTGGGTTTTTATGTTGTCGATTTAAAAATATTGCTCTTTTTGTTCTTTCTACTTTGGCACTCGTTTCAAGTCTCAAATTTTACCTGCAGCAGCTTTAAGAAAATGAACAAGAAACAACACGCAAACAAAAATGGTGGATGCATGACGGGGAGTGAGTCAAACTAAACAATGTGTCAAATTGCCAAAATGCAATATTAAATGCTCAAATTTCACACTTCAACAATTTAGTCATTTAAACACTTTTAACCAAAGCAACCTTCAGTGAGTACAGTTACAGTTACTGAGGAGCAGATAGTGCTTAGTCATTTTACTCAAAGATGCTTACAGGTACAGTATACCAACACTGAGGCTTGAGTCAATGTCTATTCAGCTGTGAGACCCACACACAGACCACTTCCTGCCCCGAGGATACTGAGCAATAGGCCTAAACCAGGCAAAACCTTCTGTTAACACTTCCTTATATTCTGAGGCGTGGTTTCATCACAGCTCAGCAGAGGCTCTCGTGTTCATTCAAGTATTAGTGACTTTATATACTTGTTTCAGCTAAAAAAAACGTTTTTTTTTTTAATTGCATATAGTCGCTGTAATTCTGTAATTCCTTTCTTCTCTCTCTCTCTCTCTCTCTCCCCCTCCCTCTCTCTGCTTTACCCCAGTCCTCCCAGGGTCACAGACATCTGTGTGCGACATCACCAGTGTGCACCCGTCTCTGGTGCAGCTCAGCAGAGCCGTGGAGCAGCCCCGAGGTGTAGCTGGCAGCAGATGGTAGCAGCCGGGCGTACACGTGGCTAAATAGGTGTAGCGGCCGAAGAAGCCATAATGAAAACCAGAGCCTTGAAATGAAATGACCAACATCTCGAGGTAATGAGGCAGGCATCGTCAGCGAGCATTGAGGCAATCTTACACAGCAGGACACTGTAAAAGCAACACATGATAACTATTTACAGTGTTAACGTGTTAATGAGCGACTGAATATATTATTACATTTTTAGCCACAATATAAGCTTTCCCTAAGCAATACTGTCAGAAGTCTTATATCTGCGTGCCTGCAATTATCAAATTAGAGAAATGGGCTAAATTGAAAGACTTTGTGTCACCCATACACACCAGTCTACTCTATTTAGAGTAGACCTCTGATTCAGAGATAAGATGTAGTTTTGATTTAGTAGATGGGGTGACAATGCTAAGTCTACATATACTGTAAATATCTAGCTATTGGCTTACAGCCAGTAACTTCTGTTTTATTATTTATCGAGCTATGGATAAATTGCATATTAAGAATATCTTGCCCTTTCTATCTGCCTGGCTGATACAAAAAAATCATTTTGCATGTATTTTATATTTATTTATTGTTATTGGTGTTTTTTTGGTTGGTTTGTTGTTGAGGGTCTATTATTTTCTTAGCTTTGGTATTTCTTAATTTTTTGTTAAGTTTTGTTTTTGGGAAATAAGCCGCAATTCTATTAAAGTGGGACAAATTGCATAAATCCATGACTGTATGAGCAATATGCATTATCACAGAAACCTCACCATTGAACAGAAAATAGCTGGTAGTTGATTTCTCTTTAAGAGACTGCAGATGGAAAACAAAAAAGCTTTTCAGAGAAATACAAAGCGATTGATTGCTGGAAAGACAATTCCTGGTTTGGGTTTACTGAACAGCTGTAGGGTTTGAGCTTCAGAATTGTGTTCTCTATGTAATTCTTTTTCTTTTGAAGAAATATTCCAATATGCAAACAGAATTAACAACCCATATAACATGTTCAGCGTCATTTAAAACACACACACACACACACACACACACACACACACACACACACACTCCAGATCTCTTACTATTTCAGACACAAGCGTAAAATTGTTTGGTAAATGATGTACCTTTGTTAGGCTTGTAGTACATATACAGTACTACTGTATTGTGGCATGGCCACATTACAATGATGTACATTGTATTGTTTTACACACAACAGTCCACAGTGGTACAAAAGTGGTACCAAAATACAGTGGTACTAATATACAATTACAGAATTGTATATGGCGTCTGTATTTCCTAATGATATCCTGTCATCCTGTGTTATGGTTTTGGCAATACAGATGCCACCAGACCAGTCAGCAGCTAAGACATTTTGATCAATGTTACCAATTGGACCAAAACTATACCTCCAGAAAAAAGGTTTAGTTATGTTACAGCGATATACTTTCAAGTGACACAATGGTGAGACATGTGGGTACTGCTCTTCCCAGGCCAGCGGTGAAAGGGGAACAGATATGACAGTGTGTAGATGGAACTCTTATCTGATAAACTCTTGATCATTTCTTCTATCTCACCGTTATCAGAGCCTGTTTTCAGCCATGCCTGACAACAGATTCGGGTATGGTAATGCGACATCCCCAAGCTCAGTCAACTCACGACTTTGAAATGAACGCCACAATTTATTCTCATGTTACTCGCAAAAGAATAAATGTAGTTTCCACTTCAGGTAAGACAATTAACATAACCCATGTCAAAAGTAATTAGGAGAATAGCGACAGATATCAGACCGTGGCTGTGATGAAAAGTGTGAAGTGATAAATTACGCTACCGTGGGCAACGGCACTGTGCCCGAATGACACTGTTCTCATTGTGTATGTACAAAAAGATAAATGTTATCTGTGATTTGTTGTGCTGGAGGAGCCCATTTATAACCAGACTCCACCATTCATCTCTTATAAACACAAAATCAACAACAAAACACAGCCCGGCTGTAGTGCGAACACATGGGGCTGGAATACACCCAATACAAACAAAGATTTACATATACACACACATTCTCTCTCTCCCTCTCCCTCTCTCTCTCTCTCCCTCACGCACACAGAGACAAAGCCTGTGATTTGTGACATACTGTCGCTCACTGTTCCATCCACATCTCTCTTCACCATTTCTCCCGTTTCTCTCCTCCCCTCCCTCTCCTTGACCTTCTCTTTTCATTAGTCAGAGTGTGTCTCATGCCTCTGAGCGCGCTGATAGTGCATGGCTCCAAGGCTGCATTTATCAAGATGATAAAGCACTCCGAGACAACAGCCGAGCATCTCAAGGCTAGCGGCCACAGAACCCGACAGGTGACAACAACAGCCGTAAGACTACGCCCCCCCTCCCCTTCCCACATACACACACACACACACAACACACACACAACCCACTTGCCCCCACCCTGTCCGATATTGCCGTAAGGCAGACACAAAGCGTATCATCTTGGTCGCAGGTTGCCGCCTTATGTCACAGCGACATCTAATTGCAAGTTAAACAGGTTTTGGCGCATTATCTCTCAAGAAAACATATCCACCCATGCACAAACATACAGAGATGAGAAGAAAAAAACACGCACACTCACACATACCCAGGCCGTACACACACTGCCTACAACAGCACACACAGAGCAGTGTGTGTCATAGTTCCGAGACATCCTGTTAAGGCGTGTAAGTCCTGAGCCAGAGAGAATTGTAGCTCACGCCACTTTCCACTTCCCTTTGCCCGGCTCTACCTTTCATCTCCACCCACCGCTCACCTCGCTTTTCTCAGTTCAACGGCAGTTTTCCACTAACGGCCACAAAGGAACTGCCTGCCTTTGGAGTACAGGGGTTCCATCCAGCAATCAATGTTCAGCTCTCACACTCAGACCGACTGCTCGGGAACACTGGGCACTATTATCGCCACATGGAAAACGCTCTAACTAGGAGTGAAGTGGAAGGATTTATTTTTATATCAAAGGTTAATTATATTTTCCACCCATTCTCTTAGATTTCTCAAAAGCAATGTTTCTGAACATGAAACTAATATAAAACGAGGACATTTTTACCTAGTATAAAGAGGAGATTGTCTTTTTCGAGAAAAAACAATAATTTACTTAAGACATGTCCTTGTAGTGAAATGTCAGTTTGTGTGTCAGGCACATCTCATACTGTTGTGACTTCAAACAGAGATGCTTGTTCTATTATTCAGTATGGTTAAAGTGAATTTCATCTTACAATGATCCAAAAGAACAACCATCTGGCCTAGAGTAACCCTTGATTATTCGGTTCCAGTGTGTGTGTATAGAACATTTAATTTGAAAGGGTAAAATATGTGGATGTTTGACATTAAAGACCACATTAAGGAACAGAGAACCGGAATGGTTTGAAAGAGCATTGTTCTTCTAATTGCTGGCTTACAAAATAAACTATGGGTTGTGCTCTTCTTGAACCCAGAAATGGGACTCGCTACAATAACGTGCATGTGTTCACATGGGATCATGATGGTTCATGTGTTTATGTTTACATTTTTAAAGTATTTATTTATTTAACAATAAAATGCAATGCAATAAAATACATTGTTTTGTTCCTGAGTGGAAATTTGTTTTAGATTTAAGTTTAGCTGTAGAAAACCAACTAAAATGCACAACCACATGTTTTCATTCATTCAACTGAACCAGCTTGGTTTTAAATATCACGGGGTAGCAGTGGCTCAGTGGGTATACCAGGGAGACATTTGATCAAAAGGTTGTGGGTTCAAACCCTGCTACTGCTGAGTGTCAAATTGCCCTTGAGCAAGACACCCAGCTATATCAGCTCCAAGTGTTTGGGTGGTGGCTGGAATCAGTGAATGTAAGGCAACCATATAGTGCAGTGAGTTGCTAGATGTTAAAAAAAAAAGATGTATATCATTTATTTATCATATCTGAAAACATGGGTTGCTAACAGAAAATGGACTCCTCATTATTTTGCCATTCTCTATTGTACTGCTGTGCATACTGAAGCTCATTCATACACAGTCCCAAGCATTTAATAAAACCTACCTCTCCAGAAGCCTTTTTATCTGAATGATTTTGTTTGCTGATTGTTAGCAGGGTAATCAAAAATCACAATGTGCAATTACAGTATGTTGTGTTGTTTTACAAGTGTTTCAACCTGCTTCTCCCTCCTCAAAAACCCTGACTGCTGTAGTGCTGCAATCTACTTTAGAGAGCAATACCATAGAGGTCAAGTATACAGTACTGTATATGAACGAGGAAGCTGCATGCTTATTGCCACCGTTGTCAAGTGTGATCACTGATGGTTTCAAGGGTCCACCAGCACTAGATTGGATTCTTTGCCAGCTCCTTAATCGATGGAGACACTCGTACTATATTTCCTGTCATGTTCCCTCACAGCTCAGCCCCGGAGAGCTCCTTATACATGTTAGAGCATTTCTTTTCAGACACTCAATTATCATGTTGTCAGCCCTGCTGCATTTAAAACGGTCTGAAGACTCAGAGCCTAGAATGTCTGTGGAACAAAGCCAGGGCTAAGGCTGACAGGAGCGCCACACTGGTGAATGGTTTTCTCAAGATAATATAAAAACTAAAGAAAACTAAGAAGCTCGTCAGTTGTTTGTCTTTCCAGTACTTTCAGAAACAGCCAATACAGCCCCAGTGAATGTGTGTGTGTGTGTTTTTCCACACTGGGAAGACTTCCTGTGTTCACACTGGAATACAATACCAAATTTACTTACACACTTTCTTACCACCCATTTGCCCTTTATCACACAGTATGTATAATAATGAATAATGGGTGGCAGTGGTGCAGTGGATAGAGTGGGGCGGCAGGTGAATCAAAAATTGCTGGTTCAAACCCCAGAAACTCTTCACCAACAAGTGTTACTTGGTGAGGAAGCAAGACACCTAACCCTAACTGCTGCATGGCCAATGCCATCATCGGTGAATGCATGGATGAAGGTGAGGCAATCCTGTCCAGAAGGTATATAAATGCATTCCTGATATTTATATATTTGTAGTATATGGCAGGAAGTCTACCTACAAATGATGCGTTGCTTCAGTATTCAGAAATATGGGGAGTAACATGCTGATTAAGTAATTACTGCAGCTGCGTTGCTTCTGTGATGAGTTACTGCAACCCCCCTGCCCCTAAAATCCAAGAACTTTCTTTAGATTATTTTTCTCATCAGCAGTAACACAAAATCCCTATTACTTCTCCTTCTTTATAACCTCCACGGGTTTCTGTATGGCTTTAACAATCTTCTTAGGATTTTTGGCCAGTCTACAGTATTAGAACAAAATGTCAACCAGCCCTGCTAAAATTCTTGCCCTGTTTGTAAATCTAATTACAGTTAGAAATAGGGCTAGTAGTGTACAGTATATGCAAATGTTGTGTACGTACAATATACTGTATTGTTGCCCATTACTCATGTTCAAGTATCCATATATAATCTTGTCTGCCACTATATGGCATATATACTCAGGACGCTCTTGAAAAAGATTTGAATCTCAATGAGTCTTTTTTTGGTAAAATAAAGGTTTAATAATAATAATATGTCACACAACGCACCAACATCTCAGACCATAACAAAATGCTTTGTGGGCCACACACACACATGCATTAACATGCGTGTGGAAGGACCGGCTGTCTGTAAAGAACAGAGGTGCTTATATTACAAGCAAACAAACAAACAAAGGGAATGTTATATCTTATTTTCAGGATGCACCTATTAACCTTTTTTAAATGTATCTCCGGACATTTAGACTCTACGTTTCAGGTCTAAATCTTTGCTTGCAACACATTGACACAGCATTGCACCAGTAAGAATGCATCCCGATTATAATAGGCAGCTTTCAGTGATTTCTATAAATGGTTTCTACAGATTTTGTTTCTCATTTTCCCATATTAGATCATTCATTGTTATGCTACCATTTATTGAGCTAGACGCTATTGCATGCAAGTTATATAATTATTGGTAGGCTATGCTTAGGGTTAGGTTAGGGTTAGTTTCAGTCCAACTCCAAATATAATTTTGCTGACCTGAAACAAACGCCTATGAATTGTTCATGCACTATTGCTCAAAAAACGAAAACTAACTAAGCCAAAATATAGCTCAGAGCAAAGCACGTGCACATGAACCACACAACAATGGACCAGTCAGCAGGGATCCAGATACAATTACTGGCTACACAGGAAGCAATGACCTCCAATTGTACTGATCAATACGTGTGAAAATGAATGTGTGAATATGCAGGACAACAAGGTTATCTGAATATGAACCAATCATAATTTCACAGTTGTAGTGCAGTCATGCAGTAACTAGACAAGGTTATCCACTTTATTGTTACACTTTAAAAGCATATTAAATCTGTGCCAAATAAGTGTGTCACATTAAGGATGAATTTTAAGGTAAAAAATGAATCTACAATCAGGACGATTCACTATATATACATATAAACAGGTGCCACATGGTTGCACAAATACCCCCAAAATATCTGCTCAGAATGTCTCCGCTCTCTATCAAAACCCCTGTACAAACACAGGTGTCTAGGGTTATTTTGGCTGTTGAAGTTGGGCAGATTACAGTATGGTGAAAATGTGCTGAGATGAGCAAACTGCACATTGTCAAAGTACCGCAGGTGTTTGTCCCACCTTGAAGGTACCCAGACACTATAATATTTGTATTATCATTATGAATATCACAATGGGGAAAAGATGTTACATCTTAATTATCTCCCTGGAAGTCGTCAGGCTGGACAAGTGGAAGACACACGACACACTCTTCTTGTGTGATTTATTGAACGAGAAGGCTACCAGCTGATGGCATGCTGATATGGGGAAGGGGGAAGGGGGGTAAAATAATAGCAGCCACATTTGTGTTCTCACACAAACTACAATTACAATCGCAACAATTCTAACACTGTCGGAGATTAGAATCAAACACAAAAAATCTAAAGGGTAATTAAACACAGTTTATTGCATTTGCTAAATCTGATTTGTCCAAATTGGTACCAGCTCATTAATTTGCCATATGTGTGTTATGGCAAGTGAATGATCTGAGGTATTTTGATCAATGACAAGAATTAAAAACACCAGTTACTTTTATATTGATTGATTGATTGATTGAGGCAACACCGAAAACAGACAAAAACGAGCAATACAAACCAAAAGATACATAACATGGTATTAAACATGCCGATAACGTTGCCTGAAAACAATGTTCCAAATAAAAAGCAGAAAGACAAACGACAGGGCAAGTGGCTGGTGGCCTGACTGTTTCTCTCCGCCCTGCCCGGTGAACGGAGATCCTGCCAGTTGAGCGGGAGGGACGTGGCTGGAGTGCTGGCACGGTGTCCGTGAGGTGGGAGCAGAGCGGAGCGATAATAAGGGATCCATGGGACTGACTCACAGAGTTGGACTTATCTAGTAATAAATATTTCAGGCAGCAGCAGTGGGGTGTGTTATTACAGCTCAGCATGATACATCACAACATGGGGCAGGAGACACCCAGACCCTCGCGACAAAATGAGACACGTATGCAAACACACACCTGTGTGTGTGTGCGCGCACGAGCGTGTGTGTGTTTTGACGTCACTGTGTTTGCAATCAGGAACAGCAAAACATTCAAATCTTCATTAATGATGACGTAATCACGGATGATTCCACAACATAAACAACAGCTGTCTTAGCTTTCAGTGGTTATGCAACTCAAAGTGACAAGCAAATTGATTCTGTTAAAGCATTCTTTTATACGGATATGCACTAGGATGTCAGCAAGCTGGACATACAGCAGCTCAGCTCGCTGGTTATTACAGTGCTACGAAGCTGTATGTGTGTTGTTTAAACATTCTCATGGTTTGTTTGAACATTCCTGCAGGCCAACAAAGCAACTAAATGCATATTCTGTTTACATAGATCTGCGTACAGTTCCTGGGGGTCTGTATACGAGCAGCAGCTCAACGGAGCTAGCTAACAAGCCGGAGACCTCTGGCCATGCGGCTGCCATCTCCTTCACCCTTGCATTCTCGTGCAGCCACTACACTCTCCGACCACTGTATCAGACATGGTGAAACGTGTACGCCTGTTGCTGAATTCCATTATGTGCCAACATGCACACCTGATACCGTGCAGGGAATGAGCACTTTTATGCATTATACATTAGCTTTTCCTTATTCACCGCACAGAAAGACATATTACTGTAAGCTGTGTGCAAGGCAGCCCTGTTAATATTCAGTTGATAGAATAATTTAAGCAGAAGAAACTATAAACGGCATGATTTGGAGATGACAGTTAATTAAGGGTCTTGTTATAGACTAGAACTCCAACATACAGTAGGATACAATGACATTCTCCCCTTAGTAAGCGCAGATACTATTGGCTAAAGTTATTCCAAAAAGATGTCATCTGACCCACCCTATCAGGTGTAGCCAAACTGACAAATGCAGTGAACAGAATAAAATTGAAAATTAAGGTATTTCTGTTCACTTAATTTAATGGGCTTGACTAGTCATAAACAATAATAACATTGTTGCAGACACCGTTTGGCTCCGAACACCGATCAGTTGCAAATAATAAGACACATGCGATAGAATTTGCAGATACAGTTACAGTTACAGTTAAAGTTACAGTTTCTTGAAGGCTGTGAGTGAGCGAAGAGCATGTAGTTACTGCCGGTACTGGATACCTGATGACGTCGAGCCTGGTGTTTCCTTCCCTCTCCGCAAATCATAAAACTAAAAAATAAAAGCCATACGCACTAACATTATAGCCTATGCCATCCCTCATGCATGTGCACTTACACTGGCTCAGTCAAGTAATACTATTTTCTTAAATAAAAAATATGTATCATAGGTTAACAATAAGATATAAACACAAGATGCAGTAATATATCGCTATGAAAGACAACCTTCAGCACCATGAACAACACAGCAGATACATGTATGTAATGACGCATTGACTGTGGGCTACTCACCTCTTTGAAGGGTTTTTGTGTTTGTATATGTTTGTATATGCATATGGCATCTCATGATTTGTAATCTAAAAGCAATACAGCAAACAATTATTCCAATCACTCTGCACATTTTCACTGACTGAGGATTCTAAGGAGGATTTCCACGCTCCTGGATTATTTCCCATAAACATCTTTTAAAAATATAATAGCAATTACTGCAAATAAACTGAAAGAAATGTACGCAATTAATATGTTTCTAGAGAAATGTAGCCTAATTGCTATAATGATCCTATATACTTACTTAATGAACCACTGAGATCAGGCAACATAATACGGTAGCATTATGAAATAGCGTTATAAAGCATGTGAATCTTGTAAACTGTAATAAATCATCATAGGTAAAATGTTGATGATAGAGACCCGGGCTGGGCCCCCAAACCATCACGGGCCCCAGTGCAACAGCAGCCCTGCACCCTATAGTTATGCGCATGTATGTCAGTCATGTATTACAGTATACATGTACAGTATACTGTATGCGCAGAGAAAAATCTATAAGAATAAAATCAATGAAATAACAAAAAATACCTGTGTACAAGGCTGTTTTAACAATGATGTTGGAGCACAGGTTTGCATTCGAGAGCTGCAAGATGTAAGGGAAATCTCTCTCTCTCTCTCTCTCTCTACTTCTCTCTCTCTCTCTCTCTCTCTCTCTCTCTCTCTCTCTCTCTCTCTCTCTCTCTCTCTCACATATAAAAAAACGGTATATTTGATAG
>JAODLL010000006.1:2511983-2530863 GCA_026546735.1 Forbesichthys agassizii | reverse complement strand
CTATACTATATATACTAATAATATATACTAATAATTGTTTATAATAATGTTCTTACAGTGTAATAGTCTGAGTTTGAGCCTATATTTTTAATTGGCTGCGTTAACGGACAAGTGGGTTTTGTCGCACATATCTTATAATTATCATCTTATACTTCTCAAATTGATTCCTCTAAACCAGAATTACACATGAACATATGATTTTAACTATTAATTCGACACACATGTATAATGTTTTGGTACATTTGTCATTGAAACTCGGCGAATACATGATGAATGATTTGAGTTATGATGAAACTGCCGAATCACAAGTCACATAAATGATCAACAATTTTAAATGTATAGCCTATTATGTCTGTGCATTGAAGATAATTAAATAAAGATAGTTTAGGAGTGTATCCTAACTACGAGTCATTTAATTTTGACATTAAGTGCACGCCAACTAATTCAATAGGAGTAAAATAGGAACTATTTAAACATGTATAGAATGTTCTACGAGGCTTCCATTATATTCTGCCACCCCTAGGATTGTGTGTGCAGTGGTTCAGTCCTAGAGGTTAGCGGAAGTTGTTTCAGCTGCCATGTTTGGTTGCTTTGTTGTAGGCTTCTTCAAGGCTCCTGCAGATTTGTACAAGTGTGGAAATGGAAGCGAGCTGGAGTACGTTTCTTTTTCAAGTAAGTTGACTCTTACAAGTTTTGAGTAAAACCTTTTTGTGATAGAATTTAAATATACGGGAACACATAGAATATGCTAGCAGTCGAACCAATTTTGAAATGTCCAATTGTAAGCATCTAAGCAAGCAAAACAATGGTACGGTATATGAACCAAGGCTTCCAGCTGTGCTTCTTGTGCATGACGCTAGGAAAATCAATTCTCTTCTCTCCTTGGAAAAAAAAATTACAAAAAAAAAAATCAAATGCACGACAGGTTGAACATCGATGTACATTGTTTTGTTTTTTAAGTTTGTTTGACAGATCAAACCAGCAAAACATGCGCGATTATCAGAAGTGAGGTCGCCAGACGCCACTGCACCGTTACAATCGCGGCAGAACCTTTTTTTTTTTTTTTTTTTGAATGAGGGCTTGATCATTTGCTATCTGATACTGGGATGTAGCCAACATATACAGTACTGCTTAACCCCATTTCATTTTGATTTACATACCAACGAATAGCCATCTTGACTAATTGTTATGTACGTATTTGCCTGAAATATCAGCGCTTGATGATCTAATGCTAATGCGCAAGGCAGCTTTAAACTTTATGCTTGACTCAACGTGTTCGACATCAACTTGCTAAATCAGCTAACGACGTTTTGGCTAACTAGCTACTTGCGTTACCGAACAGGCCAGCTAGCCTGTTCAGCTATGACAGACAAACTAGCCCGTTCAGCTATACCACTCAGACAAACTAACGTTACATTACTTGGGGAAGAAGAGCGTTGGCTAGTAGCTAGCAACTATTTATGTTGGTCTTGGTGGAGAGGAATTCAAACTATGCACACGTCGTTAGCTAACACAGGCAATGAACGAAAAGATGTGATATAGAACTTCGACATCAGCATCTTGGAAACATAACTGCACCTTCTGATAGCGCAATGCAGTTAGAATTTTTTTCACAATAGTATCTACAATACTATTTTGTTTAACATAAAACATATGTTAACAGTGAAACAATACACAGCATCTCTGCACTTTGAGTTTATTGAGCATTTGTTTTGTGGTGGTCTATACATTCCGAATGTATGTATTCATTATAAAATACAATTGTAACTTTAATTGACGTAGATCACGTAATTTGAGATTATTTTACTAATTTATTTTAGATCTGACTTGTTGAATAAATCTATTACTCATGTTGAGTAAGTCTATTACTCATACTTTAGGTATGCCATTAAAGTGGAGACACTGATTGTCTAACTATTACATCTGATAGAGCTACCGTAGTAACCGTACTGTAAATATGTTATAGGCATAGGCATTTCTGGAAGAAATGTCTGAGGGGGAATTATTTCGTTTAGCACTATCTGGTAGCCTTATTGACGTTTTAGTTGTTACCTAAATTATTACACCATTGTAACTGCTCATCATACATATACATACATATGGCACTGGTTGTATTTAGCTTATTTATTCTTTGATATCTGAATTACATTAGGCTAGCCTACATCTTTCACTTGTATGCTGTACTTATGGAAAATACATTGGCAGTGTGTTTTGATGTATTTGGCATATAGCCTAGTCATAAGCTCTACATTTGGCATGTGCCTGAAATTGTTTTTGTCAGTTACAAGTAAAGATGAATTGTTATTGAATTGTATGTTAATAAGTAAATTGTTTCTATACAGTTTAATGTGCTCCAGTTAGGCCTATTCATTCCACTAATGCATTCATAATGTAGGTTAAATCTAAAAAAGATTTTTGTATTTCTATTGGTTTCATTTTCCAAAATCACACAAACACACTTTTCTTACACATATGGTATTGCAGTGCATGGAAGTAAATGAATGTACCCCAAATTTGAAATGTATTGGGCGCATTACTTGAATAATTTTTATGTATATAGAATATTTATATCAAGGGAGGGAAATATATAATGAAACGCATAGTTAAATTAGGTATTTTCTTGTCCACCGGGATTAAGTCTAGTTTTGCACTAATGGAAAATTCAACAAAAAACATACCTAGTGTAGGAAATTGCTTAGGTGTAATGTAATCCCAAAACCTGTTTGAACTGGATTATGTTCAAGGGAGGTTAGGTAACAGGATGCACACTTTCTATCTAGTAGGCCTACACATCTTCCATGTCTGTAATTATTACAAAATGGGAAAGTAAAAGATATATTGCCAAATTCCGAGGTCCTTAGCAATCCCGTTTGAATACACACGTCTGTCATGTAATGGCATGTCACACTTATCTTGTATGTGTATTACATAAATTATGTGCAAGTGAGTGACTAATTCAGAGGTTAATCTGGCCTGTGATAATGCCAACTACTTGGGATGCTTTAATGGAAAGACACAAACTTACAGGAGTGATGGGACAAAGTCTAATGGGACCTAAACCCACGTGCATGTCCTCCATTTTGATGTGTTGGCCGACCCCCAGTTGTCTGGACATATTTGTGTCAAAATGGTCAGAGCTGCATGAAGCCACAGCAGTCTTCAGGCCTCAGACCTCTGCATATGGGCCCTTGGCAGAACCCCCCCCCCTCCTTCCCTTCCCATACCAATTAGCATACATCAACCGTTGAAGATAGCAGGTGATCCCCAGGTCTCACCAAGGCTTGCGAGAATGACAGCCAGCGTTACATATGAGCTGTGTCAATGTGAAATGTACTGGAATGAATAGAGCAGCCAAGTCATGTGTAAAGACCCCCTGCTGAGCACAACAGTTAGATCTGGGTAACCCTGGTTAGATCTTCCACAATGGGGCAAATGACATGAGGCGGGACATTTTATGCTTACTTTATTCATTTTCTCCTCCTTTATTTATTTTTTACTCCGCTTTTGGTTGGCCCTCCTCCATGGATCAGTAAATCTCAAAAGGAAAGGTCAACCATTTCAGCTTGCCCTTTTTCTATCTTGTCTGAGGGTGCAGATTATTCCTAATACAGTAAGCATTATTCCACATGTATTTTTTTTTTTTAAGTATAGGATATTTAACTCGTGTTAATGTAATTATTCGCAGACGAATTGCAATTAGCATCGAAATGGATCAATACCTAATAATACCCAACCCCCGCAGCCACTGTACTCTGTACTCAAGCTCTGCATGAGCTTGTGTGTTAATGTCAGTGAATGTGGGTGGGTAGCTCCACGCTTTGACGTCAGTACCCTGCTCCCTCAGCAGGGACCCTCTTTTAGTCTGTATGCTTGGCAACTGCAGGGGAGTTTTTTTTTTTTTTTTTTCTCTCTCTCTCTTTAAACTGCCATATCATTTCAGCAGTTTCTACTGGAAAGGTTTTCTAATTTGGAATCACGGTTGCAACAAGAAATGCAAATTGCTTGCAATCTTCTCAGCTGGCAGGCAGTCTAAGCGTAGATGAGAGAAACCAACTGTGGTTTCGTGCGGGCGTTCCTTTCTTGTGCTCTTCGGTTCGTACTACCAATTGCACCCAACCACTCCAACCTCCTTGTCAGACACAATACAAATCAGCTTGTGGTTTTCACCGGCACAACCCAATAAACCACACGCCATATGTAATGTCCCATGTGGGTTGTTTGTGTGTGTGTGTGTGTGTGGTGGGGTCCTTGTTTTGCTTCTGTTCTGTTGTAGTAAACACTTGTCTTCTGCTTAGCAGAGCTCATAGCTTGCTTTTGAAGGCAGACAAACTGGCCTCCGTCCCGCTTCTCATTTGGCACGCTCACATTGTAGTCACATGATGAATCCGCAACGTCATGATGGGATCATTTTTCATCCAGCAGATTTGGATTCTTCTGCGTCTGCGTCTGCGTCGTGCTGTGTGTACAGAAAGCGCCTCCTATTAATTTCAGTGCCGGGGTCCATTTCCCTTACATGCACCAGTCACTCGCTAGCCTGTATTAGTGAGTGACTTGGCAAATGGGGTTGCTGTTTAGGCTAACTATTACCGCAAGAAGCGTTAGGATTTACAGACAAGAAAGTGTCTATTGAATATGTCGGAGCATGACCATTGTACTACTACACTACTCTGCCAGTTAGCAATGCTAATGACAGAATAATAATAATAATAATAATAATAATAATAATAATAATAATTGAATTGCATGCACCACAACATTCAATCTGGTGTCCAGTAATGTGTTTCCTTCCCTGCTTTTCTATTTCTACATACACACACACACACGGCAGTACACACATGCCACACTGTATTAAGCAGCTTGCCCCTGTTGGACCAGTAGTGTCTGTTGCAGCGCTGCTTCCCAGTGTTGACGCACAGTTGTGTCGTGTTCCACAGCAGGCCAATGAAGCCCTCCATCACCAGCACCAGGTGGCCCAGAACAGCCTGCTGCCGCTGCTGAACGTGGCCGAGCCCATCGACCAGAAGCCCGTCCTGCCCATCCCGCTGGACCAGAAGCCCGCCGTGAGTGCCGCCGACCTCCTCAAAGACAATGTGGCCAGCGGCGGGGGGCGGGGCGGGCCGCCGCTGCTCCTGCCCGCGGTGAAGAAGGAGCACAAGAGCAAGACGCCCTTCGTCTGCGGCTACTGCAACAAGGCCTTCCGCGACAGCTACCACCTGCGGCGCCACGAGTCCTGCCACACGGGCATCAAGATGGTGTCCCGGCCCAAGAAGACGGCGCAGGCGGCCCCCACCATGGTGCCCCTGGTGTCGGCCGTGCCCCGGGACAGCGGCGGAGGAGGCAACCCCGGCTCCTACATCTCCACCATGGCGGGCATCCTCACCACCGCCGCCGCCTCCGCCTCCTCCTCCTCCTCCTCGTCCTCCTCCTCGGGCTCCGGCGTCATGACGCCGTCCGCCATGGGCAACATGCAGCCGCAGGCCAGCGCCGCCAAGAAGCCCGCCAAGCCCGTGAAGAAGAACCACGGCTGCGACATGTGCGGCAAGGCCTTCCGCGACGTCTACCACCTGAACCGCCACAAGCTGTCGCACTCGGACGAGAAGCCCTTCGAGTGTCCCATCTGCCACCAGCGCTTCAAGCGCAAGGACCGCATGACCTACCACGTGCGCTCCCACGACGGCGGCGTGCACAAGCCGTACGTCTGCTCCGTGTGCGGGAAAGGCTTCTCCAGGTAGGCTCTCGCATGCTAGCGCACACCTTGGGTTAGCCCTACGCGGACATAATGATAGCGCAAATGGGACGTTAGGCAATTCAAAGCAACCTTGCATGTAACAAAACATCTCATGTGTATATAGATGGATATTATGCATTGTATTCGAACACACGGACATTATTAGAAATGGTCTATAGATGGGCGGGACAGAGTAACTAATATCTGTAGCTCATGCTGAAGTCAACGCCGTGTCCTCCAGCCAAGCTGTAACGCTAGCACACTGCTGTGTTGTCGTCGTTGTGGCCGGCCGGCTGGCTCCCGAGACGGTGAACGAGGCACACTGGAGAGTGGGAGCACTGTCTTGCTGCCACAACAGACCCACTGCCAGTAAGACGGTCCCAAAGTCCTGCTCTGCCAGGGGGCCGGTTCCTCTCACATAAGGACAAGGGAGAGAGAGTAATCCCACGTGATTCCGGTTTGTGGAACCGCTGAAAGGATTTCACATGACGCGCCTCCTGTAACATAAACCATGTAGACGGCGTTCTTACTCCGTTCTGGCAGTTGTAACGTGATTGAGCTCTATTATGGTTTAGGTTAAAAGTAGATGTAATGTGGGAGGACAGCAGTCTGTTAATATGTAGCTTTATTTTCAACTCCTAGGAGAGGAACGGACAAGGCAATTCTGTTTTCATAAGTATGTTGTGGTCAGTATTGGATATGAGATGATTCAGATTTCCAGTAAGCCTGTTCGCGTTCTTATTGTCACTGACGGGCAGCAGTCGGAAGTCACGATGATGACCAGTCATTGAAGGTCTGATTTGCCAAGCATTCATTAAAGTATTCGGTTATTTGGGCAAAATCACCACAATTTAATAAATGGCCACTTTTTTTTTTTTTACCGTAATCTTGTTCTAGGGCTGTAATGATTCAGTATTGGCCTGATACATGAAACAGTTTTCTTTACTTCTGACAACTTGGAGCCGGGATTGATGTCTACACTTTGCTTTGTGTTGCAAATACAGTCTTGTGGAAAGACTTAAGAGAGGGTTATATACAGTAATTGCAGCCTAGCTCCTCCAATGAGATGCAAAAAGGCTCAAATGTTGGAATTGCCATGGTAACCAAAACTTCATTTTTTCAGAGTGAGGTATAATATGTCGTAAATGCGCAATTAATGCTAGTTTAATGTTGGTAACGAGTGGGGTGGGGAGTCCATGTGAAAATTCACCAGCTTTGCTACATCTTGTGACTAGAACTAGGTCAAACCAATTCACGCACAGTTGCTCACGGAGAATGGAACGCCATTCACTGCAGTTTTAGGGCTACAATCCCCCCCCCCCCCCCAACTCATATCCAGCACCACTAACTGCACTTCCCAGCCTTAGATACAAATTTAATTTGAATGTAGTATTTTCTAATGTATGTAATACTATGTGTAGCATGTATGTGGTGCTTTGTTATTGTATTTGTCATGTATTACATGTAATACGGTCTTTTCTGGCTTAAAAGTAATAATGTCACTGTCCACTAGGGGGCGGAAGCTCACACGAGTACTCACTGGTCAGTAACAATCTGGACAAAGTAAGGCATCGTTGACGCCATTTAGTTAATCACAAATGTTTTCTGAATACAATTTGACAGTCGTTGTAAATTGTATGGGAGAAAATCTGTGACATTGAGCTTCACCTCACTGTCAGAACATTTGTCCTCGTTGTTTTTATACACGAAAACGGAGTTCTGTTCTTGTTTTGTCCGTACAGGCCGGACCACCTGAGCTGCCACGTGAAGCACGTCCACTCCTCAGAAAGGCCGTTCAAATGTCAAGTAACGGTAAGAGGACTTGGTTACTGGCTGCTTTCTCATATTCTATTCGCGTTGGCCTCCCTCGGCCTTCGTACGAACATCTTCAGCAGTCCTAGCAGGAGCCTGTCAATCAAAATGTTGCCCTTCACCTTCCCCTGTGCCACCGCAGGCCTGCACCTCTGCCTTCGCTACCAAAGACAGACTCCGCTCCCACATGATCCGGCATGAGGGGAAGGTCACCTGCAGCATCTGTGGGAAGATGCTGAGCGCCGCCTACATCACCAGCCATTTGAAGACCCACGGGCAGGCCAACTTCACCTCCTGTAACAAGGGTATGTCCGGTCGTCCCCGTCTGCAGAGCCAACCAGGCTCCTAATAAAAGTGCGGTGTCCTGTTTCGTAGGGTCACTATTGGCTTCGTAGCTCTCTTCAGTAGAGTCACTCCTCCGTCAAGGATATGTGGGAGGAAATGAGAGGTAGGGTTCGGGGGAAGCGGGACCAATTCAATGATCTGGTTTTTCTTTAGTGAATGTATTGTTTGTTGTGTGTGCTTTTATTTCAGCCGTGTGTGTTTGTGTGTGTACGGGCACGTCATTAGCATTCACAGACCGTGAGCTGCTCATGACAAACTAACCCAGCTCTCTCACCGTCTCCAGACCGCAACAGCCTCCACAACTCTTCCTCGGTGGCGCCAGTGACTGTCTCCGCCCCAAACGCAATGAACCGCGGCAACAGCAGCAGCAGCAACAACAACAACAACAACAACAACAACAACAACAACAGCAGCAGCAGCCACCACCACCACCACCAACCCGTCACTATATCCGCACAGATGAACATCAGCACCAACGCGTTGAACATCACGTCACCGGTCAGCCTGCAGCACCCGGTCACCATCACCGGGCCCATCAACATCACGTCCGTCAACATCCCCGTCTCGGCTCCCATGAATATAGCCCACCCCGTGGCGATGCCTATGAATATAACCGGGCCTCTCAACATCTCCATGAGGCCGATGGAGAGCATGTCCTTCCTGTCCCAAGTTTTACCCTCTTCCCCTCCCTGGTAAAAGGAAAGCGGGCATGGCGTCCGGAACAGGGGAGGGTGGTTGAGGCATGAGGTAAAACAAGGTCTCCTGTCCGGTGCTGGATGACCCGCAGCTCTTCGGTTTACTTTATTGAACCTTGAAGCGTTTGCTAACTTGAGCGAACTTGAGGAGTTGACGTTCCTCCCCCCTCTTCCCCTCCCCCGATCTCTTGGTTCAGGTCACTCGGTGTTTGGAGATCATGTAGGCTCTGTCTTGTACTCTAAGGGACTGTAATGGCTTGGTGTAGTGAGTTATGGAGAGTCTGAAATGACGTTACCGCTCAGTTCGCTAAAGGAATGGTGGTTGCTCCTCCAGGACTTCCCAAAGGAGAAAAAAAATGTTTCTTAAAGTTTGTTTTGTTTTGTTTTTACTGGTGAAAAGAATCTGAATAATTTGACATGAGCAATAATGCTACATTGCTGTTTATGTCGGTTTATACGTTCTCTCGCCAAGCCCGTGAGTGTTTTATGTATGTTCTTTTGTTTGTTTGTTTGTTGTCACTGTAGCCTGCTAATCACTACTTAATGTTGTAGGACACGTGTGTAGTAAACGGGACATCTGCTTCCACTTGTGCGGAAGGATATGTTTCACAGTAGTTATTTTAATTTTTTACCCAGACATAAGGTAAGTTCTTGAGGTACTGTGACTAACTTGTACAGTTGTCATATTAGTGTGTTCTTCAAATCTGCTTTTTAAATTTCCACTAGTAAACCAAGTGGATATCTTGACACCTGTCGTCATCATTTGTTACATTTTTTTGTATCTTCATGGTACCAAGGTACACATTTTGTTTTTAATATACACGTGCCAGTCAGTTATGTGCATTTGTACATAAAGTTAGAGGTAAGTGATTATTGCACTGAAAGCATATCGCATAGCAGAGCAGCAGTATTATTGCAGATCAAATTGAAGTGCATTGGTGAGCTAGCATGCACACTTTAGGGCCCCCTAGTGGCAAAGCACCAAATGGCTGGGCCTTGTACAAACCTTTTAGGCTGTTTTTATGGGTTCTTTTTTGCTTCAAATATCATGTAACTTGTTTTGTATTTTGATAAACCCACACAGACAACAGACCCTTGACTCAGGAAGCTTACAGAGAAGGCTAACCCTCTTTTTTTTTTTTTTTTTCAATTGACTTATCTGTAATTCGGTAGTTTACGAAATAAGGCATTTACTCAATCAACTGAAATACTCAATGAATTTATTATTTTTACAAAGCGGACTATTTGAGAAACATAATCCATAATGTGCCCATATACATTTCAGTGAAAGTCTGTTTTTGAGTTTCACGCTGGAGATTAAATGTGTTGCTGTGAATTATGTCTTTGCCGTAGTCTTAAAGAAACACTAATGAACTTTTGAGCTGTTTATGTGAAAGATGGAACCCCTTTTGGGTGAACAGACGGGGTAAAAATGACTAATCTCTCGATGTAATCAAAACAATCCTGAAATGTAAATATAATGCATGTCAGTGAATAAGTAGCAAAGGTAAAATGCACAAATCAAATTGGGGGATCTGATATGGATCGTGCCATAATTATAATACAGTAACTGGTTTATAAGAGTCTTAAAATGGGAAATGATCATCTAGGGTAGTGAGTGTAGACTCTTAAACCACATACATTCAATTCTGATAATAAATAATATATTAATCAGGTGTAAAGTAATAATTATGCTACCGTTGTTTGGCCTACCTGAATTCCCCTGAATCAAATGTATTGATAAATCCCAAATGTTTTCCCAGTAATGGGAGAAAACACTAGTTGCATGCCATTGGCATTGTAGCTTTTTCATTTTATATATAATTTTATTAAGAATGCCATGTTGTCAGTGTTGCAGCAACAAAGTTGAATCATTGTATACTGTACTGAAAATGCAATATGCATGTTTGTTTTGGTTTAAACAAAGTACTAGTTCGTTTTTGTTTGTTTTTTTTTTGTTGTTTTTTTTGGTACTGCATTATTTAGGTATACTACAATAGCCTGTTTGCCAAATTTGATACAATAATAATGTGTTGAACTCAATAATTGTGAAAATTGACTTTATTTTAACAAAAATTTTAAAAAAGACTGGAAATTCTAGGCCCCTTGTGAAGGCAGTTGAATGTATATCTTTGTTAAAAAAAACTATTTTAGTTCAAGGATATAGTAGTTAAAATAGGTGTGACAGAATAAAATAACCTTTTTTTACAAATCTTTTGTATTAGAACATTAACAATGGTAATTTTGTATATATGAGAGGCTAGGCTTTCTGATTAGCAGAAAGGTCAAACATTCCTACATTTTGTTTTTTATGTAAGTTTGTCAAATGATTACAAGAACAATGTTTTATGTGCCTTTTATTTGGGTTATCTAAATAAAAGAACAATGAAATGTGTTCCATATGGTTGGTGCTTACATTTGCCTCTGACACTGAGCTATAACAGTAGGGGGATCTACATCACTTAGACTTTTAACATTATGCCCCCACAGTTATATCAAATGCAAGTCACATCTGTGCATTAAGAGTAAGTAGCTATATTTTTTATTTATTGACATATTTATTGACACTGACATATTGCTCATTATTTATGTTCTTGATATAGTACAGTATAGAAACGTTTGTTTATAATATTTTTGAAATGTAGATACATTATGCAGTGTGTTCATCATATTACAAATTATTTAAAATTAAAAGACCTTTTCAATATAATTTTTCCAAAGACCTATTTGCATGTTCATTCTTGTCCATTAGATGGCGACGTGTTAACACTTTCACACCAGTCTGTGTTGTTGCCTCTTAAAAATAAAAATAATATTTCTACCACAATCTGTGCGCTCTGGTTGGGACAAAACATATAGGAATAAAGTGTTTTCGAAGTGCTATCTTACTTAGCACATCATGTTATACGCTATCGTCTTAAGGCCTTATTGTGGGCATACAGTATGAGCATGACATGGCCCTTTTGGGACTCAGATATGGCTTAGATCTTTCCCAGCAATGGGCACTCAATCACATCGTCCACAATCAAATTTAATCTGAAGCAGCACCTATGTGGTGTCCCGAATGTCCAATAGCATCACGATATAAACAGCTTAAGTGGTGGTTATAGGCTAGAACAGGATCACAACCATGCTAAGCTCCAGTACTCCGTGGCAACACGCCAGCAAGAGCCTCTCCTGCTATTGCCGTGTGTCTGCAGTGATATTGCATGTGTTTGATTGGCCACATGCACTGAATATGTAGGCTAATGCTGGAAATCAATAATTTCATATAGAACCATGGGTCATAACAAGAAAATGAAGACAGCAGAGGATCAGTGCGGGTAATGTATTATTGACTTATCATAGACTGAGGCTATAGCTTGAACAATCTTCTCACTGCTGCAAAACATGCTATTTGTGAAAATGAACATGAAGGTGAATGCATTCATAATGTGCATTATTTGCACCTTGGAAGCATGAATCCTGGGATGAGAACTTGTCATAAGCGGTGGTACAATGGAACACATTAAAATCCTGTTAAATTATATGAGAAGGCCAGGGTTGTCTCAAATTGTTTTTAGAAAGCATGCTTGTTTTCTATCCAACATAAAGGACACATTAATAAAATGATTTTAACTTGTTTAACTAATTATGCTTGCATTATGATGGTAGACACTAACTCTAAATATTGGTGAAGTAATAATTGACCAAATTCAAAGATACATTTAAACATCTTCTGCCCTAAAGTAGGCTACATATTTGCACATTTGCACAACAACATATTTAGAAAATAAACCATTCTAATAACCCTGCCTTGTACCTGCTAGACTGCACATTCAGCGTCTGTCTGATCTGCATCAGCAGAAGGCCCTGGAGGAGGGGGCTCATATAGTAGGACATGACAAATGAGTCAGAATGCATTGTATAATCACGGTGTATTAAAGGAAGGAACATCACACCCTGATTGCAGCAATGAGCCATGCGTTTGGTATTGCTTGATGATATAGAGGAGATCTTTACACACCTCCCCCACCCACGTGCAACTGTGGGAATAATCATATCACACTCTTCAATGTTTTGTAGTTGCTTTTAATAAAACAAGAAGCTACATAATATTGCTCTTCATTGTTATACATTGGTAATTGCTTTAGACATGCAAAAGTGAAACGTGGTCCATCATAGACCATGTGTAGGCTTACTTCTTCACTGTGACCTAGGATGCAGTACATCTCGGTGTGTATGGAAGGCCAAGTGCGTGCGTGCGTGCGTGCGTGCGTGCGTGTTCTTGTTCTGGGAGACATACGTGTTTTGGCTGTAGTCTGTAAGGGACTAACTCCATATCCCAAATTGCACCGCGCCCCGTGACGTTACCAACAGCTGACAAGGGGTAGAATCCTATGCTGGATCTGTCGGTGGGAGAGAGGGTCTCGCGTCAGAAGCCCACAGCCAGAACAGACAACTCGGGCATTGTTGGACTTTGGATTGTTTTTGACCCTGACACCGAGGCTAAAAACAAGCATCTATTTTGTTTATTTTTGCCTTCATTGAGAGTTTCCCTAGATTGCGACGGGAACATTTGCAAACTCCCATATAGATAGCTGCATCGCGGCTGCATGTAGCCTATTTTGTTTGCTTAACTGATTCACTTCCAGCCGTGCCCAATGCTGAGGAATGGCTAGTGCGTCTGAGAAAGGTGGAAAGATGGTCGAGAGCGATGAGAAGCCGGAGAGGGATAGTGGTGCCGCGATGGCCGCGTTACATCAATGCGAACTCATCCAAAATATGATTGAAATCTCTATCTCCAGTTTACAGGGACTTCGGACCAAATGCGCAGCCTCCAACGACCTTACACAGCAAGAAATACGCACTTTAGAGGTAAACACCATTTCAAATATCTGTAACAAACCCATATCACAGACCAAAACGCGTAGACAAATTGCGGAGTCATGAAGCCTAACGATATGTCTGCCTCAAATAGGCTTAATATTGTCTGCAAGCAAAGCACCCCTATCATTGGGGTGTCAGTCAGCTGAGAATATTTTCGCCCGTAGTGCACTGCAGGTAGCCTACGATCCAATGTAATAAAGAATCCGGACCGCTTTACGTTTATATCTGCTCTGATAGTTAGATAGCCTAGGTATAAAATGTCTAATTTCCTTGAGAGATGTAAAAGACAGTTATTTTGTATCATTTTTCTTTAGATGCAACAGTGTAGTTTTAACACAGGGTGATTTGCAACAATGCGGTGCAGCTAAATGTCCACATTTGTCAACTGAAATAACGCCCGTTCTTTCCCTGATGTTTCCTTTTCTTGCACCGCACATGATAACGTTGTTGCCTTTCTGAAACAGTCGGGAGGCCTACTACGAGACTAAATCGAAAATGTATAGCATTTTAGCGTAGTTACTGCCATGCCATGTGTGTACATCTCTTCCCCAATCCTAGCAGTCAGCAAATATGAATGCTATCGACGTATTGCATAGGCTACGTCGTTTTTTTGCATCTACATGCAAATTCATGCACAGTCCTGATGGGATGACTTGACATTGCTTTGCGCCAAAGCCTTCTGTGGCCTATCCTATACTACAGTAGTCGATAGTGCTACTCAGATAATGCCTGGTAGCTTAGCATGCTGGGTAGTATTTGCACAAGCACTAGTATTTGACCTATTAGGGATCGCTATGGCAAATAGTCCAAATGGCCTCTAGTGTTTCCTAAATACAGCGATATCATGGAAAAACATTTGATCAAAGCTTGATGATGCGATTGGAAAAAAGTCCGTAGGGGACATAAGGACCTATTTCTCTAGCGTGTGTGTGCGTGCGTGTGTTCGCGCGCGTGCGTGCGTGCGTGTGCGTGCGTGTTTGTCAAGTGGGCTAATATGCATATTTTAGGCTATCCGAGTATATTAGACTATGCTATGTATCAATAAGGTAGGCCTCTGTCAGGTTTTTATTGACTGAACATTTCAAGAGCTAGGTGCAAACTGTGCCCATACAATTCTGACAGTATATTTACTTCTCCAATTTGGTCCCATGGCCCATGATGGCATGCAGGTAGGTGCAGGCGTCACAAGGTGTTACTGTAAATACAAATGACAGGCTCCATGATTTAAAGCATATGGATTAGACTTGCTACTGTGTAAAATCACCATGTGTGTGCTATGTGGAACTTTGCCGTTTTCTTCCTTGTGTGAAAGTGTATGCATTGTATAGTGAATACTTTGCATTGCATGTGAATATCCAAATTCATTTTGCATGGATTCCCAAAACAGCGATTGGCCTCGTATCACTGATGTTAAAGCAAGACAATAAATAATAACATAAAAAATACCCTCCTTGGTTTATACCTTTTGCATAGATCTAGTGCATTCCCGATGGACGCTTTACTATTGGAATCGTTCAATGCATTAGTCTGGCATATTTAAAACATTTTTTATAATTGTGTAAGATTGTATATTGTTTTACTTGCTGAATACTGCATACAGAAAAATGGCAGTGGTTTGATGGAAGCTTAGAGCGGTTGCCAAATAAGGTTTCAATGCTATGTGATGCCTCCCAACCATGTCATAGGAGCGAGTCTCAGAACCGCATTCTTTCCCTTAAAGATGACACCTGTCAGTTAAGGCAGGACTAATGCTTTTGGAAGTCACCTACAATATAAGCTTTATTCAAGTAGTTTATGGTTATCCTGTTACATGGCTAAACACATTATACATATTTCTTAAGGAAAAAGTTATTCACATTGTCGCAAGCTATGGTCACCCTATTTTTGCAGGTGATGGTTGAAACGGTTTGATTGCTGCTGAGTTAAAGGGTTCACTGGACATACTATTTTAGCTCTTCTGGGGTTGCATTAGCCTTTTTTGAATGGTCTTTTTAGAGGAAGGTTCATAAAGTTCTATCTTACTGCCTTTAGGTGCTTTCCGTTTCTTCAATTTGTCACTGATGTGGAAGGCAGGAAATGATCTGGCAGAGCATTTCCTGCCTTGTACAATAGGTGTGTTTTTCTCCACGATTATTCAGGCTGATAACTGCTAGCCTAAAGTATGTTGGTCTTTTAAGTCTTGTGCAAGTGTCCTGTGGAATCTTTTGTGGAGTATCCCTGTCATTTAGGAGTGCAGGATAGCCTAAGCTTTCACTGCCTTATGGTCTCCAAGATTCTCAGTTTTATAGCCACTCTGAAGAGTAATCAACAAGCCGGTTTGTTGCAGATTTAACAGGTAAATACTTTCATGTTTGTTGAAAACCAATGCACAGTATCTGGGCCGCTTGATAACGTGGTTTATTTTGTGAACTGTAAAGCAATGACACAACTACTCCATAATGTTTTTATTGTTAAAATTGTAAGGTTAAGATAGCTATTCTTCCTTGCATTTTATATTCTCTAGCAATTAGAAAGTAGTACATTACTTTTTATTCAATTAAAAAAACAGTGAGCGTAGAGTGCTGCTTGGGTGTCAACGTATGCCTCTGGTGCTCTTCAGTGCAGAGATCCTTGAATGTCAGGCACTCAAGAGGTTGTAGGATATAAAAAGCTTTTAATATAACTTGGCTAAACAGTATTTGTAACAATTAAAATACCCCTACAGGTTCCAACCATGTAGGCCTTCATCTGGGCAAAAGAGACACTCTTTTGAATGCCTCAGACTTTGTCATAAATCTTCTTTTATTCTTGATCAGTGTAAAGTGCACTTACATTGAGAATTAGAGCAAATTATGTTTTCTCTCCTTTCATTATTAACATAGTTATTCATCTTAGGCAGTGTCTGGTGACTCTGGTCTGGGAAATATTGTATTTTGTATTAGTAGTTTTTTTTAATTGATTTGGGCATTTGTTTTATTTTTTATTTTGTGCTAGGGATACAGGCGTTTACCTAAATGTGTACTAGAAGAAAGAGCCTTACTGACCATATAAAAAAAGGTGAAAAAATAAGATTGTACAAGATTTTACGGGGAAAAAAAAAAAAGTAAGCTATCAGACAAATACATTAATGTATATTTAAATTCAAATTCAAATGTTATTACTTAAATATATTTGAGCAATTTGCTACAGTGAGTTTTTTTTTATTTTTATTTTTTTTAATAACTGCATTTTATTGGTCATGGTTCATTCTGATTTGTAAATGCTATAGATTCAATTGATAACATAATCAATACATATATTAGTAGTTGTACTTAAAATTATAATGTTCAGAGGATTATTGCTTGAACATTTTCTGACATTACCATTAACCACTAATCTTATAATTTGCCACAGCAATATATTGGTCATGACCTAATTATTTTAGCAATTTTTATGTCTGAGAAGCAAAGCAAACACAAGGATTCTCCTGGTAAATATTCAGTTTGGTGTTAACACAAGATACTGTTAGCATACACAAGCACTCAACAGTCAGCTGACATGCCACATAACTACCCTATATACAAAGACAAATGTACATCTACATATTTATTTAGAGAAGAGGAATCAATATTTTCATTGTTTTGTTGAAGGGCTGGTTGGTGCTGTTGATTAGAACTCATGGTTCCTTTTTTCTGGACTGGCATATAAAAGTCTTGAGAAATCCTTTAGTGGCCATGGAACTGTTAAAGCAGGTGTTGGCATGTGCCTTACAGGTACCGTACCATGCACTGCAGCACTATTGAGTGAAAAGAGCCTGCCTAACCACACTTATTCAAGTAATGAATGCTGGTGAGTCGTGTGGCTTCAAAGTGGCGGTCACACTTGTGCTCTAAAGAGGGTATCGCTCTCATAACACACTCAAGTGCAATCAAGAGAGGCTTGAACTTGGTTCATTTTCTCATTGAGAGAGCTTTATGATTCCACTTGAAATGTGTGTTTTTTATATTTTATTTTTTGTATTTTTTATAGGGCCATCTAACCAGTGAGGCAATGCTGTTAATTAATCACACAGAAATCTCAAAAGGAGTGGTAACTACTGATAAATTACAAAGTTAGCCTTTATAACCATGTAGTCCAAGCCATATGAGAGAAAACCCAATTCACAATTTCTCCATGTTCAGGAACACTCGAATTATCCAGCAGTATTCTGTGTTTCCTCCTCTCACTCTGTAGGAAAGAGTTTAGTGTGTGCTCATGGTGTGAGCTATTGTGGCTGCGTCTATATTTAGACGTCTTGCTTCCTACGCATTTTAAGGGTTGGTTGTTAAATAAGAAAATCAAATGACGCGCAAAGAACCTGTGCAAGAGTGGAGAGCAACGAGGAAATGGGCGGGGCGAATCAAAGCCAATCGGCTGCGCGGCTCCTCATGACATGGCAACCGCTGTGCCTGTGTTTCTGTATGTATCGGGACTAGAAAAAACTGGAGGATGTCGCACAAGCGAAACAGCACTCGCGATCGTAGCAGTCATTATTTATATATTTTATTGTTGCTTGTGTAGAAGCATCTGCTGTATTCAGCCCCGGGTTGTCGTCTGTTGTATGATATAGTACGACTGGACTGCCCTGTGTTGAATTAGGCTTGGTTAAACCATCTGGCTGCTTCTACTGACTAAGGAAGAGTTGCATTACATCCTGTAATTTTGAGGCTAGCTGTATTTCTATTTTAGGAACGGGGTTGTTGTGGCAAGGCTCCAAATCACAAGACGGTTGCATCCTTCTGCCGTTGTAAATGCCTATAATTGGTGCGTGTTTCAGCGCCATATTTTCATTTCATGCGATATCATCTACCCTAGTGTAATGTAGTGGCGATTCTTTTTTGTTAATTTTAACTAAATTATTCATCTTTATCAACATTATGTCATTTGCTTCTATACTGTACATACTGCAGCAGGAATTAATTACTAGTTTATTATGACAACATAAACACTAAGCCTCTACTTTCAATCCTTATTTCCTTTTCCAGCCACGATAAGTGCATGCCTGTTATAAAAAGGACAGTGTGCATAGGCTTTTTTGTTTGTGCTATATAGTATCATTATCAGTAGGAACACTTTGGGTTGTTGTTGCTACTGTTATGTGACATATAGCCAAATACAGGCTATATGTATTATATTATTATTATATTATTATTATATTGTATTTGATCGGCTCCATAGGCTAACCACTTTTTTACGTACGCGCTCATGTTTGATATCCAAACATGTTGGCCTTGTTAATATTTCACTCAGTGTTAGTTGTCTATGAGCTGGGGCAGCATAACCTTGGGCAGCTTAAAGAAGGATTCAAGGATTGGTCAACCATTACTCCCCTCCTCCACATAGCCTTAGCCTTGCGCTCTCTATCTATCTATCTATCTATCTATCTATCTCTCTCTCTCTCTCTCTCTCTCTCTCTCTCTCTCTCTCTCTCTCT
>JAODLL010000006.1:2496026-2511883 GCA_026546735.1 Forbesichthys agassizii | reverse complement strand
ATATATATAGTAGGTATTCAAGGCTGTCTTTGCTAGGTTGTAGTGCGCATGACCACAAAGTTAAAGGGAGGAGACGCTAGGGGGAGACAATGTCACCAAATGATCGACCTTGTGCAAGCCATTAATGACGACTATCCTCAGGGTTTTGAATTTTAACACGGTCCCTGTGGAGCAATGCAAACGTCATTGAATTCCCTCTGATCAATATGGAACTATTCACGAAACCTGATGAATGAACAGGCAGAGAGGGGCTGAATGATATCCAAAAACGATCAACCTTTTGTGTTAAAAGGAGCTTGCACCTCAGAGGTGCCTGGAACTGGTCTGTCGATGCATTGTGTCAGTTGATGCAGCTTAGCCCAATGTCAAGCGGGCATCTACAAGTTCAGAGTGAAACCCCTGTGAGAATCCCTTTACAGAAGTGACATTTGATTTAAATACAATCCTCTTTAGAATTATTTACTTGCAAAATACAAGATGTTTGTTTAACTCCAAATTATTTGCTATAAACAAATTATATTATTAATATGTGAGAACATTTTTGTTTATATAATTTTTGGCCACATATTTTCTTATCCTTTTAAACATTTGCAATCATGGTTGTGTTTACATGTTATTTTTAATAGGTTATCTCTTTTAATAGAAATCAAATTAAAATAATTTGTTGTAAGTCAAAGTGTATAACTCTTCTAATTTCTTACTGCATGTATGCTTTTTCACACGCAATACATTTTATCCTGCCATTGACATCCAAAAACATGATTAGTTAGGAACCATTTTTGCATGTTGAATTCAATCTGTACTTACAGGCTTTTAATCCCGTAGCACTACAATCTTATGATGATATGCTCCCACAAAGCTTTCTCTTGCAGTTGGTGCCAAAAGCTCATGCTAATTTGATGTACAATATAGTTTATCTTTTTGAATGATACAATATTGTATAAGAGGGATTTTTACATTTGAATTGTGTTTGTTTATACATACTTTTTACATTCACATCTTCAAAGCACTTGACAGATAGGACATAAGGGATATCCTTTCAATACTTTTTCTGCTCATTAATCAAGACACCTTAACTGCCTGAACAGTGATTGATTATATTTTGAAGTTCATCACTGTCAAAAAGCTCTTAGCGTTTTACCTAGTGTATTCAACACAGTATCCTACCTCATTAGGTGGGAATAATAATATGCATATTGTGCATATGATGGTTATGATTATCTATGCCTATATTTACTGTATAACTTTTTTAGATAGGAGATATATTGATTCAGTAATTCATTATTTTACAGCAATACTCAGTTGGACGTTCACAAAGCTTCTCACATTTAGTTCTGCTGTTCACTGAGCAGGTCCACTGCAAATAGAGGTCAAGTGCCTTGCTCAAGGACATTGAGTTGTTGAGTGAGAAGCAAGCATCTTTGATAACATGACGATGCACAGGGGCTGCCACGAAGCATTCCAAAATGTAGAGGAATACATTGATGTGTGAGCTGTCAATGAGCCAAATGGCTAATCATTTGTAGTTAAATAGTTATAACAACTGTTGCATAATGTTTATAGCAGAAACAGTGTTAAAGCAGCATATAGCAGTAAATGCAGCAGCTGTTGGACAATAATATACTTTTGGTTGCGTTAAATCTATTGTTGCTAAAACAAGACGAGTACAGAATGAAATATAAGAAAATACCTATTTATGAAACTTCAATAAATAGGCAGGCAACACCCATCTATCTTCACCAATGATGAATGGTCCAGTCCAAACCACTAGCAAGGATACATATGTCACGGCTGGAATGTTTTTGTGCTACTAATTTATTTCACAATGCATATCTGTTTTTTTTTTGTTGATGATAAGAATAATTACAAAAATGGGCAATTCTCTTGCAACTTTTGTTTTTTATCAAGGTAGAAATAAAGTGAATCAAATTAATAAAAACATAAATAAATAAACAATGTAAACGAAAAACACCGTTGAGATGGCTGCACGTTGACCTACTTGGAAAAGTATTATAGGCTATGTGTTGCCTGTTGTGCTGTCTATGCATCTTTACATTAAACATATAAAATAACTCTCATAATTCCAAAATATGCTTTTTATTAAAATTTGGGTTTATTCAGTATAAACTAATTTTTATTAGAAAAATATCGCATTGATCGTTATTATTTGGGCTTGAAAATGTATAAAGTAGGCTAGGCCTATTAGACTAACTATAATATAACAATATGGATAGGAATTATGATGACCATTGTATACATTTTTTCATTGTCACACATTAAATTAAAATATCAGTCAAGGTAACAATATATAACTTGTTTATAACATTATTATAATACAATCCCCTGTTCTTGTCAAATGAGACATATTACAAATAGGAGGGTTACTTTGCAGTGTCTGAATTGACGTCAATTGGATTGGTTAGGTGACAAGCCCATGCTCCGCCCCTCGCAGGCTAAGGTACAGCATGTAGAAAGAGGGAGGGAGCTAGGCTGAGCTGATCCCACGTGTGACGCTTTCATTCCCGGCTCAGTAATATTCTCATAGCGGGGCTTTGCATATCTCCAGCCGTATCTGTGCGTCTGTTACTGTAGTTCCAGCCTATAGTTTGGTTAGATATGGAAGGAGACGGGAGTCAAGCCACATCTGGAAGCCTAAATGACTCACAACATGACCCGGGGTAAGGAAATATATTTTGAGAATTAATCTGAGACTCGATTTGTTCATGTTACAACATCTTGAGAGGACTTCGAATGCCGTGCTGGATTCGTCCCACAGTACGCACTTTACCGAGGCTCTGTTTTCACATGCAGTTTTAACAGCCTCAGCTTTATAGCAAGTGTGGCCTGCCCCCTTTTCAACATACAATGTAATTATTGGGCTCGGATATGTTTAGTAATTATTTGTATGCTTCAAGATCGCTTTTAGAAGTAGTTAGTCGTCAAAATGGCCGAACTGACATCTGGACTCACTTCTGTTGTGTTTTCTTCTTACAGTAAAATGTTTATCGGTGGCCTCAGCTGGCAAACCTCACCAGGTGAGACTGTTATTCTTTTTTATCGGCACCAATATTTTGTTGTTTTGTTGCTTTAAGTGCGCGATCGTGGTAGCAGCTAGCGATATGTGTGCTTATGTGCACTGTGATAGTGTACTGTATGGGATATCTTACTAGTGTGTGTGCGCGCAATGTTATTTTTGATCTCCGTTCATCTGAAGTCCTCTATTCGACCCCTATGCGCATCGCGGGGTGTTTTTAAATTACTATGACAAAAGCATGACTGTACATTTCTGTAATATTACCCGATATATTTTCTCTATTTACAGACAGCCTTAGAGAGTATTTTACTAAATTCGGAGAAATAAGAGAATGTATGGTGATGAGAGACCCCACGACAAAACGTTCCAGGTAATAGCCTAAGCTTTTACATTCCCTTTCCTGTGTTTTAAAAGATATAGCGTACTTTCTCCATGTTTAGTAAAAATCCAGCGTGAGTGCTTGCTTGTGTGTTTGTATGCTTGTGCGGCCGTGTGCGAGCGCGCACACGTGTGGTTTTACAGCAAGGCAGCCAGATAAGCTTAAACGCTCAATGCTGTAAAGCTGCAGCCGAATACAATTTGACATTGACTTTGTGATTGCACCACAATGTGTTGCCATATATTAGACTATAGCATGGTATTGCGTGTCATTCGCCTATTGCGTGTCTACATTCGCCTGCTGACATTTATCATAATGATTAATGGACATTAGTAGACCAACTTATATTCAACTCATTGTAATAGCATTATATTATATGTTTCATATGTTCATGTCATAGTGTGTAGGCTAAGTCTTTTATATTTCTATATCAGGCTACGTTTTTAACCAACTGTATTTTTTCTTTTTGCAGAGGATTTGGTTTTGTTACGTTTACAGATGCTGCCAGTGTAGATAAAGTCTTAGCTCAACCGCACCACGAGTTGGACTCAAAGACGGTGAGTTGGCTACATGGCTATTTATTTCATGTTTTGCCACACAAGTGTGCCCCCGGTGGTCACAGAGTGATCTGCGTTCCATTGCCTGTGGCCCCCTGGTGAACATCTCACAGGTTAACAGGCTCTTCAGACCAAGGTCAAATGTGAGGGGCAGATGCTTGATTGTCCCACTAGCACTAAGCTGGCAATCAACAAAAAAGAAAGAAAAACCATAACTGCCCACAACACACTTGGTGGATATACGCGTTCTCTTACAGTCTTCTGGTTTAATGAGACCGACACGCCCCCTTTCTTCTCTACTGCAGCCCCAGGAACAGTGTGCACACATCTCTTGTTCCGTTGAAGGGCATGCTGTCTCACGTCTGCACTCTGACTGCCGCCTCACAAGATTGTACATTATTGGCTGATGCAGCTCTGATAATTGTGATGGTGGTACACCTTAAAATATACAGGTAGTTCTAAAATACATTTAGCACTTTAGGTCTTAAGTCATTCATACATGCATTGCTTAAGATATAGTAAACTGTACATAATGTAGGCCTAAATGCAGCATACTATTCTTTGACCTACGAACAAACACATATACGCTTCTTTATGAAATTAGATTCTACTGGCTTTTTTACGATAAATTATAGCCAGTAGATGGACAATTTAACATGTTAGTTAGATTTGAAGAGAAGTCGATGGATTATACAATGTTCAGATACAATTATCTGAAACTATCTAGATTGCTTGGGACTTCTGCTCAGCAGGTTGTCATGTCCAGTTTTTCTATATCTTAGAAATGGGATGATACAAACGAAAAAAATAATTGCTACATTTGTTACCTCTTTTGAGGAGAACCTTTAGAAAAAATACAAATGTAGTTTTATTTTGGTAAAGTCATTTATTACACTACATCAGTGTATAGTGGAGGTGTAACCATTTCTGACAGGTGTGCTAGCAAATAGATAGTGTTGACAAAAATAGCTAGTGCTTACACAACCACAATGCAGTCTACTATAGGCACATATTAGTGGTGCTTTTGGGTTGATGGTTTTGTTTGAAACAGAATTGATTTAATAAGGTTGATAATGAAGACAAAATGTGAGCTTTAGATTAATTCTCAAGCTTACATTTTTCTCCTCTAATAATTTTTTACAGACTTGTGCACAGTGTATAAAAGTGTGTTTTTTGAAACACTGATTAGAGAGCTCACTGTTGCCTTGTTTGTCAGTTTTCACAACACAGCCAAGGCTGTATTTCTCTAAAACAGTTATGGGTTTATTGTACCGTTTCAAAATGAGATATTTACATTTGGGAAAAAAGATATACAATATTAGAAAATGATTGATTGTTTAATATTAAACCACATCATCAGGCTTTAAAAAGGGATGGTAGGTGACGATGGTAAGAGCCCTGTTTATGGACTATTTTATTGGAAACGCAAAGATTTCAAATGATGATAAGCAAAATTATTTCATAATTTGTTTTTTTACAGTAGTATGTGCAGGTGACTTAAGAGTATTCAATGTCCATCCAGTTTTCAGTCTGACGTTTTGCTTATTGTTGAGGCTAGGCAACACTTTAGACACATTTTAAGACGAAAACATAACATTTTAAACCCTAACCATGTTCATCTATGTTTGAGAAAATACATCTTAACTTCCATTGTCGCCCATCAGCTAACGGCAGTGGTAAACATCTCTCTGTGGTGACCCACCACTAAATGCATACATAGAAAACACAAAGGCGGTTGGAATAAAATGACAAACTAGTAAGAATGATGGCATTAAGAAATTTGTACACCTGTTTCCTGAGGAAAGGGAGCAGGGTTGCTATGCCAACCCATTTTGATGCAGCAAAGCTGCTGGATGACTTCTAAACTTGACATTTTGAACCATAAACTTTGCATTAGTTTTTATATAGCATTGTCCTGGGGACATGAATTTATGGCTATAGCATACATGAACAAAGTGATACATGCGAGTTGTCTTGTACAAACTCTCTGGTGCCACTCGAGCTCTTTTGGAGAAATTGAGGGTTTAGGAAGTGCTGATGGGCACTTTGAAACTAGTTGTTAGATATCAGTTTCCCTATATGCTATATGCCCTGTTATTTCCCACCATCAGGCTATGAAAGTCAGTGGAAAGAAAACCCAGTTAACTCATCATGAAAGGGCAAACCCCCTTGAATTCATGATTTCATTATGTTTTGATAACACAGTTAGCCTAATAACTGTATTGCTATGACATTTTCGTAGGGCTATTTGTCTTTGTGTTTATCCATCTTGGTGCCAGGAATACGTTTTATTTAAAAATCCTTTTTGAACATGTTTTCGAAATGTACTCTTTATTTGCATGTATTACTTGGTATTTTGTGAATTATACAGCATTAGGTTGCTGCCTGGTTGCTATATATAGTATATTCTAAGAGATATGAAGCTGACTTCAAATGTGACACCTGCACTCTTATCTGCCCTTAAAGAAACCATCAGTCTCTGTGACAAGTGCGCCTTTTTCAAGGCCATTTTTCCATTTCCTATCCCTTTAACCAGGCAATGTGTTGATCGTAAGAGAGAAAGCTAATAAGACGGCAAACCTTTTGGTCTAGGGTAAATAAACAGATTCTAATCACGAGCTAAACTAACTCTTTCAGTTGCATTTGTAATTGAATTATGGGTACAGTTACTAATGATTTGAAGGATCAAAGCAGAGGTAAGATCAGATATGCTCAAAGAAATTCAGAAATTGTACTAGATTTTTTGATAGTTCCTGATGTGCTCTTGGCATTCAGACACTTTTTTATTCTCTCTTTTATTTTAAAAATCTGAAAATAATTATTAGCCTAAATCAAACATTTTGGCTGCAGATATAATCCAAATATGATTAATGTCTCCATTAAACACATAAGTAGTGAAATCTCTGGAGTTACGTCATCACATCACTGCGTTGGTTGGTTGGTCTGGTCAGATAGAGTGCAATGATGGGGGTTAAAGACAAATAAACAAATGTCTAGGCTAATCAATACACGGTTCTTCAATTGAGGAACACCAACACATTTATTCTGAAAATATTTATTAGCTTGAAGTGAAGTAATTACCGTTAATTAATTTACTTGAAGCTTAATAATGCTGTGCTGTTGTTTGCATGACGTTGTTTAGGTTTTAAGGATATTTAGTAGCACTTTTGTTATCTGGAATTGTCTCCATGACTGGAGATGTCTAATTCTCATTGGGCAGAAAAGCATGCCTGTAAGAAAAACACAGCATCACAACATGCTTGTGTTATTGTCTGCTGTAGCTTTCTGACCGGTTATGAAAACACAGTGTCTTCAGCCCGGGATGAATGTAAATGAGACATATGGGAAAGCACAGCCTGGGGCTTCAAAACACACATGCTGGTAATTCAGAACACATTTACCCTTTTTCAAATTTTGTTTGTTCCATTTAGAAATATGCAAGTCATAGCATCTGTTACTGAATATGTTTCAAGTCAGGCCACGGTATGTAGGAGTTGAAATGTAAGGTGGGTTTTATATTGCAGTGATTTACATGACACCCTGAGTTCAGTTTGGATTTTTTTCTTGTAGAGGAGGCATGCTAAAACATACAGCATTTTAAGTATCCGAAATAAATATTGTGTACTGATTCCATTTAAAAACTAAATAAACCTTATCTACACTTTTCCAAATCATAAAAGCCATATAATTGTGACCTTTATGATATAAATGGGACCTATTAGGTCGTGAGGTGTGCATTCAGTAATGGTATATCACTGTATTAATCAAGTGTTCTGCTTAGTAAATAAATGTTAACTTGATTAGCCAAATATAGGAGTAGGTATTGTTGAACAATTATATCCATTATGTCAGCCATAGATATTACTTTGACGGAACAAGTAACAGTAATTGCAATTGTTTAAATTACAATTGACTACCTATTGGTGAGCCAGTTGGCTGCCCAGATAATGTTAGCTTTTTACTAGTCTTATGTCCAACCCCACCTAAAATGTGATTGGCTGTGAAAGGAGCCACCAGTGGATTATGGCAGAAAAATTGAACCAATTTCAACTTCCCCACCACAGCGGAGCAGATTTTTTGTGTACGTGCTCCACTGGCGGTGTGTCTTGCCTGGCGGATTTGCCCTTCAAATATCCTCCGTGCTCTCATTGAAAGCGAATAGCGAAGCCGACGCTTCGTCTGGAAGCTCCTCAACACTGATCCTTTTTGTCAAGGTGGAATGTTTCATGTCACACTTGAGAGCAACATCAGAACCTCTACAGCCCTGTGGATTACTATGAAGAAGTCTTTGTCAGTGCTAATAGACCTCTTTAATACACTACAAATATAACATCATGTAGTAAATGTTATAAGTAAACTCATGACCTGTTTAAAATAGATGTTCACTCTGGCAGGACATTTCTCCTTTTTTAATATGCATGTTTGGATGTGGGTTCATGAACAGTCAATATCATTACTAGTCATGAATGTCATTTACATTAAAGATTGTGATAAGCCGGCAGATATCTTTTCTCTTTTTTTAATTTTTAATTACGTTTTTTTCTACTTACTAATTTGGTCATTGCCAGAGGGCAGACTATTACTTATTGAAAACTTAACACCAGTGACAAAAAAAAGTATTATCTGTGCTGCATTAACAAAGAATAAAGGAGACGTGCCTGAACGTTAAGGCAAACATAAGTCAAATCAGTATCATTAACAGCCACCACAACAGTGTTTTTATTCATATTAGTTTTTGTGCAATGTTATCTGTTGTCTAAGTAGGTTAAATAACTATGTGAAACTGCTATTTTATACCAGGTCATGGAGTATCTAGGCTAAAACAGTAAACATAATTCAAGTGTGTTGGTTAGGTTATTGATTGAATTAGTTCCATAATGTCTGGCTTGCAGCAGGGAAGCTACAGTATGCAAGATAGTCTGAAATGATCCCAGATATGTAAATAGAATAAAACAATTGTGTATATTCCCTCCCTCCTTTTGAAATAGTCTCACATGTGCCATTAATCATAAGCCATGACCTAAAAAGGCGCTAACACAAACTTTCTGAGAAGGATCAAATTTATATTAACATCGTCATTGCCAAATTTAGTTGTATTTCATTATGTGCTATCTTGACAAATGTATTTGCCTGCTTTTAATGAAGACCTCAACATTTAATAGTTTTATTTCATGCATATTAGAGCATTATTATTACAGTTTTTGATAATTGTTATATACTGTAATGACAAAACACTGAAGTATTTCACTGCTGTGTCGGAATTATGCATGCATTTTGAAATGGGCTCCATGGTGAATGAAAACATTAAGATGGGAAAAATACAATTTGTTTAGGTAATATGGTAAAATGAGATTTGATAGGTTTTGTATATGGCTTTAAAGAGAATGCATTACAGAGATACATTACTTTTGTATTCAAGGCATATAGTGTTGTCTTTGCACAAATAGGCCACACAAAATAATTGAGTTTGAATTGGTTATGCCTGAGGCAAAGTGCTAAAACAAATCTTTAAATGGAATTCATTATGGGCAAGGTTACCAAACCCAGGTGTCACTGAATTCATCTCTCAATTTGACCTGATTTAGAAAGATCAGTCATAACTGAGACGGGAACAAAATATGACCAACACATTTTTTTAAATCTACATATTGAAACACAGTGCTGCCTTCTGCGCTGAAGACATATTGTCAATATTGGATAAGATTAGGCCAGTAGTTTATTTACAAAATGATAGTAAAAGGCTTTACACATATTTTAATATAGTTTACTGTTTTTTCCTTTGGGGATATTGAAACACAAATTGCTACTGATTGCTAATATGCTTCTGATTTATACTAGTGGATAATCACATCCCCCCTGTATACAAACCTTGGAAAAAACACTGAAAAATATTCAAAATGACGAAAGGATTGCACTGCCAAAAACACCAATAAGTAATTTCCTGAAAGAGAGCAATTTCGATCTGTTTGTTTCTCCCTTCAAAAAGTATTTTGGCTGAGAAAATATGAAAGGGCTATTTCTAAGAGCCATGCATTATCGTTGTGCAAAGGTTATATGACACTGTTGTCGTGAACTACACAGGTTGATATAACACTTCCCACCGTGCATTTTTCTATTGGTTAAATGGGGAGGAATACATCTGATGAGATGACAAGCACAATATGGAGACACAGGCTAGACCCAGTGCATTCTTGTGGTTATTTACCTGGTGGTGGTGTTACAAGTTTCAGACTCATTTTTTCTCTGTCACTTTCAATCAACAACTCCCTTCAAAAATCTACCTTTGAGTTGAAATAAAAATAAAAATGATAAAACTATTAAATATGAAAATATTCGTTTGATCATTGCCCAGGATGCAGTTTATGTTGTTAATTTTTTTTTTGCTTCTTATTTTGTCCTTTGCAGATTGACCCTAAGGTTGCCTTTCCCCGTCGCGCCCAGCCTAAGGTAAGAAAAACGCCAGTCGTTAACCTGTAGCTCAAATGAAGCTCTTGTTGCGTCCACTGTGTGGATGGTTTGCACACCTTGTCTCATTTCATTTGTAAAGAAGAACCACCTGGTTGACCCTTGTTTGGGTTTCTGCTCATTCCTATTCCACTGAAACAAAGCGATTACACCGGAGAAGGCATATTAGACTTGAGCGACTAGCTAATGAGGTGTGTTATCTTTTCCCTTCAGCTTTTCCCAGGCTAATTTCTGGTCGTAAGCAGTTCCATTGATACAATCAAATATTCAGTGTGTGCAGATGGTGGTTTGGTGCAGGCACGGTCTTTGTGGAGCTGCCCTATGTCACCTCCCAGCATTTATTGGTAAATAAATCAGTTCATTTATCAGATAAAACAGTAATACAAAAATACAACTAGGCTCGTACAAGTACAATGCACCGCTATTCAGCATTGCTATTGGGGCTTTTCCCACCTAAACTTGGTGGAAATCGATAATTATTTTCTTCCCAGTGGATCAGAGAGAAGCATTGTTACAGAATAGTTCAGGTTTCAAATGAGGAATTGGCAGCGAAAGGTTTGAAAGCCAGAGCGCATGATGTCTTAAGGATATTGGCGTACAGTTGAGAAACCACCAGCCATTCCCCAATTTTCTTAATATGCCAGCCAGTGTGTTGCTTTAACCTTTAACTCTTCCGCACCTTGCTTCCAAATATTACATAAAATATAACGATAGTTAGGCGATAGTTTGTGTATTCTTTTGGGGGGCTTTTCGACAAGAGAGAAAAATTACCCTCCCATCAAAGGCATAGCTACAGTATGCTGCTTATTATTTTAAATCCATAACAACAACATGCTATGTTTAGCAGAGAGACCAAGGCTTGGAATTGGAATATGTTGAAATTCACTGAATGTCACAGCTTTTTACAACATTCGCCTCTATGATATAAAAAGCTGTAAAGATGTACAGTAGTGTAGGAAACATCTTTTGAAATAAATGAGGTGGGAAGCAGGTGGCATAAAGGGTTGATTGTGTTTGGTTTTGTATTTAGCAAGAGAATGTGGATTACAAAGGGTCTCAAAGCAAATAGATCAAGCCAAATAGATTACGGTGTATTGCTTTCTCGTTCATGTTGAAGCGATTTAAGACTTTCAGCAGCACTACCATTCCCATTTGGAAAGTCTAGCCTTATTTGCATTGGTTTTCTTTTGTCCCACCGTTCCATCTACAGTCTGCCTGCCTGGCTGCTTATGCAGAATTGAATAGGCTTCTTTTCCCGTTTGAGAAGGCTCAGCTTGGCAGGTGTCTCTGTGTCACAGGGTTTGGAATACATGAGAAATATGTGAAGAGAGCAATCAGTATTCATATTCCCATGGCTAACTATGACCTTATGAATAACCCAGGCAATGACTTTTTCTTCGGTAAATGCTACACAGCAAAATGGTTGCACTATACAGTATTAAAAGAATCTGCATTTGCATAGCCATGGTAAAAACGCTATGAAATAAGGATAAGGGTTCATGCTCCAGCAGATGGTGTCTTTTGAACACTGTTTTGTTATCAAAAGAGTGAGAAACTCTGTGAACAGTTAGCTAGCATAAGCATTATGCAAAACTGGCCTTGAGGTAAGCCAAATATAATTATAATCTAGTCAGTAGACATTTTGTGCTTTGAACAGGTGTTTTTTTGAATTGTTACATATTGTCGTGTGTTTTGAAGGTCAGCGAAATGGTTACCAATACGCTATGTAGCCTATGTAGGCAACTGACATTCACAAATTACTTGTTGTTTTATGCTTTTTTTCTTAATGTAATATATTTATACTCATCAGCCAGGGCCAGTCAGAGCCAGTTACTCTTGCCTTGAAAGATGGGTGTTCAGGACGTCCATGCACTTTTTTGTGATTTAATCAATTTACCCTTTGCTGTGACCAGCCGCACCAGAGCACTGGCAAAGGGTGCACAGAGGAGATAACCACAGGCATTGTCTGTCATTGAAAAGATGTCAGGGTGTTAGGGAACTGCCACACGAGCGGCGATAAATCCAAGTCATAAATAAGACAAGGCGCAGCGTGACAGAACGCCCTCATTAGCGCAAAAAAAAAAAAAATGTTTCTCAACAAAACAGCTAGATAAATAAACAAATACGCCACATAAATATCGGAGGCTATGCTTACAGGTCACATCAATTGTAGTCCTGCACAGAGTTGGCTCTGTCTGATTGACAGACGAGGATAAATACTGACGGTGTAATGCAAGTGCTTTACGCACAATCATCTGTGCCTTGTCTCCCATTAGCCGTTCAGCCTGGCTGGGCTCAAGCCATGGCATCATTCAATAGGCAGGAGCTAGTAGCCATAGAATGCCAGCATTTTGAATAACAAGCATATTTCATCATTTGGTTCAGCACCAGAGCAGGGGGACAGCAGGGGAGAAAAGATCTGTTCGTAATCCATTACTTTATTTGTCCGAATGACTACATTTTCAAAACTACTAACTATTAGTAAGGACATTGTATATGTGGGCATGCAGGGAGTATTCTATTTATCAGCCACTCATTCATTGCTCTATTTATTTTGTCGATGCTAAAGATCTCGCTTGCATTTAACTTCTAGATGAGACAGTTTTATCCGTGGGACACTGCACATTTATTTCAATGGTTAACATCTGTGTCAAATGGCCAATGTGCCAATGTGTCCAATTGGCTTCTAAAATAAAATCTTGTCACATTTGATAAATCTGATTATACTCATACTTCATGACTGTTGTCTCTACATACATCACTATATTTAAGGGAGAGAACAGGGGTGACCACATTTGACCTCATGCATTTAATATAATAAATATTGTAGATTATTAATTGAACTGGATTAATGGTGGGGTTATGCTATGTAGTGCTATCTGTGGTGAGGGGGTGGGCGGTCTTGGTCAGATGGAAGCATGCGAACAGGGGCTCTGTTTCCCAGAGAACTGAAGATGACGGCTGCCAACTTTGAGAAAAATTAAGTTCTTGGCCCGTTGGCGTCATCACCGGCGATGCTGTTGGTGTTGTTTGCTGTTGTATTCCATCGTGAAGTCACAGGCAACCACAGCATGTCCCAGCATGCTTTTAATTGCCAGTGGGACTGCAGGCCCTTCAGTGGGAGATGAGTTCTGATGGCTTGTTATGGAAATGAAAGGGAACAGCGGCAGCCATTCAGCGAGCGGCTGCTGTAACCCTTTCACGTCCGGAGTAGATCACAAAGCACCTGCGTTGTAGGCCATCACTAACAGGTTGTTGCCACGGCGGTAGAAGTAGCACAATAGATCGAACAAATGGCTCTGACAACACTACGACGAGCGTCCATTAAATAGCCGCGTTTGTTTACGATGACAAAATGCCTTGAGACGAGCCTGCCTGCTTTAAAGCTTCGTTTATTACCTGCAGTGGGGAAAACGGCCAGGCTGGCCGCGCTGTTGCTTTGCCTTGCTAGCAGGAAGTTCAGGGCCATCAAACAAAACTCCTGTCAAACAGCTGTCAGAAAACATAGTCCAGCTCCCGGCTTCGCTGTTTAGGGTCCTCGGCAGGGCTGGGCTCTGCCCGGGGGCTGTATGGCTAGGGCTCTTTTTTTTCTTCTTCTATTAAATACCTTGCCCTCTCTGTCTCTCTCTCTCTCTGTCTGTCTCTCTCTCCCTCTCCCCCCTCTCTCTCTCTGTCTTTCTCTGTCTGTCTGTCTGTCTGTCTGTCTCTCTCTCTGTGTTTCACTCTCCCCTCTCTCTCTCTCTCTCTCTCTCTCTGCTGTAAGTAGTCCCAATGCTTCGTCCTCTTGTCTTGTCTGCATCCCACACCTCTCTCTGAGGGACTGTGTGCTTAATGTTCTCACCTTCAGGGAGGCTCTCTGGTGTATTGTGTTGCTATAGAGTTGTGTTATGAGGGGGAGCACTTCTTGCCACCTTCTCTTTTTAATGAAGTCCAATGATAACAATGTGCACGGTATGGATTCTCTTTCCTGTGCATGTCCGTTTGTGTGTTCCAAACAGACCGGAAATGTTCAATGTTTTCACTCTTCATTCTTCATTTTTTATTTAGGAAACTTCCTGTATTTCTCTTCTTTATTTGAGCTGGTCCTCAATGCTCTCTTTATCTTGTATATGCCCTAATTTGGGTATTTTTTTCTGTCTTTTCTGGTTTACAGACCTTGTTTGTGTGCAATTGCTGCCTTCCATGTTGCACAGTTATTCACTTTTGGTTTAGCATTATGATATTTGCAATCTGGAAATTATCTTGATTTTAAGCGACACAGCTCACTGCTGGGAAAATGAAACCCCCATAGCTGCCAAATCCTTTCAATGTCCCTATGAGTTTATTAAAAGAACCAGCTTCTCTCTTTTGAGCCCAGATCTGCACAGCTGCATGTGTCTTGGGCAAAGGGAGGGGGGGGGGATTCAAGGACAAAAGTCCTTAATGTAGAGAAGGGTCTATCAGTGTTCAGCTTCATAGTATCTGACAACAATCCCTCACAAATATTTGTACATTGAAAAACGAGGCAAATTATTTCTCATTAAAAAAAAAATCTCTCATTTTTTAATATCATTTCAAGCCATTTGGTATACACTAGCCAATATGCAGTGTATTGTCACATAAATGATAGGAGAAAGAAATGAGATGGCACAAAGTGAAGCCCATTAGCCCGAACCGGCATTTCACAGCAGAGCACATGGCATATCGCCTCATTCCCGCTGAGCGCCCAAGATATACACTCAAATAAATATTCTGTATATTTCCTGGTTGCCTCAGTAGAAGTGCACCGTCGAAATGGGTTTTTCACCCCAGACAGAAGCAGCATTGGCTTTCTACTGACACCGAGAAACAATCCAATAGTTGGAAAAGAAACTTCGATCAAGATGGGGGAACGGTGACAAGCTAGCTAGATGGGATTTCTTCACTGTCACTCTGCTCTCAACCCATGACAAAACAGACGTGCGTAACCCCCACAAACAAACCCTCCTTAGAAGACGGTGACATGAGCAGGCCTTCTGTTTGTTTGTATAGTTTTATTTGTCTTGTTTAGTACTCGCGCTAATGGCTGCTGTAGCAGAGGCGTACTGGACTGGATAGCAGCTAGTGGAACTGCTGCAGGCTAATGACGTGGCCAGAGCACAGACTGTATGTATGAATGAGTGTTTGTTCGTTGGTCAGACACAATCACCAACAGTGACCCAGTTAAGGGCTATAAGCACAGCGTCGCTCGGTTGATGTGCAACTCACATGCTGCTAAAAAAAAAAGTTCCTAGAGTTTAATGTGTTTCTTAAAATAGGGAGGGGTTTTCCCAACGACTCCACATCAATCTGGTTAATATAATCTTTACAAAAAATTAGCATTTTTCTCATAAAAAACACAAAATACTTTATATATATATATATATATATATATATATATATAAATATATATATATATATATAT
>JAODLL010000006.1:2476670-2495926 GCA_026546735.1 Forbesichthys agassizii | reverse complement strand
GTGTTTGTGTGAGAGAGTGAGAGAGAGAGAGAGAGAGAGAGAGAGAGAGAGAGAGAGAGAGGGGGAAAGAGAGACAGACAGAGGGAGAGAGAGAGAGAGAGAGAGAGAGAGAAAGAGGGGGGGGAAAGAGAGAGAGAGAAATACAGAGGGAGAGGGAGAGCAAAAGAGAGCGGTCAAGAGAGAGATAGAAAGAGATGAAAAGAGAGAGAAAGGTGAACACATTCATTCGAGCTCAAGTGCATGTGTGCGGCACGCACACACACACACACACACACGCACAAACACACCAAACACAAACTGCACACATCTCCGGGGTGCAGCCGGAAGAATTTGATCTTTATTTAAATCCCTAAATTATAGCTGATTAAAAATGCATGGAGTGGCGTTTATATGAAAGCTGGGTGCTGTGCAGGCTGGCCTGTGATGTCTAATTGGTCTGAAGGTTGCCAGCCCTTTGAACAAGTCAGGACGGGGAAATGCTCCCTGTTTGTGTTCTCAGAGTCAGGATGGAAGTGTTTACCAACCTCCAGTAGCCCCACCCCCCATGCCCCTATGTAACTGACTCACATTCAGGCGTAGGAACCCCACAGGAAGCAACTGGCGTAAAGGGCTAACCTGTGATTTTGCCATATAGATAAATATCAGTGTACGGACAAAATGGATTCCATTATTTTGAAGACCACATGGAGTGGGACTCACTTTTCCAGGTCATGTGTTGTTTTTAAACAACTCAGGCGTGTGCGTGTGTGCGTGCGCGTGTGTGTCTGCGTGCAACGTGCGCGCGTGCGCGTGCGTGCCGGTGGCAGCTGTGACAGCAGATTTCCATTTGGAGCAGCTCCTCGTCCCTTCAAGCTGTTTTTTCAGCATCTGGAAAATGATGTGAGCGTCTAATGCCAGATTCACACTGGAGGTCCACTAGACGCTCTGCTCACGCTGAGTGTGTGAGAGGGCCTATCACTCTTTCCTCTCCTCTTTTTTTTTTGTTATATCCCCTTGCCGGCACGCCCGCCCGCCCGCCCAGACAACGGCACTTCTCGCAACACCCCTCCCGCACACACACACACACACACACACACACACACACCCTACAAACACACACAAACGCACAAGAAGACATGCCGCTCAATGGCAGGGGCTCCCTGCAGCCCCAAAGCATGGAATACCACATTTGTTTGTTTACGCCGCGTTTTCTTTCCCTGAACTCTATTAACATTTATATTGCAGCTGAAGGTGTTGGAAGTCCCTCCCGCAGCGGGGCTGTGCATGTGTGCGTGTGTGGGTGTGTGTGTGTGGGTGGAGAAAGAGGGGAGGGGGGGTGGTGGTATGGAGGTGTTGTCGCTGCTTAGATGAGAATGAGCTTCAGTCTAGCTTTCCAGACTTGTGTGTTTATACCTGCATTATCCGGCTCTTCCTGGACTGGCCCCCTTTTTCCATTCTCGCTGTTTTGGTGTTTTATTTTATTCCTTTATTTATTTATTTATTTATTTATTTATTTATATCAGGTTCATATCGTCGTTTTGCCCGGCTCGACTCCTACGTGACTCTTTAAGCTTTTATCTCTCCCCCAAGGTAAATTGATTGCTCTGGGATGAGGGAGGGGGTTTGAGAAAGTGTACTGGATTGGCCGCGCTGATTGGTCATTAGCATATGAATGGAGGGGAGACGGCACTCAATGTCAAAAGGAAGAGGAAGTGTTATGGGAGACATCAACAGGACATCTGTTGTTCGCATGATTTCTCACAAGTTTTAACACGTTCCCGTGTGCCAATCCGCGGCCGCATTTACAACCAGCCAATTGAATAGCAGCACACTGCCAGAGCTGCCTTTTGTGTTGATACCAAAGTATGGTGGAAGACACATACAATAAATAAGGACACTTATCTCATCCTGAGGTCAGTGCGTACACTACCCACATGCACACACGCACACAAACATAGCAAGGGTGTACAGTACAGCCGTGGGCTGCTGCACAAATTATATTAACGCTATGCACAGTGGCTTGACAATAACTTTCTTTATATCTGTATATGTGCTTGTGCATCTACAGTACAATATCATCTTCAGCTCCAGTCAACGACCTGGCAGCAGCTATGATTTACAATGATGTTTCCTAAGCATATTATCTATAAAAACACATCATGTTAATATGCTCAATCAATGGTGCACATTGTCATAGGCCTAATTTAATGAATGAATAACATAAGTGATAATTGTTTCTACACAGGCTGCAAGCGCTGTTGGCATAGAAAGGAAACTGAGAAAAATGATTCTCGATGACCTTGATGTTAGCCGTTTGTTTATTTATTTCCCTATATTTTTATTTAGAGCACATATGTACTGAGGTGGAGTCTGAATTTTAAGTTTGACTTTGCTAATGTCATTGACACAGTGTGCTCTTTTGCTATTAAAAGGATGCACCTAGAGGAAGGTGGCTTTAGCCTTGTCTATTACTGCAAAATGAGGTGTTTATTGTTGTTTCACGACGAACTTCCAGGGTCTGTCTGAAACTGGAATGTCTTTGTATAACACAATTAATTTCCAAACTTTCCTGGTATCCAAAGAAAACACAATTTGGTGTACAAGTTACATTCTCCCTAAAATTGCCTATAGCATAGGTACTAAAGGTACTGTAATTAAACTGTATTGTACTACTGTAATTACTGTAATACTGTAAATAGTAAATGTTTGTATTCAAACAGGTCTTCATCACAACACCATGAAAATGTATAAACGTACGGAATTATATTCCTGTTAGCATGTCTTAAGAGCCTTCTCAGTAATACTTCTATAATTAAAGTGGAATAAAACATAATTTGGCATTTGTATGGTCGTGTTTGACAAAGATGTAGAAGATATGAATGTCTTGATTAACATCATCATCATTACTTGGGATGTATTGTTAGGTGTCATAATGAACACAGTCACATATTTAGTTTTCCTGCTCTTTCCTTTCTGTCAGGAGCTATCCTTCCATCCTTAAAGTTCACATACCAGGACACACACTCATGCACGCACGCATGCACGCACGCACACACCCACACACATACAACTGACAAAACATAAATGCTGAATTAGCAAGGTGGTGTGCTGATCTGGACTTCATTCATTGTGTGATGGTGACCTTAATTATGGCTGCCAACAGCTAACTGTGTTGCAGTCCTGACAAGATTTGGATCAGCTTGACGTACTATACCAAACAGCCTCTGTAGCCAACATACTGCAGAACTGGAAGTCTTTAATGGGATTCTAATGTGATGTTATTAAAAAATAAAGTGCTGTTAATGTTACATAGCTCCTGGCAGTATAGAAAAATCACTGAGAAGGTGTGTGCGTGCCGATTGATCTTTATCTCTGTGATTATTATGGGGCACTGGGTAGGAAGGGAATTCAGCTTGATTAAAGTTGATTAACTTGTTAAATGCACAGAAGCGCGATTTAGCTAAACGTAGCACTCGTGTTGATTCAGAGACTGTGCTATATAGGTGATCTGCCCTGTCCTCATCTAATCTGATTTGCATGCCAGAGAGAATTATGTAATTGTCATTTATTCTGAACAAAGAAAGATTTGCTTGTTGAAAAGGAGGGGTTTTCATGTAGAACTGTGTGTCTAAGCCTGTTTCCTGCAGCTCTCAGCTGCCTACGGTTTGGCCACTGCTCAGGCAGACTGGAAGTGACGCTTGCGTTTGTATGCATGTGTTTTTGCTCCACGCGTGCAAAATGTGCAGAGTGGCGCGTGATAGCTTGGCACATGCCTTACAACAGGGGGATATGTTGGAGGTTTCTCAACTCATTCACGTGTCACATTAAATCTCCTTTTCTAAAGCATGTAACCCTACTGTGATTATATTGGCACAAGCATAAAACTCTGAAATTATTACACATTATTTGGCAGTACAACATTGCTATAACGATTGACAATAAAGATTCACCGACTGTTTAGCTGGAAACGATAATTACGTGATAATACTAAAACTAGGAACAATGTCCACATAATGTCTAATTACTAATCAATGTATTTCTTCACATACTGTCAATGGGATATTATTGTGCATGCAAACATAATATATGTGTGTGCCGTTAGGGTGTGTGATTTGAGTAGAACATAAATTATTGATTGATGGATGCCACAAGCCTTTTCAGTTGTTACTCAACAGCGAGGCGCCAGACTCAGCATTCTCCTCATAGTCATGCATTTAACAGTGTGATTGCATAGGGTATGCAAAAGGCTTAGCAATACCTCCATTCCAAATCCTCCTCTGTCTGTAAATGTGTTTGTACTGCTAACAAAAGGAGTGTGAACGCATTTGAACAACTTGAGTATTTGGTCATAAAAAGCCCGTATGCTCTCTTCTAATTGCCTGGAAGTTAACTTCAGAAGAAATGGATAATTTTTTTGCTGCGCTACATTAACATACTGCTGCTTCACCGACTACCAGCGCCCCTACATAACAGCAGCTGCCTTCAAAAGCCATCTTTAATGAAAAGATTACATTGATATTTAAGGTTGCAGTCCGCAATAGTTAAGGAAATTGTACACACCTCCTGGTGGAAATTGAATGGGCGATAACTATGGAATTTGTGTAATATTCAAATAAATAATACAGATGACATTCATTCTTCAAAAGGGGAATGGAATTGGAAGGACACAGAGAACAGAAAATGCTTCAGGCCTGGGGTGCATGGTGCAGCGAGGCAAACATTGTTTTTCTGACATTTCAAGGCGTTAAGTTGATGGAAAAATGTTGCACAACTTACAGAGAGTGCAACGATACAGTATTACAGCATATACAGTACTTTCCCACATGACTAGTTTTACAAGTAATACAGTAGTAGTAATGTATGCTCAGTTGGAACCACAAACACCGTAGATGTAACAAATATCCAAAGGAATAATGGTGTATGTTCAATCTGGGTCAGTCCCACCCTGGACGAGAACATGGCTCCCGTGTAGAGAGCGTACGCTCTGCAAGGACTCTGATATACTTCACCAAAGCATCCTTTGAGGTGTCGGAGAGTGAGGTATAACTCCCCTTCGCTAACCAGCTGACCACAGTTACATGTGCATAGGCCTGTTGTTGGGCGATTTATTGGCCCAGAATAAATTGCGATAAAATTTGTATTGTCAGAATCATGTTAACAATGTTGTTCTGCTATTGTCATGTGACATCAATTGGATGTTATGATTGGTTAAACCAATTTCATTGCTTGACTAAGGATTAAAAATATGCCTTATGCGAAAAAAATGCAAAAAGCAACACATTTTCACATTCATTCTTCCAAACGTACTGTAGGCTGGAATTATGCAGTCGTCTGGAAAAAAACCTATTGAAACCTCGTGGAACTTTCACCTTTCGCTGTCTGCTCTGTGTGTGTATAAATGTGCGGGAGCAGCATAACATGGCTAAATTCCTTATGTCAGTATTTATGGCAATATTATTGACGTCTGAAAAATTATTGAGGTTATATCCATAATATTGCACGATAAGGCGATATAATAATTATTGTGACAGGCCTACATGTGCACAGTATAATTCACACAGTAAGTCAGTATACTAAATGTTAAAGTTAATTGTATCCCATCCTCAAATTCAAAACGAGACCACCTGAGAACGTGATGTTGACTCAGACTTCTGTATTGCACTCATCAGATGCTCATTTCTGGGTCGTGTGTGCAACATTTCAATTGGTCGATAAATAACGGTTTGGAGGGGAACAACAATATGCTCTGTCATCCACCACCATTGTAGTCCCTCGCTGTGCGTTGCTCAGGCACGACCCGAGCCGGTCTGGCTGTGAGGCTGAGACCTGTGTATAAAGACCAGCGGGGGCCAGGTGAGATGGTTTGTTCCGCTCACCACTCAATGGACTTGTTTCATTGGCACGTTGCTGGAGGTCAGCAGTAACTAACAGCCAGAGCGGCAGGAGAGGAGCCCTGCGACCCATCCAATGACACCATAGGGGCGGGCGGGCGATCGGGCCGGGCTACGGGCATTTACGAGTTTGTATCCCGGCAGAGGAGAGTTTCGCGTCTGTGGACAAATCCATTTGACCGTAGCGTTTCACAGCGCCGTTGTGTGTCTGCGTTTCACTTTCCACTACAGTAGAACTTAAAAACAGCATATAAAAATAGTATTGTTCATTTGCCCCACAATACATTTTTTAAAAGCTTTTCCCCCACTGGATATTCTTCTACTACACAAAGTTCTGTTCTAAAGTGCACCCACCCAGTTGGCTTAATAGGTTAACGGTTCCGCCATTATAAAGCAGATTATTGGCTCTTTTGGGGGCGGGTTGGGATGTATTCATACAGTCGCCATCTTTGGTGTTCTGGACTTCTCTTATAAATTCGGAACACATGCAGTGGTCTGTCTCCTCTGTACAATGTCTCTGGCATCTTTAAAAGAATAGGACCAGATCCCGTCAAAGGAAGAAGTACTGCAGGTATGGCGTCGCCACTTAAAAGTGGTTTATTTTTTTTCGACAGCCCACTCCTTCTGAGGAAATGAAGTGGAGAAACCAACAATTGAGTGGCGATCAGGAGGCTTCTTGTTTGTTTTTGCCACTGTGCTCAGGGGCAGCGATGGAAGATTTGGAGATGTGGAGTAGATTGCTGAGGAGCCTATTTCCACTGCAGCTGAGGCCTCCACTAGCCCAGAAGCGCTTGATCTAATTCAAAAGATGAGAGAACAAAATATCCTCTACCACATAAAAGCCAGACTTTATGTCTTCCCTTCCTCTTTATCCCCTGCCTTTCCATTCCCACTCCCCCCTTCCTCCCCACTTCCCTATCACCTCCGGACAGAGCTAGCTTGGGGCATCAAGGACAATGCAAAAATATTGTAGCGTATAGCCGCACAGGCAGCCAAGGAGAGAGCAAGAGCAAACTGTCAGCGGTTCTTATGACATGATACCTCGCCGCGATCGTTGCACAGCCTGCTTTGCCATGCATTACCTGCTGCTAAATGAGCGCACACCGCTGGGCAAACGAACGCCGGCCCTGGTGGCTGGGTGCTGGCAGGGTCGGCATTGCTTGGAAGCTATTCCCTTGCCATGGAGGACGACTTGGATCAGCCACGTTGCTGAGCTCAACGGAGCAGCTAAGAATTATTCCACTAATTTCTGGCTTCCTGTGAAGCATGACACAAAAAAAGAAAGAAGAAGAAAAAAAAAGAAGAAACGCATGTGTTTTATGCTCTCCCATTCCCCCTTGTGAAAGGAACCGAGAGGCTAGAGTTTAGAAGTCATTCAGCAAACAATCACCACAATGAATGTTAATTATATCAATTAAGTGGACAACCCTTGTCAGGGGGGACGGAAAACACTGTGTTAAAACCTTGCTCGTATAATTCAACAAAGAGGAGAAGGGGTGCAATTGCTAATAGAAAATATGACCGTTATTAAAAAAAATGAAGTTAAGGTTTTACCATTGCTGTGTTTAATCTGCCATTTTAAAACCATTATGTGCATGGACATCAAGACATTGCCTGAATTGATACTATACCTTTCTTTCTTGGATGCTTTCCTTATTTTTGTGACCACTTGTTAATGTCTTTTAGGGATGATGATATTCAATGAGATGCTAATAGCTAGCAAGCAGCCTGTAGGGTCATGTGTTGGAGTCATTATAGAGAGACCATTATCAGAGATGTTAAACCTAGCTTTCCCCTCCAGTGCTAATCATTGGTCACAGTTTTTGTTTAAAAGAAATGGCATCAATATCAGATGAACACCAGCCTCTTCCCAAAGCCAGCCAACATCCACTATAGGTCTTTGTCTGGAAATGTTTATCCATTCTCTTTCATGACTAATCGTTCAATGTAAAATTCTGCTTTAATATTCAATGCAATTTCCTTATAGTAAGAAAGAAGACATTATTGTTCATCAGTGATTTATACGATCTACCTGGGGGCAAGATGATGGTCGACTACCAACCAAAGCTCTCCTATAGCCACACACTGTACCGGAAGATGCATTTGTCAGAGGAGGGCTTGTTGTTTAGCCTGGCCTCTCTGTGTGTGGCACAGAGCCAGGGGCAGAGAGGTGGCAGGAGATAACCAATGGAGCAAAAGGGGGCACTGCCAGTGGGGTCCAGCCCTGAATATCTTTAAATGAGGGATTGCAGTTTTCTTGTTCAAGAGATGGTTATCCGAAACACAGATAATAATCATTTGGTACTTTTTTAATGAAGGTAACGGTACATAAAGAGGGGGGCCCACTGCGGAGCACAAGTTTCTAAGAGATTTGTCTTTTTGCGGAACAAAAAATAAACTATATCAAGAGTACAATCAATATAATCAGTATGCCTCATACTGTGTATACTCAAACCATCAGTGAGGGATTCTTTTATCATACATGATATCATGTAGCTGTACAAGCTTGAGCTTTTCTTTGAGCTACTACTCCATGTTGGAGCAGGTTGGCATATCTGCATTACGATGAGACAGAAATAATATTGACTTTTGTCTCTACTCACTATACTGTCGTACACAGTATTTGTCACACTGACAATCATTAATTTGAAGAAGAATGCATAGTGATAGGCTTTTCTCTGTTTCGCATCTGTCAAATATCCATTATATAGAGGTTTGTGGGAAAACAACCCTTTACGTATCTAAGAAACCACAGCTTTATTAAATGTCCCTACTTTTTATAGAACACAACCCAAACACCAGTGGTAAACTTTCTTGTTGCCATCTTGATCGTCGGTTGGTAAAATTCCGTCATACTCTATTATTCACTGTCATAATTTTTTTATGATGGCAAAGGGATTTTTTTATGATCCCTTAGTTTACAAGGCAGCTTCCATTTAGCAGGACAGAATGAGATTGATTAAAATAAAAACATCATATATAAATGTAGTTTACTCATTTCAGAGAGATTAACAAAACTATGCCAATGCATTTATTTTTTGGTTTTAAAAAAGATATTCAAATGTTGGAATGTCAAAATATTGGCTGCCGTATGCTGCATGAACCTGAAATTAGTGGCTCCTGCAAGCCACATACTGTATGGCAGTAGTCCTAGTGGTTCGTTATCCGAAGTATTGGTGGGGCAGATATGTACAGTAGTGTGATGATCGATCAAGTTTAACCAAATCCAAGTCTTCTAGTTACACTGTGCTGCTGCACACAAACGTGTTAGATATCGAAACACAAACAGAACATGTTATTACTTTGGGGAGAACCACAGTAGTCTTACAGTAGGCTTCATATTCTTCCACGACAATAATGTTAGATTATTTTCCATACTGTAGTATTATTGATTGTGTGTCAGTGTGTGTCAGGTTTCTTGTGAATTTCCAATCTTTCAAACAAGCAAAACAAACTTTCCTCTCTTCTGCGCATCTGACAGGCAAAGTTTCAGTGCCTGTATCGGCACAGCCAGCTATATTTACACTGATGGGCGCACGTACGTGCATTCGTAGAAATAAAACCAGGATGTCATGACAACTATAGTAGGCTACAAATCCTTGTAAGCTTTTGGCTGTAAAGTCAACGATTTATCCATAAGCAGAGAAAACACTTATGTGTAGGCCTTATTTACATCTAGCTTCAGAGTCGCTGGCCGACTGACTCGCATCAATGCATCTCAGCGAGGGACAGTGGATGCGCCTGCCAGAGTTCTCAATATTTGATTTGGCCGTAGTTGGTGTGGATTGCAGCGCTAGTTTGGTTTAACATGCAATTTAAGGACTATGAAATCGACCTCTCTCTTTAGGACTGCTAGGTCGCACTCGGTGTAATCTGTCAAACTTCTGTCATTATTAAAAAATATTCAGTCACTGATATTTGGTTAACGCGACCACAGATTTTTGGAGAGCATTACACATTAGCAGTGTTTTTGTTTTTCAAAGCACCACCGACTTAATATAAAGGGATTAATTTCAATGTTCCGCATGCTAAACATAGCTGCTATTCTCAAAACTGAATGGCTAACCTTCATCAAGGCATGCTGTGCCTCATAGCCCTGCAGTGAGTGTTAGATATTCAGTTGTGCTGCCAGCATATTGTCTAGGAAATTTGTTAAATGTTCATAAATTACTTACTCAAGTGTTCCATATTTGGCCGTAAGCAAGCATTAAATTAGCATAAAATTCATATTTTAGAACAGCTCTTAAGAGCACTTTTGGAATTGTCCATTTCTCTTATTTGCCTTCGAAAGGTTTGCTTAATGCTTGGGCTGTTCCTACTGATCACATTCAGGGGCTCATTGAGATTGCAGTGTGAATGTGCTGCTTGGGTATGGGCCCATGCATCTCCAGGGCTCTATAATCAGCTTTAAGCTTCTGCTATCAATCTTCATAAGTGTAGAGGGTTGAAGAGGGAAGCACAGCTAATCAGCTCTAACTGGCCATGTTCATCCTGATTGTCACTACCACAGCAAGGCCATGTGTGACCAGTGTCCCATCTCAACCCATTTCCATAGGCCCCATCTATGGGTGGCCGGCTACTTTAGACTCATGATTTGGAGGGGGCCTGGTACTGTCAGTGAAAAGCCTTGTTAGTGTAATGTACCTTTCAAAGAGTGCAGCAGGAGTGGTGGTCTTGAATATAACACGTACAGTATGTGGGCTCGTCATGGAGAACGATGTAAAGTTCAGCCAAAGTTGTCATTAGCTTTGGACTGGTTCTCTCTCTCTCTCTCTCTCTCTCTCTCTCTCTCTCTCTCTCTCTCCTCATCTCTGTCATAAAATGTTGACGGGTGTAATCCCATCTTGGTCCTGTCATGCCATGTTTGCATTAAGCATATTTTCTATACTTATCTCCTTTGCCCTAATTGTATTGTGATAATCAATTACAGATCTATTTCTGCACACCAGAGCTGAGATTGGACCACTTTTTCAAAGGAGGGGTGTGGTGGTGGTGTATGTGTGTGTGTGTGTGTGTGGGGGGGGGGGGTAGGTTGGAACTGTATCACCCAGTGTCCCTAACTACGACCTCTAGCCAAACACACTGCTGCTGCTAATCTATGGCCTCTCTCCCGCTTCTCTTGCTGATTGTTTAATCCTGCTTTACTCGCTCATACTCTCCCGCTGTTTTCTATCTTGTGGAGAAACCCTTGGAAACAATTGTTTGTTTGTTTGTTTGTTGTTGGGGGGTTTTCCCGCCTGATTTATCCTTGCAAATCATTCATAGAGAAATAATGTACCCTAAGCAATGTTTTAGATAAAAATGTGACTACAGAATAAATACAAATGGCTACGTATGTTCTTAAATGTTTGTGCAACCATGAACACACACTTAAATTTGGCAATTTATTTAATATTCAGAATGAGCTATTTTTACTCTGAGGTGGCCATGTTTATCCACACAGTTTGACACATCTGCATCTATGCCACATGGTGGCAGTATAAAGTGTAAGAAACGCGTATCGCACCTTTTAAATAAAGTACAACGATGAATATCTGAACTAAGAAACAGCACTATAATGAGTAAGAATGGTAATGATGCATACATGTAGCAATATTTTAACATATTGTACGTTGCAGATTCCTTTTTTTCCATTACAGGGAATTTGAGAAAACTAGGTATGAATTGGCTCATTGTTATGTCTGTGCTTAACCTGCCTTTTAAATCACTGTTGTTTATCAACGGTGTTTTTTTGTGTGGGCCCTGGTTTAAAGGTAATTTGTTATCGCCACGCAATTTCCTTGCTTAAGTTGGTATATTTCTGCTCCAGTGGCCACTCGTTTCACTCAATTTGCACCAGTCTATAGTTTTCACACGTTATGCCTCTTCCTCACTTTCACCCGATCCATGCAAACACACTTGATAATGGAAGCAGATCTTCCATGACACACTTTGGTTATGAGCTCAACTGTTAACACCTTGGATATAAAGCAGCACCCGTAGATAGTTAAATTAAGAACCTTCTCTTGAAGTCGATCCTTGGTCAACATCACCCAGTCCCAGCCAGAACAAAATCTGACATTTAAGTAACACTTCACCCCCCCACCCTCCAAACAAAACAAGCAATTTGCCACGTATGTGCGCCTTCGCATCGATAGAAACCCTTCCAGTGTTATAGAGACAAGTGCCTGTCAGCAATGGACCGGGGAGGAGAAGAAAATATGAATATAATCATCTCCAATATGATCACCTGTCGTACATGTGTGGAAATATCCTCAGAAATGAAACAAGCCCCGCAATGAGTTTCTGTTACTGTTTCGCATTTAAAGCCTTATTTAACATTTTAGCATTTGGCATTTGGCATTTTAGCCTTATTTAAGCCTTATTTAAAACGTTCAAATAAAACAAATGATTTGGACAGCTTTCAGGCCCCACCACAGTGCAGTCCAAAAGTCTCTTTACCCTGATGCTTGGCAGCTTCTACTCCTTGTGTAAACACGGCTAGCTTGGTGGTCAGGCTCACCTACAGTATCCCAAACATCACGTGCAGATGAGCACAGCACTGCATTCATTTTGCATGACAATAGAGTCCACATGTGCTCCCCAGGGGGCCCCGGAATATGAATATAAATATATATATATATATATATATATCTATGTAATCCTGAACTTAGTGGACCTTTAACATATCAGAAAAGAGGATTTGCACCTGAAGATGAGGAGCATTTCCCTGTCTATATGTGCGAGCGATCTCGCGGAATGTCTTATCTTCTCTTTCACGAAGGTGACTCCCCATGTCCAGTAACTGTAGGAAAAGCTTGAATTCACCTAACACTGTTTTCCTGGAGAGGAATATGTCCCAGTGTGGGAGTCATTGGGTTAGAGTGGTGGAGGGGTGCAGTGAGACATGACCAGGAAGGTGGGGAAGAAATTGTCAGGCGCACGCACACACACACACACACACACACACACACACACACACACACACACACGCACACATACACACACACACGCTGACAGACTTTCTTCTGCCTGGCCCGGCCCCGCATTGTGGAGAGCCTGACTGTCACCTTGCGTGTGCAGGTAGATGGGGTGATGAGTGATGGACGGCAGGTGTGTTCCACCTTCTATCAGGCGGCAGCTGTGAAAGGCACCACTGATTGCCGATGACCTCACCTGCTTTCCTCCAGAGAGGAGAGGCAGGCCGAGCAGGGTGATGACATCTTCCCATTTCCCACCATCACCAGCCCATGTGGAGCATCTTGGCAGACTGGCCATAGTTTGTTTGCGCGTGCAAGAGTGTGTGTGTGTGTGCGTGCGTGCATGTTTGAGTCCGTGTGCCCAAAAAAGTGCATGCCTTTGATCATGCCACAATGCATCGACAGATGCTCTGTGGTCGCTTACGAACAAGGCCACAGTCTGCATCTGAATGGCAGTAATTATATCCACTTGCTCGAATGATAGCAATTGAGGCTCATAGAACAAAAGTGCTCTGGGCTTTTTCTATCTGTCCCATTATTTTTAGGTATGGGAAATGACATCGAAATCCCTCGTCTCATTCCCCCCCCCCCGTCTGGGCCAGCTTGTTTACAGCTGATTGTGAGCCTGAATGTGTGAGAGGTGAGGGCATGATGAGAGCTTACGCCTTGTAATCATAGCTGGATGTGTGATCTCAGCAACCTGGCTGAGAATTGGTTTGGAGAACGCGCGTCCGCGTCGGTCGGTGCTCGCGCGCGTCGCTGTGGGTACGGCTGTCAACAATTTCACTGTCAGTTAATCAGGAAAGTGACAACATCAAAAGGTGCGAACGCTCAGCCGGTGTTTAAGGAGAGGCTCGGGGGAAGGACAACACGGAGGGGTGGCGGAAGTTAGTGGGAAAAGCAAAGCTGTGGAAAGTGGAAATGCAGCACTCTATTCTTCCGTCGATGTATTTCAGTCTCCTACATGGAAAGCATTTTCACACGGATGTCATCTAGCATTCATTACATATTGTCAGATACTGTACGCTACTGATATACTGTATATCACAGTGATTTTAAATAAAAGTAAATGCATGAGCAATATGAAGCGGTATAACTTTAGATATATGTTATTGTACATTTGTATGCCACATGTATTGCTTATTGTTGAATCAACATTGTGAAGCATTGTTAGCACATTGCTAATAAACACTTGTCCTTAAATTGACTTGCTTACCAGACCGTCTCTTAGGGGGGAACAATTTTCTGTTGATGCTCGAAATCAAATTTTAGCTCGTGGAATTACACTGATCATTTCTGATACAATGTGAAAGAAAATCATTACAGTATACAATACAGCGAATACAATGAAAGTAATTATAATGTTTAGTGACGTCTTCTTTAAAACTCCTTATAATGGAAAAGGACCCAATATATCTGCTGTATATTACATTGTTGGTAAGCCGCAAGGTTCATAAGACATTAAATTACTTTTTATTCAGCCATGACATTGTGGTGATTGGTACATTGACGGCTCAGAACACAGTGAAGGTGGTGGGCAGATAGGATCAGCTCCTGCTGTGCTTCATCACCGTATTGCTCAATTGGCTTCCGTTGAAGTGCACCCAAATCTCCTGCCTCAATCACTCCAGACTGGTTGCCCTTACGCCTAAGGTCGTGAAACCATTAGATGCACCGTTTTAATCAAAAGCCTGCACCGCCATTTGTCCTGGGTTCTTTCCAGTTCACCAAAGCAAGCCAACAGGTCTGTTAAAATGTTTTTGACATCTTCGCAACAACATCGCACGCAACACCATGACATATGTAACTTGGCACCTGTGTTTTCATACCCTTCAGCATCAGGACAACTTTTCAAGTTTTGAGAATAAATTCACAGCTACATTCACAGGATAGTTGTAAATGTATACCATTTTTTAATTTACAGTATGCTGTACATTTAGACAATACAGTAAATGCATCTGTTCACATTTTCTTTTGTATGTCAGATGTAATGCATGGATAAAAACATCTTGTTAAATGCTGTAAATATAAAACTGTATTATTTACATTACTGTAATACAAGCTAGTAGTTAGTACTTACTAGTAGTATGCTATTATTAACTGAGATTAATATAGCATTTGTCGTATTCTTATTAAGCAGTTGTCAGTGATAACAAAGCGACGATTTCTCTGTCAGATGATGATTAATTTCCATTCATCACAGTAATATAATCATGTTAAAGCCTTATTAAAAGGGTCTATTTTAAGACATACATGTAATACATCTGTAATAAATCTTAGCTTTGCCTGACCGACAACTGTATTCTCCTAGCATAGAGGGGTGGCGATCTAACCTATGGCTAGGCATAAGAGATAGCAAGTTACTGGACAACAAAAACACAACATTAGGGTGTGATCCCTAGGGGAGTTGGATCATCACGTGGAGGTGTCAGGCCGAGGGCCTTGCTGGGAAACAGAGCGAGCGAGAGATGTCTTTGAGAGTGGGTATTTTCCGGTTTTTCTCTACTTGCTTCTACTCTTGCTTCTACGAGTAAAAAGCAAGTGCAATAATTCTGCCTCTGTATTGTCATTGCCATTCAGTTGGGAATATAATAAAAAGAGAACAAACTTCAGAAGAACTACAGTTTTAAATTTCAAACGTAAGTGAACACGATTAAAAAAAACCCAGCTGCTTCAACATTTGCATAGAAAGGGTGCATATTGTTTTCTTTACACTCTGCCCTGTTTCTCGATTATTTTTCATTATTGTGTCTTGTATTGTAGTCATCTTCTTTCATGAGTTAATAACTTCCCTGACGTGGGGTGCAGTCTCACCTCTGTGTATGACTTCAAAACAAAAAAATATCTTCTCGTAGGCGTGACACTGAGCCTAGAAATTAGCACGAATAGCGAGAATCGCTGCTCACCTCCTCAGCACTTAACAGCAGTCTGCGCTGACGTGGTGCCTACACATGTAGGCGTGTGTCCTTATAGGAGACAAATGGTGAAGTGCTCCTTTGTTCCCACTTCTGTTGCGTCTCTCGGCAGACTATACGCCACACACACACACACACACACACACACGCGTGGCCGGGCACATAGACCAGAATCACATACATACATGCTGCATAAGCACACTTGTTAAAGGTTAAATCCTCAGCCTGTATCTGGAATTACTCTCGAAAATAATGTAGTTATGGCGTTTGGTTGGAAACTCAAGAGATCACTTTACACGCTCCTCTCTACCTTTACTGCATTACATATGATTTACTGTTCCCCTACGTGTATGGAACATAAAACATTATCTGTTGAGAGAGTCTGGGGGTCTTGGGTTGGATGTGACACAATCAAGGAGGATGCTGACAGCAACACAATAGTCATGGTCATTCACATTACTTTGAAAACAGCCAGCCTAGCGATATCTTATACAATGCGTTCTTAGCCTGTTGGTCAGTTTAGTGTGTACTTTACAGTGAATTACGTGTGTACAGTCCAACATATGGTTGTGCGCGTGTGTTTGTATTTGTGTACACTCTACGTTAGGGTGAAAATATTGACACTAAGGCTTATGGACAAGGCACATCCCCATGGATCATGCTAGTCTTAAGCCCTTTCTGGACAGCATTAGTATTAACAGATAAGGTTCGGTGAATGTAATTATTATCTGAGCACCTTGGCCAATGTTGTTCTGGCTGGCACGATAGTAATTTTCCTCAGCTACCACGGTAAGAATCCCTTCTGAAATTACCTACTGAAGAAGCAGAGGCTTTGTAATTTGAGCCACATCAGTCATTACCCGAGCTTTAGAATTGAAGGAGCAGTTATTTTAGACCATTGCCTTTTCAGTGTGGCAAATATGTAATATGAAGCTGCACCAAACCGTGTTATGGCAATTTTAGTTGGATGGTGGGCGGGGGGGGGGTTAATAAATAACACTCTATTGAAATCAAGCCTTTTGCTACTACAGATAATTTATATATGATTGCATTGCAAAATATGATTCTCGTGTCACCTCTGCCTGCATTAGCGCTGCTGGGTGCAAGCGTCAAGATGTAACCACACTATTCAGATAGGTCCAGAAGGGACATAATTAACACCCCACCTTGCACATGTTGTACATAGGGCTGTGCGATATAACGATATATATCGTATGACGATAGGAAGACATCTACCGTCTTAAATTATGATTTATCATGGATATCGTTGTTGGGAAAATCACACTCTTTACTGCATTAACCACCGCAGTAGAGCAGAGCATATTGGTGAAGCACATGATCGATTAAGTTTAACCTGGCAGCCTACAAGTTGTATTTTGCATGGTGCATCGCCGATGCTACTGCTGCAAAGTAAACAAAATGCGCTAGCTAGCTACCTGGCAAAACATATAGACATTACATTCGGGACATATAGCCTAACCAGGACGTAGTTTAAGATTATAAAAATGTTTAATTACATTTCCTACATCTCAATTTTTTTTCTATGTCTGGCAAGCTCCTAGAATATCCAATCTTTCAGATGAGTTATCTTCAAGAAACCATGATTCACACCATGATTGCCATGGTCTAGTTGCGTATGTTATGCAGTCAATGGGTTATGTTTGCGTTAGTAAACAATCAAATTACAGCAGAACGCTTTAGAGTCTATATTGTGTTTATTTGAACTCAGTGTAACACATTCTGAACTCATCTTCTCTGCTCACTGTGGTTTAGAGGCTGCCCCTCTCCACATATGCAATGTGTTATTTATAAAGGTTTTTTCTATGAATGTGAGAACAAGCCTGTGGGTGGTCATTGGATGACAAGAAACTATTTATTAGTTAAATTAACAGAACATGCTATATCGTGATATGTATCTATATCGGCATATGACATTTTTGTCACATCTAACACCCCTAATTGTACATGCACTTTACCTCTCACATGCTACAGTAGCTCACATCTTTTGAAGCTCTCACAAACTTCCATAAAACCTCCAAACTTTAAGCCTTGTGTACGTATGTTAGCAAGCGCAGCGTTAAAGCGAGTGCAGCCAGACCGCAGATAGCACATGTTAGGGCTGAACGTTGCACATCTTGGACATCGCGCACAAGCGTGCTAATAGGGTCCCTGTCTCCAACTTCCTCGGAAACAAAAATGACAGCAGGCACTACAGGTGTGGTGTCCTTTGAGCAATCTTTGCTTTTCTTCGGGATCACCCTACATTTTCTGACGTTGCTTTTAGCTCAGCGGAGACCATTTTTGAGCATATCTCCCATGAATGGGTTTACTTGTGTTTCACGTGTTTGTGGGCGTGACGTGCAGCCAGGCTACGTACCATAGAAATATAGTCGTCTTGAATTTCAGAGCATGACCGGTACACCTAGAGGAGCACCGCGCTCATTAGTTACTGTAGAATTATCGTCAAACAAGGAGGATGGCATGCAATTACAAACATTGACGCTACAAAAAAACTGGGTCTACCTAAAACAGGTGCATGCCCAAAACACAAAACAGTACATGAGGCCCTTTGACTGGCCGTTTTAGATGCTAAATTACATTTCATTGTCCTAGTATACTTGTAGCCTACTTTCTCCAAGGACAGTAAAGTTTAATCTCATCTCATAAGGCCTGTACCTACAGTGTTCTTAAATGTTTATTAAATAATGCTTGCTATTACTATAGTAACGGAAAAGTAAGACATATTTTGACACACCTGCATCTCAGTGCAGGCAAAGGCATGCACACACGCAAAAAAACTCACACACACATGCACACACACACACACACACACCCCATGACACTTTGTGTCATGGGATGTGCCAGAATAACTGCATATTTAAAAAATTGGGTTAAAGAAAAACTGGGTTGTAGAGTTTTGTGGTCCATTTTTAAATCTGTCACTTTGAATTGAAATGCTGAAACAGTGTTAAAACACTGTCCTCACTGAGCCACGCAGACCCAGAAGAGCACTGCTAATGTGGATGTTAATGCAGCACAGGCCCTTGTTTATCCCTGAGTTTTTAAGCTATTAGCTGGGTTAACCACAAAAGCCCTGTTTTTATGAAGAACACATCCTTTAACATGATTTGTGTCAACATAGATTACATTGCATTTCAAGGTCATTCCTGTTGGCTAGCGGGGTTAATGCACCAGTCAGTGCATCGCTACGAGTCCTCTTGCTCATCCTTAGTGTCACCCGTTTTACGAAAGCGGCAGGCGCGTTGCAGCCGTTCCCGTAGTGAGACACTGTGTGGAGCTACAAGGCTTAATGTCCGTAGTCGCTATGGCGAGAGAAATGGGGGAAGTAAATTCATTGTACCGTAGCTCAGGAAGTCAGCCAAAGGGGCAGTCGAGTCACAAAGTACAAAGACAAGGCTGGAAACTTCAACGGTCACGGATAGGCGGGCGGAACAGCGGGTCCTGAAATGATTTGGGGGTGGGGATGGGGGGGGGGGGGGGGGGGGGGGGTG
>JAODLL010000006.1:2450932-2472760 GCA_026546735.1 Forbesichthys agassizii | reverse complement strand
AAAGCTGAAAAATGCAAGTACATTATCACAACATTATCTATACTCAAATGTTTTCATCCTATTGAGCCAGTATCTTAAAAAACACCAAACATCCATTTCAAAGTCCAAATACTGATACCGGGTGGTCGTCTTTTGTTACCTGCGGCTCCACTGACGCACCCCTTTACCCGCCCTCTGATTGGCTGCTTGCCCAGTCATTGGCAGCCCAGCACTTGTGGCCAACTGAAAATCAGATGTAGACTTTCCTTTCAAGTGCTCTACTCAGGGGACCAAAGTGGCCTTTATTCTGACCTTGCGGACCTTTTTATTGGCTTAGAAAAGAGCATTGGAAAAGAGACAGCTACGCAGTTCACACAGGAATGAAGAAGAGAGTGCCTCTCACCTTTGATAAAATCTGACTTCTTGGCATTTCGGGAAATATTTGCGCGTTCGAGTCACACCTCGATTTCGAGGCCCTGCAACATTGTAGCGCGCACACAAAATTGTCCTCACTTTAAGTGTGCTCATGGAAATGAAGAGTGGTGTGTTTGACATTCTTCCCAGCAAAGAATGGACGCCGCGCTACGAAATAGCCCCGTATCTACTGCTCAGAACACAGAGCTCTGCCTTGCTGTGTGAGAGCTGGGGATGGTGATGCTTTTCCATCAGTCCCTCCCTCCCGTTCTCTCTCCGTCACGGGCTCTATCTCTGTCCCCCATCACACCTGATTGCATTTGACAAATGCCCCTATCGGCTCCATATCATAGCGTAGCGTGAAGACTATATTGCTCGGCCCATATGCCACATCTGTTCTCCCTGTAGCGTGGGTGGGACACACTTAATTCCGGGAAGGTTCGAATTGGGCCAAGGCTCCGTCATGGGAGCAGGTTTTCATAAACGCAGAGATTTCATTTGCGAAAGGGAGGAGCGGAGGTGTGGGTGCGATATGGGTTTGACCGCGCCTTGGCTAGCTAGCGCGTGGGACGGGCTCCCAGGAGGTGGTGACTCACTGGAAGACGGGCGCCACACGCTGGCGCAAAGCGGTGGCTTTGTCACCGATGCTGTTGTCGTCAGGTGCAGGCCGACGCAGCCCGCCATCATCTGTCATTGTTAGTGACCTTATGAAGCGGCCAGCGCGTCGGGGCAGCTGCGTGCTAATCACCATTAGCCGGGACAGGGTGTCATTAGGAGTGCTGACCTCTGACACATCGCCCCCCGCTGTCTGGAGATTAAACAAAGCCATTCGAATGGACATTTTGGGGGGGGGGGGGTTAAGAGGAGGGAGGGGCAAAGCTGCCGTCAAAATGGCGACAGGCGAAGAAACGGGACGCACGAAAGGGACGGACGGCGGAGCTACTAATGGCCACGGCAGCGCGGCCGGTCACGTGGCATGCCAAGGTTAGGTGGCATCAGCTGCCTGCGACTCCCGTCTTAAAAAGGTGACGGTAATCTGAAACGGAGGCCTCTCCTTCTAGCCCTTGGTACCTGTGATCAATATCTTCAAAATGACTTTCTGTTTAGAGCGAGGGGCGGGAGGCGGGGAGGTCGATGGAGGGAAAATTTGAGCGAGAGAGAGAGGAGACAGATGACAGCCGAGACAAACAGACGGATGGAGAGACGGGTACACGGGGGGGGGGTAGGGTGCTTATATGCATGAAGGGTGTTGCTGGTGTGTCAGCTGGGAAGCGTGTAATTGGAGGGCATCCTGAGAGAGGTGGTCTCAGCTGAAGGTGCCTCTGGGCCGTGCACAGATGCCTGACCCTCCTCTAATTGGTACAGTGCATTGGCCAGCCAACCTAGAGAGTCTAAACACTTTGACTAAGGACACTTCCGCCTAGTAGCACTGTGGTTAGTTAGCTGTGCCTTTTGTCCATCCAACTATTAGTGTAAATGGAGAGAGAGAGAGAGAGAGAGAGGCATTGCTGCCATATGGAAGGTCCTTGAGTGTGAGAGACTGATGCATTAGTCATTGATGTTTTGCACAGCCTCTACAATGATAGGCAGCAGTTGAAAAACTGACAAACACACACACACACACACACACACACACACACAAACACGCATACACACACACACACACACACACACACACATTTACTTAATTGATCCTTAAACACTCAGTCATTGAAAAGCTAAATCTAGAGGGTTTTTTTTTGTCTTTGAAACATTATTACAGAGGTCATATCCGTTAAATCAATTTGTTAGTAATGTGTGTGTAAAAATAGTCAAAGGAGACTCAGAGAATAGTCTGAAGAGAATAACCATTGTCAGACTAGGGCTGAATAACCTTTCGGAATAAAATTCTCATTTAGAGCCATTTACCTCCTTGCTAATAATGTTTTAGTTTAAGCTAGCTTGTTATTAGTGAATTCATATTCATTGACGAAATGTTAACTCAGGGACATGGTTGTAAATTCTCAATTCCCTTTGTTTCTGTAATTTGAAGTTCATGGTCTAGAGGTCTAGTTTGGTGGAGTTTGTTATAATAATAATAATAATAATAATAATAATAATAATAATAATACATTATATTTCTGGGAACCTTTTAAGAAAGGTATTCCTCATATTCAATTATAATATTTGAATTGCAATAGTGGTAACAACATTATCATTATATACAATTTTCTGTTACTAATTTCTTTACAGTACAAAAATCAAATGATTTTTCTGGGATAAATAAAATGCTTGAATGAAAGACCATGGCAAAATGGCTGGGTGTGTACCAGCTTGCTTGGCTATACTCACATTTCACACCAAGTTCACCAAGACGCCACAGCAAGGATACAGATGTTTGTTTGTGTGATGCGCTCTGCAGGGGAGTTGTAACTTGCGGCCAAGTTCTCCTTCGTTCCTGGCGGACCCCTCCATTGGGAAGAGTGGGGATTATTTCTGCGCTAGCATTAGACATCTGCAAACCTTCTCCCCTCTGCTTTATCCCCGGTTCCCCTCCACTGAGTGCAGCCGCATCTTGCATGTCCTGTAGAAAGTGTGTCGTCAGCTGTCCTCATAGGCACGTAGCGACGGAATCCTCTGACGTGACAGCGCCTCCTGTCTGAAAGGTCATAGAGGGAGTGGGTTAAATGTCCCTTGGAGGAGAGAGGGAGAGAGCCCGGCAATCCAGACAGTCTGTGATTTGTGTGATTTTCACACTACCGGACGGAGCAGCTTTGCCTCTCCGAATGACCTTGACAAATTCTCCCTCAATTTAGACATATAACTCACTCTCTAGAAAACTGCCTGGCCGTTGGTGTGTCAGATGTGCCAGTGGTCATTAGTCTCAGTCTGATTGGGGATCTTAAGGAATGGGCCTGCCATTAGAGGTCAAGCATGGGCAGCAACAAATACAACACATCCTCTCTCTTGGCTTAATTCAATCAGACATTCACTGAAGCCTTGTTGTTTTCAGGAAAGCCTGATTAACTGTGTCATGAAAAGAACTGCCTGTTCCTGGATCTCATTGCCTTTTTTTCGTTTGCTCAAGAAATCATCTGCCTCGACTGTGCTGCCATCTCATGTGCTCGGTGCACATTTTTTGCCTGGATGATCTGGGCTCGTCCCTTAAGAATTCGAATGAGAACGCATGGTTTGTGCTTTTTCCACTGCATTGATGATGTTGTTTTTTTTTTATTCTTTATTTTTCACTTTTTTTATATTCTGCTTCTCACTGGAGTTGGCATTAAGATTGGTCATCCTCTGTCACACGGAATAGAGTAGTTATTGTGCTGGCTGTGATTTATACTCCTCATAATCACGTAGCTAAAATAGAAGGCCAGACATCAATATTTCTTATTAATCAGCGGCCTCAGAGCAAAATATTTTTTTTTCTTCTGAGATGTCCAGAAGCAACAGGTCAGATAAGGTGATGCATGTCACTTGACCAACGAGTAGTTACCGGCATTTCTGAGTGCGCTAATGATAATTGGCGAGGCTCATTATGGAATGACTTTTCAAAAACCAAAGGAATGCTTGTAAACGCTGTTGTCCTCTGAGAAATATGATTAAGCAAGGAAATGACACTTAAAGCCAGGAGCATAATTACCGAGACGCAGCCCATATTCTGCACTCTATTAGCTAGTCCTTTGCCATTTATTTTATTTTATTTTTTCTCCTGTGGGCTTCTGCGTCAAGAAGCACGGGTGTACCCCTTTCAGTTTTAAAGACGCCATTAGGAATTCATGATGGGGACTTGGTATGCAAATTTGGGAGTGCTTTGATTAAAGCTCTAAGCAGAACTTGATGGTTGGGGATATCACATGTCCTTTTGTTTTAATGCTCTCTGTTAGGCTCACTCTTAGCTAATGTCTGAATCAATCTACCTGCTGCACGCACCGAGCCTTTTCTAAGAGCTTAATAGGACCCTTGAGAAATTGAATAATTCTGCTTCTGAAACAGACACAGGGATAGTGAATGTGTTCTGATGTTCTGTTTTTTTTTATTTATTTTTTATAGGTCTATATTTTTTTATTGTCGGCCTACTGTGTGAACTATAATGTATTTCAAGAGGTTGTTTAACAGGCATGTTAGGCCAGGCATCGCCAAGGTGTGCAAAATCATTGCTGCTAGCTAGCAGGACACTGTAGAATATGGCTTTTTTCTGTCTACTCTACAGTAGTGACTTTTTAGTGTCACGTATACAGAACACTACATGACTCATTGTAGAGATCTCAAATGTTTGCAGTACACGTACACACATACAGTACATACAGTTGGCACACACAATACGCATTCCACACACAATAACAGACATATTGTGTCAAGGTTGTGGCAGTTGATGCCGTCTACATTATGACGACTCAGTGTCGTGTATTCAAGAGTCTGGCTGGCATCTTTGAACAAACTGGACGTTTGACTAAGAATACCGCATTGTTCATTTATCATTTATTTCTTTAGTGACTTGTTAAAAACTTAAATATTTGCTGTATTGCATTTTGTTTCATTACATTCTTGTCAACTTGACTGTCTCTAATGTGTACGATAGTTGCAGGCAGGTCACAGGTCCGACAACTCTTTACTTTTGATAAAACGTTCCTTTTCCCTGTGCAGTTTGAGGAAATAATCACTATTGCTAAGTTTGTTTCCCGGTTGTAGTTGCTGGGTGTATGACTTTACATCAATGTAATTCTGTTACCTTGGCAGAAATGTAGGACTGATATTGGAAAGAAAATGTAATTATGTTTCATATGTATGTTATCTATCATTGCGGTACAATACTTGTTTACAGTGTGTTTCACCAACATATTTCAGACACTCCCCCCACTTCCCCACCTAAAGATAAACTAATCTGCAGCCACATAAAGCAAAATTAAAGTATACTTTGTATTTACACCTCAGTGTACTATGTAGGACAGTACAAGTTAACCTCAAAAGGTTAATCATTAAAGCTATATTACCTTTTTAGCTTAAACTTAATTGTGTAAAGAAAAATAACAGCTAAAATGTGTTACTTTTTTATGGTGTTCATAGACTAAAAGGATAACGCATTGATATGTTTTCAACATATTTCTACATTTGGAAATGGTATAATGTAAGGCAGCTCAGTATGCAACTCTCGCACGAGAGAATAAAGAAGTTATTTTAATACTGGTATGCAGACATGGCGAAGAGGTGGCATTCAGAATTTCGCCACTACTGAATGCCTATTAACGCGCTCTTTAGAGATCACCAAATTAATGGCCTTTAAGTGACCTTTCAGCTTTCAAGTAACATAAAGGAGAGCATTGACAATAGAACGGAGAACATATTAGCTGGTTGAAAATATGCCTCAGCAGTGACAGCGACTTAGCAGGCAAATGCTGCTCTGAGCTTTGACACAAAAAATACATATTAAGTAACTTGGAGCAGAATGCTCCCTTAATTATTACACATTTACAGTTATAATTCTGATGAACTCATAGCTCAGTGTGGCTATGAAGGTTTTTCCTTTACCATTACAGTAACTGTAGTAAAGTAACTTGCCTGATAGCTTCATAATGTACCATAATATAGTTAAAGCACAAAGGTTTCTGGCATATGCCAATGACTCTAATCAGGCCACCCTCCCAAATTGACAACCTGGGCCCATTCCTCTTCATTAAATGCCTAAATGGCTTGTTGCACAACACGGTCCAATAGAAAGTCTTCAGAGAGATAGTAGTATGTTCACTAAAATAAAGTGTGTTCACACGAGTGCATTGTAAAGACAGAAAAAAGAAAAAAGGTTGACGTTTGTCACAAAACGAGTATGTAGAAAATCCCTTTAATCGAAGGGTTGGAAACGATTTGACTGGGGCTGAAAGGGCATAAAAGCAATTCTTTTGAATTTAGATTGACAACAAATAGTTACCACTTTGTACAAATAGCTGCTATTCAACTCCGCTCCTTCTAGTCTCCTCCTTTCCTCTTGTCCCCTCTTCTCTCCAGTGGATGTGTTTTTGAGCGTGGTTTAGTGGACGAACACGCACGCGCTGGAAGAAGAACAGCATCTTTTATGCCATTTGGCTGGGAGGCCATCTGGTAATCTAATGATATCAGAGCTAGATGTTGAAAGCTCAGGAAACACCTGATACTTTATGACATAAGCAGAGCGTTAATGACACCCGCTGATAAGATTTGATGTTCTGATGTGAACTTTAGTGTCGAGCAATTGTATAACCGTCTTCCTCGTGGCCGCGAAGAACGGATTAACGGGCACCGGTAATGAACTGATCTGCCTATGGTTTTAAGATGTATTTTGGTTTGTTTTAAAGTGAAGGTGATCTTCACAGTGCTGTCATATTGAAACTTATAACAGCATAACTTCCTTACCTTTGTGTTCATCATCACGCTGACTTGATTTACAGTTAATTTTACATCTGGACACAGTTTCTTAATAAACAGTCATTCTCTTCATGTTTTCAGCCTCCCTTGGGTTTTATTGTATCCCAGCTTGCATCTACCACTCGAAGGGCTTGGTAAGATGAGAGGTAGATTACACAAACAAATCTGTGAAAACATTAGCAGTTTGCATACAGTGTGCGTTTGAGATTGAGTGGCGCCCAATGGAGCAAGAAAGACATGAATCAATTCATTCAGTCATTTGGAAACTTACCAAGTTGAAACCCCTTATTGTAATGATTGATGCGCGTTGAGGTTGAATATCCACTGTACTGTAGGTTGAGGGTGGAAAAATTGGTTCATTAAATACATTAACCAAACATAAAACTTTGGGCCTTGTTTTAGCTATCTTAAGTGCACGGTCTAAACCGCAAGGCTCAAACTGCATTTAGGTGGTGTACAAATCCACTTTTGCTAGTTTAACGGCAGATATAACCGCCGCTGCATCAGACGCATGGTTCAAAAGGGTTGTACTTACTCTCTTCAATATTCATGGGTGTATTTTGTGCGTATCATACAGTAAACCAATCAGCGTGTCATCTCCCATTTCATTTAAAAATCCAAGTGTGCTTGTGCACTTGTGCTAATGCATTGTGAAAGATGTGCGAGCAGACTGTCGACTCTACAGCAACAGCATGATTCCACCAGGATCCCTAAAATATGTTATGTAATATCTAATACTTCACATTGTGCTGTTTTACTTTTTGTACTCTTGGGCTTCCCTGTGTATGTGTCAAGCAAAGCATATCCCGCCATAGGCACTACTATCCTGATAATGCGCCGCACCGTTGACTTTAGATCCGGTTTTTGTTGGTCAATCGCACAATCAATTTCCCCTGTCTTAAAACCACTTCATCTCGAGCTTTACCGCGGGCTTCACACCCTTGCGTTGGTCTAGCCATAGTCTCTGCTTCTAATTAGCAGATCGACAAAATGACACACATTAAGTTTTTCGAATTAGAAACAACACACTTCGCCTTACCTTTGATGAGTTTGTTGAGAAAGCTTGCCTTGGATTGGCCCAATTCTTCTTCAACAACGATATTCCATTAATAGAAGTATTCCCAGAATGTCTTTCCCTATGTCCATTTTGTACATTTCCTGTTGATATTGAACGGTGATAGTGTAAGGGATGTAGTTCATCTTACAGAGAGACATCCAGTCTGCTAAAGACTACACTGCATCTTAAACTACATTTCTATTTTTCAAAGCTTCAAAGCTACCATACAAGGGGTCATATTGTATGTCAAATGTGGCCAAACACAGCTCGAGTTATCAAGCAACCATTTGTAGTAACATCATCTCTTGCTCTAAGCACGGCTGGAATGGAATTTCTTAATGAAAGAGAATCAAGACTTTTGACCCAGAATGTAGATGAGTACATATATTAATGAAATAATAGCATATATAAGCACATACTGTATATGTATATTTCTGGAGTTATATGTATTTATAACTTGCATATACATTAAGACATTTTTGATATTCTATAACAAAACACCCATAAATATTTAAAAAAGTTCACTCACACTGGCTTATTCCTTGACACATATACTCATCGGATGTTGTATTTTAGACCTATAGTGTAAAAGGGGTTTAGATGCATACTGTAATTCCAGTAAAGTATTCAATTATATCAATAAGGAAAATGAAAAAAAGAATATATTTATGCTGTATTTGAGCTTCATTTACTAAAGAGCAATGTCATCCACATTGAATAATGAATTTGAAATAAATTCTTTCAAGTGTTTCCTACAGTTTAATACCAAAATGACATAGGTGACACTTACAGGCTTCACTTGACACCAATTAATGTATGAGCATGCTTTTATGAGAAAACAAAACATGCAATGCTCCAGACCACACCTTATGTTTAGACCAACACACCTACGAGCGGCTCAGATGGCCGCAAGTGCATTTTCTATTTAATCAATGTGGGCGCCGTATGGGAAAATGACAACTGCGTTGGTCTGAACCTAGCAAAGTGTTCCTGCTTTACGCATCTTTCTTAACGGCGGGTAGAAGATAAGGCCGTATATCTCAAACATGTCTGTTGAGGTAAGGAAAATGTACTAATGGTTTTACTATATTCAATATCACAGCAGACTTTGAAAATTGAGAAACACGCACAAATTATACTATGTTTTCTGGTCATGATAAGCACACGTACAAGTTCCAAATGGCAACAGGTTGAATACATCCTAATAAAAGAGAGATACTGGGGCAGTTCAGGCAGATAAGAGGGCATTATGTCACATCTTATGGTTGGTTGGTAAGATAAATTATAGCATTTATATAGAGGCAACAATACATCTTTTCCCCACTGTCTTTCCCCCTTCTTTGTATTTGAGGTCCATTCTTGGCTCCCATTTATTGAGACACGTTGGGGTGACAAAAAAGAGTCCTGAAGATTAATTAAAAACGGTGTACGTGGGGGTTTTGAGAGGGCTACTGTATGTGTGTATGGGGATTGGTGAGGCGTGATACCCTGTTGGTGTGTTTTGGCAGTGGGCCAATGGAAACTTTTCCTTATGTTATTAATAGTACAAGTACAACAAATATAATTGCTTGTTTTTTGAGTTGCTAATTAAAAATCGACAGTAGAGCTCATATCTGTGTCCTTGGTGTCCAGCGGTGTTTATTGAAGTCACTTCACACACAACATAGTCTGTGTTTCTGTGTTTGCCAAATTCCATATAGCAGTTTGAATTACATTTCTTTCCCTAAACAGCTAGGTCTTTTTGTGGGAGAAATAATAATAATAGATAATAGAGGAAATCCATGCTTATTATTACTATATCACAATGTCTGCTCTGCAAACCCATTGGATTTCTGACTCCTTCTGCAGAGAAGTAAATTGTCCAAATTAGAAGTGATATTCGGCTAGACAAGAAACGTTAAACAAAGACATATTCTATCTTTGTTATTATCACAGACATAACGTTAAATGTTTTGTATGATATGGCCAATCACTGACCCAGATAAAAGCATTAGGCTATTACTCGTGGTACTGAAAATGGCAATTTGTTTCCGGCAGGGGATACAATTTTGGTATGACACACGAGTGCGTCTTTATCAATGTAAATCAACACAACATTATTTAAGCAGCCTGTCCAGCCAATATGCCTGTCCTGCAGACTAGTTGTTTATGCTATGGTGGCCCACCAGTTACTGTATCAAAAACTATATTTACAGATTTATTCATCTGCAAATTATGAACATTAAACTTTTACTTACGGTTTGTTTACTGGCGATCAACATCAATTCCTTGCCTTGTATACTACGTAGCTGGCCATATCCTCATAGGGGCGTTACCAAACAAACTGTGCATATACTATATAAACTGTGAATATATTATATAAACCTGCACACCATGTTAGTACATACTGCATTGATTGTGCAGTAGGCTATTAACCTAACGGTCAGGTTAACAGCCTACAATAGCCTACTGCATAATCAATGCAGTCAGTGCAATTTGTAGCATAAGACATTAATAGAAGAGCAGAGCAGATAAAAGATGCATTTGTGGTTTAGGCTTGTTATTATTTTACAAGTATAAATTAGAGTCTGACATAAATAGTCTAATTATTAGACTATTTATGTCAGTACCCTTTTTTTTTCCTTTGATAAATTCAGCACATTTGAACAATAACGTGATAATACCGTTAACCGTGATAGTTTTGGCAACTATAATCATGATATGACATTTTAATACTGTTTAATCTCTACACATGCGTCATCCATTTCATATCTTTAGAATTGGTCTATCGACCGGTTCATCTTCTATTTAAATCAATCCATGTTTTGGCTAATCAATGTTGTTGCATCGTTAATGTTAAAACCAGATTCCGATGTGTATCGCTGAATCATTACACATCTACTAGATAGCTGTAACTTTAATTTTACTTTATATTTTTACCATTAAACTGATTTCAATGTACCATTACATTCAATTGTTTTTTTCCTTTAATGAACTGTGTCATTATTATTTTCTAAATAGTCATACTTTACTTACTGTGCAGTACTGTATAGTGGAATAATTCTCCAAACAGGTTTCACCACTGTCAGTCCCAAATTGCCAATTGTCAAATTGTAATGTCTATGAACTTCTTGCAGACTTAGTAAAGATCCTCTGTGGAATGACCCTGAAATTGTCACTGTTATTAATATTACTTTTGTCCAATTAAATATTATTCCCTGTGGGTATGCATATTTTTAAGCATTATATTAATGATCAGGCATACAGAAAGACGAGGCATGTCATAAGGACACAGAGTAATGGGGAATATTGCAGCCCCATGGCAGTAACTATGGCAACACCGCGTTGGTCAGAACACATGGACAGGGCAGAGTTACAGGGCGAGTTACAGACCCGACAACTGTGTCAGCAGTGAATGAGTAGTGATGTTGTAATACTTGTGTGTGAGACACAATTGACTTATTATACAATGACTTTCTCTTGATGAATTATGGAGTTTTAGGAACCATTTTGCCCACTGGTGATGTGTTTGTATTCCTACAATATAAATGCAAAGATGTTTTTGAAATGGTCCTGATACCCACTTTTGCCTTATGCAATCTTCTTCACACGGGCACACCGTTTTACTGGATGTGACTGCTGATCCCATTTGGATAGGTTAGGTTTAAATCCGTTTTTAATTTAAACACTTTAAAATCAAATATAGATGCCCTCAGCCAAAATCATCAGACCCTTTAAAATAATTGAGATTTTTCTATTATAACTTTATACTCAATTATTGAAACCACATTTTTTTAAAAAGGTAACCCGTATGGGATAGCGGCCAGTATTACCACCAGATTATGCTAGTCATTTCCAGTGAGCTGAACAATTAGCGATGGGATTTGCGAGTGCATTAAGGCCCCCTTCAAAACGGTCTGTCTTTTTAAGATTTCTCTCAGCTCTTCCAATGCCCTGTCGGATTGCGGTGTGATCACATTGAGCCGTGCAGAAATGGTTGAATTGGAATCTTATCTTCTTCCATCTTTCCCATTACTGGCAGATTGAAAGGCCTGCAGCACTGCTCTGGCCGGGTCCCCAGTCAAGACTGCTTTTTAGACTGCAATTTGACTGCTTCTAAAAATGTCACATTTTTGTTGTTAAGATGCACTGCCAAGCACTTGAGCCATGCAGACTGTGACATCAGTACCAGGCCGGTCGTAAACCTTTGCTGACCTTCTGTGGCACTCCTGGGCATCACGGCCTGTCTCTCTGTGTTAGTATGACATTATTGACTTGAAGAGCCTGATTTATATAGCAGTAGGCAAAACCCCATAATGCCATCCTTATTTCTGGCACTATAAAAGCGGTACCGCCGGCCAATATAATTATTTATGAAAAATGAGTGGACGGAGCGAGAAAATAATTTGTAACTGACCTACATCCACTTCTAAACAGGTTACCTATGATATCTTATGTAGTACAAATCTAATACAAGTAGACAACACAAATAGACACTGACAACACACTTTTCGTGTTAAAAAAATAAATGAATGCTTGATAGTTCACAGGTTCTTCCGTACTATGAGGATATCTTTTGTCATCACCCCACTCACCGCCATGCCAGCTTTGAGCCAGATGTTTTTTGGATTAGTTCATAACAATAACATCACCCTAGTTGAGAATCTAGATCCGAATAGTTTACTGTTTCCATTACACCCGTAGCTCATTCAAGCCCATTGCAATTATTTAAAAACGCAATCTGAATTATTAATTGCTATCAGCACTGGACACATTTTTCCAAAGGCCCAGTGACATTAACGGAATAACCTCTTGGGTTATATACACAGATTATAGGAAGTACACAGGAAGAGAGTATGACACCACTTTCTTCTCAGACCATGGGCAAAGGTACAAAAACAAAAAGTCTGTTGAAAGGCAGCTATTCTAAACAAATAGGGGTGCAGTTACGTCTTCCGGCCAGAGTGGCCGCCGTGTTCCCAGGTTATCATACAGTACATCTTTAAGACCAAACCCACTCAAGTGAGCGCACTGCAAGCCAAATATTGTATACGTGAATGGGGGGTAGCTTCCCCAGCCTGTGTGCCTTTCACCCACAGTGGGCATTGCTGCTCCAGTCCCTCTCAGTGGGGCACGTGGGGCAAGCCTGCGTCTCAGACGCACGCAGGGGGCAGCACATTACTGACACCAGGGGTGGAGGAAAGAGACCCCTGCTGCCTGCCATCTGGGCAAATGGCAGGCATCTATGCCACAGCCCTACCCGCTGAGGGAAGGGGGCACCCAGGGTGGTGGTGGAGGGGCAGCAGCCAGTGTCTACACACGGACCAGTCTGTCTCGGCGATGAGGCACCCTCCATGACACCTGCGCTCCCCGCGCGGCTGTGCCTCGCGTCGGATGCTCTTGTCAGAAACTCCGTGCTCAGCAGATCTGCCGAAACCCAAACACAAAAAACTTTGCAGGGTCGGCAAGAGCGCGTGCAGGTGAATAACAATTGCCGGTTTATCAGTTATTCATATATTCATGTGTGTGCTCATATTTAGCCTTCATCGCACTGGTGATGAGCAGTGTTCTCTCTCTCTCTCTCTCTCCCCCCTCCCTCCCTCTCGTCTGGAGGCAGAAGCTGGACAATAAGTGACAGCTGGATCGGGCAGAGTGTCCTCTATACGGCGAAGGCATTGAGTTTGGGCGCGCGTGTGTGTGTGTGTGTGTGTGTTATAAAAGTGGACACTAAGTAGAATGGCAGTCCTGACGGAGCGACGACAGATGTGTCCTGACTGAGCTGACTATGAGAGAGAGAGAGAGAGAAAGCCAGTACTAAGGCCATGTGGCCAACCTCTTGTGACAGACTGATAGATTAGTCACCGAGGGCTCATGGTGCCTCTCAGACACCAGACATCACCAGCATTTAGAGTAGAGAGCCCGCTACACTTGCTCTACAGCCCTCCTTCTCTCATAAGTGAAAAGCTAAGGAGCTACCCCTGGCTGACTAAAATCTCCCCTGGAAAGGGCTGCTCTCTTTGTTACTGACATACTGTACACCTTTTTCACTCACACACAGTCAAACTTTAAAACATTTAAACTGGGAACTGACATCTTAAAGGTATAGTCAGATATTGCATGCTAATTGTTAGCTAAGGCACCTTTGGTCAAATCCAAGTATCCCCTTGCACTTTGCTAGTTTACCGTTCTCTGTGCGTGCTGAAAAAAGAATCCGGACCACCGCACACAACCACAAAGCCATATAGCACGCTTTGCTTCACAATGTGTTTCGATGTGTGAGGGATATAGTTTTGATTTGAGCTCGAAGTTAGCAAGATTCTTAAGAATAGCTAACCCTGACTTGAATTCACTGCCTTTTATTTTAGCACCTGTGCACAGGTGTTTACAGTTACAGACTGCTTGATTAGTCTCTCTACTTTCAGCTGTATTGGGAAAACTGGTATCCTGTGTTGTGATCTATTCTTGTCATTTTGGCATAATAACCATCCAGCTTCAACAAGAAAAGTTTTCTTTTTAGACAAATAATCTGAAAAGGACTTTCAGAAGGTTGTGCAAATTAAGTTTTGTTTTATCTCTTATTGTGCTACACATGAGGAGAGTTTACATACCTTTTTGGTATTTCCATGTAATTGTGATAAAGGTATTTTGTTTTGTCTGAAGAACGAAGGTATTGTCTGTGTTACTAGCAGGAGAAACCACAGTTTGACCACCCCTGCAAAGAGATGCTCGTTCAATGACTGGGCGGCTTTGCTGTACATGGATCAGAGAGTATGTAGGAGCGAGATAGCATTTACCTCTGGTTTTAACTAAAGCACTCACACATTCTCTCCTCTGCAGCCCTGTAATTTCCTCGGAGTGCTCTGCGTGAAAGCGAAGCACTGTTATCAGCCTCGACCAAATGCATTAGACCTCCCCTGACCGCTGAAATGGACCACCTCGTTGTAGATCACTCCCTCTACGCAAGCCCAGAGGCGATGAAGACGTTGTAAATTAGGATTGTATAGTTTCATACACCTTAATGATTATTGAGCTCCTGGGCTTGGTAATCACCTCCTCTCCACAATTCTGCATTTAATATGACATATGTGTGTGAGTGAATGAAGACTCAATTGATCATGTTAGCTCATGTCACCTCCAACGGTTTACGTTGATGACACGGCACAGTTCACATGCGGCTTGTGAGCAAGGATGCACATTAATAGAGTGTTTAAAGGGTCAGTCTGCGATGTGTGTTGTGAGTGAAATGAGCGTCACGAAAACATTTGAGTTGAGTGCGGACCATTCCTACGTCTAGGCATCGGCTGCTTGCCTATAGGCTCACACTGCCTGTTATCCTCCACACATGTGACATACACAGTTTCAAAGGTAAAGAGTGAGCAGGGGCACTGTAGCACAATTGAGGAGTGTTCCTTTACTAAAGGTATTTATTCTTATTCGTCTGGTTGGTGAACGCCTGGAAGTGAGGTTGCGCGAAAGGCCATTGACCAAGCTGCAATATTTGACGAGTTGGGAATGAGAACGTGTTGTTGAGACAGGGTGCTTTCATTGGTTAGGAACTTTGTGTGGGTGTGTATTCGTACTGTACATGTATGTCCTTGCGTATTTGTCAGAGACAGAGCCTCTTGGAATTCCTGAAGCACCATAACGATGTGTGTGGGGTTTATAACTAGCAGTTTATTGGATTTATTTTCTTTTTTTTTTTTCTATTGTCTACCTTGACCAACTGTACTGGAGTATATAGGCTGCTCCGTTCACTTGAAATGCAGCATTGACCCGTGATCCAGAACACGTCATATTGTCAAGTGCAGCACTCTGCAATAGCGGTAGCTGTAAAAGGCGGATGGGAAATGTACTTTACGTAAAACGTCTGTCTATTGTTCTATCTGAGTGTATTTACAAATCTAAAACAAGCAAGAAAACAAAGCAAAAACACAATGGGTGGCTTTGAAAAAGCGAAGGAAACACCAGACAACCTTGTGAGCTCTCGGCCTGTGTTGCTGCTGCTGTGATGACCTCACAGGGAAATGCTATTTGCATGCGAGAAAAACAACTAAATCAACCAGGCCCTCGGATCCCAATGGGAATTTGAATAAACAGAAGAGCCAAAGTATCATCCCTGTCTCCTCAGGTGGTTTAGGCCCAGCCACAGATCCTATCCAAGGGTCCCCTGCCTGAACAGCCATCTTTAGTGTCCTCAAGCCTTATTCCATGTAGGGTCGGTGATCTCCATTCATTAACTTTTTAGAAAATAATTGTATGCAATAAGCATAACATTATTTTCTACAAATCCAAAAGCATTGCACATATGCATGTGCTATGCAATACTGGTGCTTTCAATGCCAATGTTAAAACAAATAATTAATTTGACTTTTAACCAGCTTTTGGAGTCTAAATGTATAGTACCATTTTAAAGTGTGATTTATTCAGCATTACATCAAATATGCATCTCTCTTCTTGGTGTACATTTGTCAGGTCGTGACCTGATAAGATAATCTAAGGCAATATGTCTTCTCCCAAACCACAAAACAGCAAGCTGAAACAGAATCCCTGGCCGGTTGTTTGGATAGGCTGAAATATGTTGACAATCCGTTAAAGTGTGGAATAAAAAGGCTTATTTTCCCTTTTGTAGAACTTGACAGTGATAAAAGAGGATTGCCTCAATAATGGCTGTCATGGATCAACACCTAGGAACATTTTACTCTGCTGATGTGGACATGAATGCCGTCCAAAGTCATGTCTCCTTCTGGCCTGCAGCCAAGACCTTCACAATCACTTTAATAGATGGTTTTGTACCAGCAGGCTATCCTTGGCCTGTGTTGTTTGCGTATGTGTTTTGTGTGTGTGTGTGTGTGTGTGTGTGTGTGTGTGTGTGTGTGTGTGTGTGTGTGTATATGACTATATGACTGTCATGAGTGTGTGCGTGTGTGCACACGTGTGTGTGTGTGTGCGTGTGTGTGCCATAGGTGTTTTAATAAACAGTAAGTGCATAACAACCCCCCGAAGAGGTTGAAAAATACCAATTTGCCTTGTTCACCTAGTGGCCATAGTGAAATCCAGGAGGAGGCAAAGCTGGGCTACTATATCATCACATCATCACTTGTTTAACAGATGAACGCATGTAAGCAACATCGCTGGAGTGGATTCCCTTGATTGCATTCTGTCAAATGGTTGGAACGCACTCGTCGCGTCGGCTGTGATCTGTTAGAAAATAGATGATAATAGATGGATATGGAATAGCAGAAATATGCTGTAGTTTAAACAACTTTCATCCTACCATTAAATGGTGGCCAAGCCTGGTTTTCATTCCAGAATGAAGTCGCAGGCGAGAAAGGCGGGTAGCCTACAGAACAGGGCTTTAGCTCAGTAAAGGGCTTGAGGGAACACGGAACAAGACGGGAGCCGATCTGTACCACCTATTTATTCTCTGCACTAGGGTGCACATGCATTATTCAGCATGGCAGCTAGTTATAATTAAGTTTATTAATGGATGGATTATAGAAGATATAAGTGAAGTAAGTAGGTGGGCTGCATATGGCACATGCAAAGGGGTTTTATGATTTCATGTACATAAAGCTACAATATATTGGGAAATGTTCTACATAGAAATCCCTAATAATTATAATTATATAGTATCACAATAGTAATGAACATTTAATTGATTATTGGTAATGTTTAACATATTTTTTAAAGATTTTTAGTGCATGTTACTATTTTACTAGTACTTCTTTATAACAAACCATAGCACTTATTATTTTGACATTTAGAAATAACCTATTTATGTTGGAATTGTATGTGTTTACCCTGGATATTTAAAGATTAGCACATTGTTAAATGATGTAGTCTTAATACATTTACAATAATGTATTCAATATTAAATGCAGCATTAAAATAATTTAATTATAATTACATTACAGTAAGTAGTGTTAACAGGTACTCTACTGTACATCATTTTCTGAGAATAAAGCCCAGAGAAAAGAGTGTTTCAGTGTGAACCTCTATAATGCCTCACTAGGTTGTTCAAGCCCTGACCTTCTGACAAGCGAGTTTACGCTACCCTAGACACAGATCTGGTGGAAGCAACTTTGCGGTCTTGATCAGCAGATTCAGACTGCGAAGGTCTTGTAGGTTGTGGACTGGTCATAAATACAGACTGCATTGGACGCTATTTTGGAAAAAACAAGTTATTAGCACCCAGAATCCCCAGAATGTTTTTTGCATTTCTGTTTATAAGCTAACACAATCAAGGAAGGCATATTTTATCTATTGTATAGGGTTCTACATGCATGGCTGTATGAGCAAAGAATTAAACATTCCGTCAATAACTTGCCACAAATTATTTTCCTTGTGCCACAGCTCATGTGTGTATAATAATATGAGAACACCTCAATATTAATTAACCATTTAGCTCAACCATGAACACCTAGAGCACAACTTCATTTTAATAGCTTGTGTGTGTGTGTGTGTGTGTGTGTGTGTGTGTGTGTGTGTGTGCGCACACGTGCGTGCGTGCGTGTGTGTGCTGGGTGGGCAGGTGTTGCTGCTGCTTAGGGTGCTGGAGGTCACATTACCATACAAAAGCCACTCTGCTGAGCAACCTTTCCAGACCCTGGTTTCCAGCCAGGGGGTGCCTGTGACCACACACTGCCACTGCCAGCATTTGCTCTGGCACCACCCTGGCGTACAGACGCCCCCTAAAACACTCCAATCCCTAGTAAATGAACACCACACCCCCCAATGTTCTCCTTGACAGAAGCATTGGTTGTATAGTGACATGAAATATTTGCTCTTGGGGATCATAAATCACGGCAGACAGCTCTAAAGCAGAACAAATACTATGATATGGTCCATTGCCTTCATAATGCACACTAAAGAGAAAAGGCATTCATGTGGAATTTAGATCAGAAGCCTAACATTTTATCTTCGCCAGCAGTCTCCTCGCAAAAGCGGCCGCCGTTCTCTCCCCAAATCCCCCCCGGCAAAGCTCCGCCGTTGTCATTTAAGCTGCGTTGTATTTACAATCCCCCCTTAACGCGCGCTAGGCGCTACACAACAAGCTAGGTGTGTTGGATGCGGAAGACGCAGATGGAGACATTGACTTAGAGGCAGGAGGCATGCCGGGGGTTTCTCCCAGCCAGGGGGCAGGTGGAGGGGGGGAGGTGAGGAAGAGGAGGAAAGGCACCAGGTCAAAAACAAAGCCTGCGAGCGGTGGGAGGCGCATCAAATAGGAGGCCGTGGAGTCTCATGTCGATCAAAACAACAAAACAGGGTGTGGGTTGGGGGGGGAGGCAGTTGTATCGACGGACGGCAGCACCCAGGATTTAGGCGGCTGAGAGAGATGATGTAGGTTTAGTGTTGGAGGGTGGGATTTATTTTCTTTCTTCTTCTGATTTCTTTTTTGTTGTTGTTGTGTGGATCAGACGATAGAGGGAGAGAGAGAGAGAGAGGAAGATAGCCGGTGCATGGCTGGGGGAGGTCGTGGATGGGGGTGGAGGTCGTGGATGGGCGGGCAGGCGGGCGGGTGTGTGTCAAGGCTCTGATTCTGAGTGACAGGTCATAGCAGAGAGAAAAAATATGAGTGTGGGTGGGTGTGTTTGTGTGTGTGCGCGCTTGTATGTTTTCTCCGTGGACGCAAACACACACACACACACACACACACGCTCCCAACAGGTAACACATGCACGGCATGTAATTATGCTCATCAAAACGGCAGGCTGTGGATCCGCATGGTATCCTTGTAGATGGCGTGTTTGGGGAGGGGTGTGTAGGAGGGGGGGGGGAGGGGGGGGGGGTGCCTCTAGATTGTTGACAGCACAGTGGAACAGTAGCTGTGACAGTCAACTACATTGTTTATGCTGCAATTACCAAGACTGAATTCAATCAGTTGGGCCAATACACTTTTTTTTTTTTATTGCAATTATGCAAAAGACCTTACAGCTGACAGTGCGCTGAGACGCCATGCGCACTAGCTTATATTGATTACTTCATTTGTAAAATTGAGTCTTTAAGAAGTCCCTGTCACTCAGACCCCACCGCATTGTGCATCACATGTGGGCACCGCGCCCCCGCCAAAATAATAACTCTTAATATAATTGATGTAATATGCCACACGCAACAATAAGGTATAACAGCTAATCACGTTAAGTGGTCATTGCCGAGCTGTAATTAAACTGTTGGAGACAAGTGATTACCAAGCCTGATGGAGATTGTGAATGTATAATAGGGATGTTATGAAAATACTAATACCCCATAGCTGTAATTGCGAGGGGATTTTTGCTAATATTGACAGCCTTGTATCTGTGCTATTATCACATTGACCGCAGCGCGCCGGGAAAAGCGTCGCGTGGACGGCGAGACGATGCCCTCCTTCTCCTGGCTCCCGCTCCACTGCACATGCTAATGCTAACAGCCAGGCCTAGCAGTCTGACTGGGATAATAGTACACCATCCCATCAGGCCACGCACCCATCCAGAACATGCAAAGAGATTCTTCACATCAAGCCTGTTGGCAAATTAGCCAGCACACATTAAGCTGTGGCATTATGCTAAAGCTGTCTAAATAGTACTGTGTACTTAGTGACCAGGGGATGTTTGCCAAAGTCTGTTCTCCTGTCCATTCTGTGCGTGTGTTGGGATGAGGCGCTGACCTCACTGATGGCCTGCTGCAGCGCGGGAACGCGGTGTGGGGGGTTGGGATAAGAGAGGTACTTAAATGTGATGAAGTAGCACTAGCCCAAAAGGCTATTTTTGCTGCGTATACCCACGCGACTTGAGAATTCAGGTCCACCACCGTTAACGCCGATAGCAAACAGCATTTCAGAATTATAATTTTGCAAATAACATAAATACCCATGATGTTTCCAAAATACTGTGTTTTAATTGGGGGAGGGCAAAACAAACAAACAAAATGGGCAGAGAGCCATCCACTTTCTTGACTGTGACCTTGTAACCTACCCAAATCGTAAAAAAAACACATAACTCAACTCCGTGTCTCTGTCAAGACGCCCTTTCACCAAGCTGTTATTAAATTGACATATTTTGAAACATACCATATAGCTGTCGGAATTGAAAAATGAATATTTTATGGCGTGGCATCTGGTGTGATAATTGGTGATCAATATAGGCCACAGATCACAGCGGGGGAAAGGTTTTTTCCCCAGCACTGTGGTCTGAGACACGTTTTCTTCTTTCTCTCCTAATTAATTTCATCAAGTGCCTGCAGAGACTTGCTTCAGTCTCATTCAGCTCACTGACCCAAACTCCTATTCTGTTGTTTAGAGTGTACGCCTGTCTAAGCCTCTCCAGAGGCGAAGCACCCGTATAGGCTTTTTCCATTTCATCTCTAATGAAGGTGTTACGGGAGAGAGATGGACATTGGGTCTCCCCTCTCTGCCACTGCCCTGCACCTCTCTCAATGAAGTCTCCTTGAAGATGTGTTTGGTTATATGAAGCTGTCACTCTATACCCCACACACACATACACACACATACCTTGGTTAAGAGGCCCTTGACAATGGGGTTAGACCCTTCTGGGCATGGGTGGGCCTTTGTAGATGTCAGATAGTCCAACTTTACTTAAAATGATGACTCCGGGATGTTCCAGCCACTGTCAGGCTTTAATTCCGTTTCATCATTTACGAGATAAACCTCAATGTGTGGTCATGCGACAGTAATTCTTATGCACACAGCTCTCTCTCCTCACTGTTCGACAGCCATGTATTACAGTGTGTCACATATGGCTAATATTACACAGAGGAGGGATATCAAAGTCAGTTTAATACTCATACTAAGGGCAATTCACCCTTAGTAAAAAGGTGAATTGCCTTCTTTCAGGAGTAGCTCAGTGGAGGCTAGTACAACTAGGTAATTTAGCAGATGGTTTTAACCAATGTGACTTACAGTGAGTACAATTGCACATTACACACATATTAAAGTAAGGGATCAACTGTTTGCTTAAGGATACTTGCTGGTGGGCCATGGTTGTTGTCCTGGGGGGGGGGGGGGAGCACACAAAATACAATAA